>VZSC01002549.1:422489-483287 GCA_013398225.1 Steatornis caripensis
CAGGTATGGGCAGTGTCACATTGTGCCATGCACTCCCTCCCCCTGGTACCACCTCAAATACACTTGCTGAATAACTCCTTATCACCTTTGGTCTAAATATAAGTCTTTCTTCTGTTCTTGTAAGCACGGAGTCTCTGAAGTGAGTGTGTATGAAATGAATTAGGCTGCGATATCTTAACCCTTCACCTGTGCAAGTAGTCTCATATGAACATATACCAGGACAAAATGGCTTAGGACAGCTCTAGTAATGACCATTTGTGCTGGAATATTTGCCTGTATTACTAAGGTAGGACTTGAAAGACAGTAACAGGATGCCCTGCTTTGTAGCAGAACCCTTGGGTTATTTTAGACAAATATTTTCTTCTCAGTACCTCAGTTCCATCCCTTCAAAACAAGGATGGAAATACCAATCTGACCCACGTAGGGCTTCACAAAGTCACAGAGATGCTCCAGACCTAGGATAAGAGGAGAGAAAATATGCGTGGTCTTGGAAATGCCCATAAAAGAGAGAGTGGTTATAGTTCCTGTATGAGAGCTCCACACTACCTAACTGCAACAACCTTATCTAGATACCCAAGTTAGATGCTGGAGCCTTTAGATGCCCTATCTAGCCAATGGAGAAGAAAGCTGCCTCCAAAGGCCAGTTCAGAATATAACATGAGTGAAGCTCACATCCTGAATTGCCAGCAGGCAAAGTTGTTAATTATAAGCACTATTAAAATAACGTCCTCAGTTATGGGCAATTTGCATTATATACCTCAATCTCCTACAAGTTAAAATCCACCCCAGGGTTCTCCTACTATGTGGCTACTGCACCAGTCTTCCCTCTTCCTCAGAGTGCCTTATATTTGACACTTATAAAAGATTTGTAAGGCTGTGCAAGAAACAGGTGCATGTTAAACCTACAGAGTTTTCACCAGCCATTTTCATTAGTCATGAAATATTACGTTGCTTCAGCTGATAACATAAGAAATATTTAAACTAACCTAAACAAGATAAATATCAAGAAAACACAAGGAACCAGGTAAAATGTTTTTAGCACAGGAGCATTTTGGGCTCCCTGAGTTCTGTTGCTTATTTTCTAAAGTATGGTGTCTAAATTTCTTGCACTCGTTCGGTCCTTTCAGGAGGCTCTTGGTGATACATGAGGGATTTCTGTGCATAGCTAACATGAACACTGTAGGAAGAACAGAGCCCTTTGGTTCCCTCCTGTCTGTGTAAATCTTCAGATGTTCTGAGCTGCCTTTTGATACTCTTCAGAAGCGTAGCTGGAGCATGGTTGAGAATTTAAGTGTGATAATCTCATGTTGCTAGTAATATTATAAGTAATATTAAATGTCAAAAGATAACAAAAGAAAGACTGTCTTTTTTTTTTTTTTTCCCCAGCCAAAGAAATAGGGTTATTCAAGTTATTCATAGCAGTAGCATATTTCACAGGTTGTGGTAGAAATCTGACTGACATCAGTGCTTTTCTTTTTTTCTTTAAATGCAGTCAGACTTAACTGATTTGTACTTATTTTATACATATGTCTGGGCAACCAAAGGAAGTAAGTGCTAACCAATCTCCTAACATGTGTCTTGACAGAAAATATTACAGGTCACAGACTCCAAAGCTACTGACCACCTACTGTGTTGCATTTATTATTAGGAAAACTCACAGGAAAGCTGTCACTCTCACCAAGCCTGTGCACAGAGACCCAGTAGTAGCTGTCACTCTCGGAGAAGTTGATTTGTATTGAAATTACAGAAAATACAAATAACAAATAAGTTTCTGGACTGCTAAATAATGGCCTACTTAGGGCACTCTATAAACTGTTCTTATCCACACTGAGTTTGAGTGAAATTCTGTGATGTGACAAAACGTTTAAGAGCCATGTGGGGCTTTTATCTTTGGTCTTTTTTTTAATGAATGCAGTCTTATTTGCACTGGTAGCGGGTGAGAAGGTTGGAATAAGAGTTAATGTCAACCAATAAGGTATCATCAAGGAGGCTAGGCAATGATGGCTGGAGTTATGGCTGGGTTGAGCTTTGCACTTTTGGAAGGCATTCAACCTCCTTCTGAATTAAAAATCTAGTAAAATGTAGCCAGGGGATAGACAAGGAGCTGGGTAAGAGACAAAGTCGATGAAATAAAGATCAGACCTTATTTACGTTGTGTCTAGAACTGAGTTCTCAGTTCAGTGTTTTCTTATTTTCTGGTCTACTTTGATATGTAATAAAACCCACATCTTTTCAGAATGTTGCTAAAAGCATCCTGGCATGGCTTCCTGGTAGATGTTTTTTCAGGGCTCTGCAAGCCTTCAGTTTGGATACGAATGCAGAAAGCCTGTCACACGCTAGGATCTAAAGTAGAACCAAGCATTCCTCTTCCATCAAAATGCTTATTGACCAGAAAATTATTTCAGGCTGACCAGAAATATTTACGAATTCTGTTGGATTTGGCAAACCGTTTTGGATAAACAAAACAACAAATAAGCACAAAATTTCTTTTGAGAACAATCTGCTTCATTTCAGTCTCTTCAAAAGAAAACATCTTAGTATTGCCAAATGACAGATCTGAAAATTGTCCTTAGAAACAGATTTTTAGGAAGAGTTTTGTAAAACCTCACACAGAACAAAATGTTTTGGCTGACCTACAGTGATTCTTCCCCTCTCTGGTCTCCTGAGCAAATTGACAACGCATATTTCAAACAGAGCTAATTTTCTTATTTCTTTGCTTGTTTGTTTTGATTTTTTTCAACTTTTCATTTTTGAGTAGTGTTAAATCAACTTAGATATATGTAGCTCTGCACTGAGATATCTCATAAACATTTCCTGCTCTCAGTGTTTTATAGTGGCTTTCCTGTTTCAGTGCTGACACTGCTGACCCCTTGCAGCTTGCAGTAACAGGGTTAATTTTTCAGTTCATGGCAATAGGGAATCGTGTGACATGGCTCAAGCTGTAATCACAACTACCGATGAGGCTTCATCACATTCATCTAGGGCTGACTGGATGTAAGCTGCAAATATCTAGAGCACAAATACACGGTTCCTGTTAAGACCCTAACCCGAATCCCAAAGCAGTGCACTTTTCTCCACTAACATACCACTTTTTGCTGTTTAACTGGAATATTCTCTAGATGCTTATCTCCTGTTTTCAGCTGCTGTATCTAGTCACCTCAAATGGCTGCAGAGATTCATTTTTCCATTTCCAGACAAAGGCCTGGTCTTGTCAACAAATTTTGTACGTGCTTTCAGGGTTAATGAAGGGTAGCAAGCACTGTTGGCTTTGCTTGCTGAGCATGTGGGTGTCAGGACTGTGGAAACAGGCTGGCTAGCAGGCGCTTTGGGACTGGGAGTGACAGGGATGATGGTGAAGTATTCACGCTTGGGGCTGCTGTCAAGAACTGGTCAGAGCTGCACAGGGATTGGAAGAGCAAAAATGGGATCAAAGTAATGAATCAATATAGCAGCAATATAAATCACTCCAGAATCTGACAGCCAAGTCCATCTGAGCCAGAGAAACTCTTTCTTACCTTGTGTTTGACTGTATCTCTTTATTATGTTGGGAGAGATTTGAACTTCTTGGTGACCTTATATGAAGTCTTCCTTATAAGTTAATAGACTAGCTGGCAAGTCCTTCCAGGGAAACTGAGACACAGTAGCTGCAGCATTGTGCATTGTGTCCTGCTAATAGAGGTTACTCTGCAGGTAGCAAAACGTACTTTTAAATAGTTGAGCTGCTGTGGATCATGGGTTGCTTTTTGCTAGAGGCTTCCAACAACGTAACAAATTTGTCTAATCCAGTATATGCATTATACTTTCACTTTGTAGGGGCAAAACTGTCTGTCCATCTGTCTCTCAAACCCTGGTGATCTAAACATAACCGATGTTAAACACCTACCTTCCTTATGTAAGAAGTGTGTTTCAAAACTCCGTTATCTGTAGTGGTGGGAGAGGACATAAAGGAATTTACTGGGGTATAAGGATGAATGTCTGAATTGTATCACTAGGGTCTTTGTGCCAACATCACTAGGAATTTGGCTGTTCCCTCATGTCAGGAATATGCATAGAGACAGAACTGAAGCACAAAGGTGCAATGCTTTATGTTAGATTTACACATGTGAGTAACAACCAATAAGAATGACATTAGCTTTATTTGAGGGCGCACAAGAAAGGACAGATGATAAATTCTGTAGTTATATTCTATATGTTGCCTGATCAATCCAACTCAGCTTCTTCTCTGCAAGACTTTTGCCTGCATTCATGGGATTCAGCCTTTCCTGACTCCCTCCTCTGCTTATCCTGTTTCTCAGGGAGGTCATGGTGATGGCAGACTTTGCTGCAATGCAGAGATGCTAAGAGAGCTTCCTGGCCTGGTAATACTGTTGAAAGGAAGCTCTGTGTTGCCATCGATAGATATCTGTATGTGGAAAGGCTTCCGATATGGAGCTAGCTCAGGTGTCTTTGCCCTGTGTTGACCATTGCTTAGGCACAACTGTGAACTGGGAATCAAGGTTTAGCACTCCTACCACCTTGTTTGCCAGGACTGAATTTGAGTGCCTGAAGATATTTATTTCTTTTGGCATGGTCACAAATGTAAGCAGGATGTCTATTAAGGTTGTAAAATACATAGTGATTGTAACCCAAGAGAGATGGCTCATGCAACAACCCTCCCCGCAATTAATGTCGCACATCTTGTGTAATGAATCTAGTCTTCTGGTTTTCTCTTCAACTAAGATATGACTATCTTGAATTTCTAGGAGAAAATCTCTGGTCAACCCTGCCGTGTCCTTTGTTTACTAAGAAAATCTTTCTTTATCCTTTAAGCTATCAAGTTCCAGCTGTTCCGAGTTCATTGCGGTGTCGGGAAAGAATTACTGTAACACTTCCATAAAGAAATATTTGCTCCTACAGGCTGTTTAGTTCCGCCTGTTTTTCAAGGGACGTTGTCTCTTTGCCACCACTGGCTGTTTGTCTACCTCTTAAGCAGTCCACGTTGCTGCCCACCGTGAGCCATCCTCTCTCAGCCAACGTGACTGTGCATGACTTTCACTGTCAGTACCCTGACTGCCAGAATTGTATCATACCCTCATGACCCATATAAAATCTATTATCAATTTTCTCTTGCTGTGAAATTTAAATTATTAACAGACCTTAAGCCTCTGTTACACTAACTATTAAAAGTCATGATTTTTTTTTCTTTAAACAGTAGAAGCAAAGACATTACAGCAATTATTTTTATTCCGCAACATAAGTGGATTAGATTTATCACTGTTGGTTCAGGTTCCACAGTAAAGTAGGTTTATTTATTGTTAGCTTGGGTTAACAAAGGAAAGGAGATGTCCAAAATCCTTCCACATGCATCTGTTAGCTTTGGATATGGGAGCTCTAGTGCTTGCTTTTACTCCTTTGCCTGCTTCATTGTTCTCAGTCTGGAGAGCCAGAATAGTGCTGGTGTACTACTCCTCACAGAACGAATTATGTCAGACAAGCACACAACTGAATATGAAGTTGTGTCCTAACGTAAAAATAAATGTGAGTATAGATGCTCCAGAGACATTTGCCAAAGCCTTTTTTACACAAGTATGCAAATGTGCGTGTCCTGTTCCTCCTAAGGATTAACAAATGTGTTGGGCTCTTCAACGGTTTAACTAAAATCTATTTTTTCTACTTTTAGGATGATGGGTTGGGCATGGGAACAGGAGAGATAGGGGGACGAAACTGAGATGGGCTGCTGGGGGAAGACACTGCAGAATCAGACTTGCCACCCCTGCTGCCAAAAAACAGTTCAGGGTAATAATTGCTGCAGTTTCTGTTCCTTCTCCTCCTCCCTGTAGCAATGGCTTGTACCCTGACCACTCCTCGGGAACATCAGTGCAGCGCAGTCTGTCTGGCTGCCCAGGGGTCCGTCCCAGGCAGCAGAGGGAGAAGAGCCCCGGGCTGCTCTGCTGCCCCGGCAACTCCCTACTCCTCGAGCTGCGAAATGGTGAATTATTCAGCTAGCTTCGGGGAAGTCCAGTGGATGCTGGCGGGTTCAGAAAGGCTGGGGAGACGGCAGCTGGCAGCAGTCAGACGTGCTGTTTCTGCCTCTGTGCTACTGTACGCTCTCCTGATGGGGACCCCACAAGGTGATGCAGGTCTCAGAGACTCTTAGCAGCGTGGATCCTGAAGCAGCTGAACAGCTGAACTAAAATTGTGTGTCTGCATTTTAGCTTGTTAATCAAACACTTTTTTTTTTTTTCAAAAGAAATAGGGTTTTCTCTGGAAGCCAGACCAAAGCCCGACTGAGTAGTACTTTTATATGATGGTTAACTAGTTAGCCTTAGCAGTCTCATAGGACATATATTTAATTTCCTGTCAAAAATGTGCGTGTGATGTTATGGCATGATTTTAAGCAGCAGATATTTTCACAGAAGATGCACTGTTGCTCCTACAATAAGCATACATCCGATTTGCAAAGTACCCTGAGATACTCCACGTTCCTCATGGGAAACATTGTTTCTGGCTTGCATTTCTCTAAGGTTGGTGGATTCATTAAAAATCTGGGAAGTTCTAAATAATGATTTTGTAGCAATGACTGCTGGTTTTCATAACTTTTTAGTATGTCAGTTAATATTTGCCTCACGACAGGTCAGTTCTTTCACAACAGAGTTCTCCATCATTGGCTTGACATCCAAGCATCAACAGTCTGCTATTTAAAAGCAAACAGCGTCTAAGACACCATGCATAATTATTTTCAAAGTCATACGGTCATTTGTCTGCAATCAAGAGATCCTACGAATTTTGCCTATTATAGGCACAAGAAATAATGATCACAAAAAAAAAATTCTGGGTTTTTGTATAATAAAGTTGTGTTCTTCATTTTTTGTAACCGGAAAAACCCCACAGTTCTAGTTATCAGGAGAGCACCAGTTATCAAATAATCCACTTTCAACTATAAACTATGATTCATGGATCAACGGGAACATAATGTTATGGTGAAGTATTGAAAAACATTGTACATGATTTACTGGCTGTACTTAACATTACAGATGATTTTTTTCGAAATTTGAGAGAAAAACGTAGCCTTTAATAGCTGTTTTCTATGGACAACAGTTTGTCATTTCTGTGTGAAGCGCTTTCATCTTGAGCGCGGTGAAGATTTTGCAAACCAGCTAGGGTACACAGCAATTTTACTGAGTACGTTTGCATGGAGATACTGGGGCATACCCAAATTGAAACCTGGGTATGAAAGAGTCTCTGATGGAGTTCAGAACAGAGTCCCAGGCTCCTCGTTCTCCATCGACAACACACTACGCTGGACTACACTCAGTTTTGCTGCCTTTAGTATGCATTCCAACATCCTCAGGATGGCATGGCATCTCTGATGCGAGAGCTTAAATATTCCAAGCAAATATTTATGTAAGAAACGTTAGCAATTTGACTGTGATACTAAGAGGAATAGTAGTTTGGGTTTCTACTTCCTTAGAAAAAGACCAAGGACTAAACTCTTACCAGATTAAATAAAACTCCGCTTTCTTCTTTGGATTAATGTTGTTGTCTGGGAAGAATTCATAGAGGGATTTGACCTGTTTTCTGAATCATGAGCTTCTTTGAGGTTTACACATTGCTGCTATTCCACCCTTCTCTCAGCTAAGTGGAAACTTGATTTCCATGACGCCTTTCATCTTCCTGAACAAATAGCAGTCTCTTCTGTCGTCCTCTAGTTTTCCCACCTGATTTCTTTCTGTCTTGAGAGGCTGAAAAAGCTAGATACACCATTTCTGATTCAGCAGGGGGTCTCATTTATACTGTGTCACCCATTTCCCTTGGTTGTTTTGTAAACAAAAACTTCCTTTGGCCTATCTTTATTTCTGGCTATCTGTATTAAAGACTTTAATTCTTCTTTCATTTACAATAGCACATGCTTGTTATCCTTCACAGGACAATATTGTCTCTTAATATGAAAGAGCTCATAGGCTCTATATCTGCAGTAATTTCAGAGTTTTAGCAATGCCTGGAGACATCTTCAATGCAAGCTTTGTAGCTGGCACATCCCTTTGCTGTGCTGCTCTTTAAGTTCCCGTTGTTTGCTGGGACACACAGAGGCCTCTTTCTGCTGTCACCCCATTTTCATGCCCTTCTCTCTGCGACTTTGTGGCAAGAACTCCCATTTATTCTGCCGGGAGACTGGAGTCCTTACCACAACAGAGACTGCGAAGGTTGCTTTTTCTGCCTCAAACTCTGTACAGACCCATGAGAAAACTGATTTGGTTTATATCTATGCAAAGCAAATATCATGCTTCAAGATGCAAATAATGAAACAGGATGTTGAAGTGCGTAAGGGCTTTCAGAGGTGGACGTTCGCTAGTGCTGGAGACTGGCCAGCCTACGCTGCGGACTTGCTGCCATCATTGTTTCACTCTTCGTGTACTGTGTGCTCTGCACTGAAGCAGAATGCACTCAAAGGGACAGCACTAGTGCCTGTGGGATTATCTGTCCTGCTTTGGGAAAACTGAAACTTTCCATTAGTTTAGACTCTCTTAACTAAGGGTAACCTCCAAAATCCCGAATGAAATGTATCAGAAAACTAACAGAGTACTTGCCCCATTCGTGATATGCATTCTGCCCCGTGGGTTCTGCCCTCTCCTCCACCTGTTGCATAGTGCCAGGATCTAGAAAGTAAACTCACCAGGGGAGAGAGCTTTCATGTATCCAGAAGAGTGGCAAGAGGAGAGGAAAAGTGTCTTAATCCCATCTGTTCTTTTGACAACACCAAAACAACCATCTAATAATAGATTTTATGTCACTCCGTGGCAGTGAAAGACTCCAAAGCTTTTCAAGATAAATGTTATTCTGAGATGAAATGCAATCGTCTGTTGTTTTCTGTTTAGAGATCTTATCATCATCAATATTATTACAAAATCTGATTTATCTGTTAGTTTCTTGGGATTATTAATAGAATAGAATTTTAACAGTATAGCTTCTTTCACCTTTTAGGGGTTCCAAAACTGTACGAACAATACCGCTTCACTCTGTGCAGAGTTGCAGTCATCTCCAGACTGAAATGCAGCAATGATTTAGCATTGCTATATAAATTTTTAGAGAGAACATTATGAGAAATGTCATTTGCAGTAGAAATGCAAGGGGGACATTGGTCTGCAGGATGTAAATTTCTGGTTGGAGTCTGACAAGCAAACCGTCTCCTAAAGCAGTAGCTGGGCTTGTCAGTGTTTCTGATCTTGTTGTGTCTTGTCCAGCAGCAATGTCCTCCAGCATCGTGACGCTGTGTCTGCTCAGCTCTGACTCAGAAAGTAGAATGTCACCTACTGAGTCACCGGTGTCCTCCTTCATCTTGGGTTTCACTAGAAATTTGTAATGCATGCAGAGAGACCGGAGTCAATCCCAATTGCTTTGTGAACGATCCTAATGCAAGATTTACTAGACAGAAGCAGGGCTGGATCGCATCTGTAAGGCTTCCTTTCCAAAGCAGACCTCTGCAGCCTGAGACAGTCTCCTTTCACCCTCCAGCTACCTTTTCTCTTAAGGATCTGTTTTGTCTGACCTGAGCTACTCACTTTAATTTAGGCAATGTGGAACATGTCACTGCTCAGCAACTCGCTGAAAGCTGTGATCTACTATCATTATTTCATTTCAGTGCCTCATCAGCTCCTGATGTCCTGGTTGATACATAAGTAATGTTTTTTGCACGCATTCATCACTCCCAGGTGTCGCGCAAATGTTGCGGGGAGTGTAGCTGGTTTGCAGACCTAGTAGCAGGGCTGAGGCTAGGCTTCTCATGCAGAGACGACTGCAAAGCAGGATTTAATCTTAGCCACAGGCTGCAACCATGACTATCAGGTGAGATATCAAAAAGATCAGTGCTTTTGACATCAAGGCTGTAGCCAAATGGCAAGTCAGAGAATATGCAGAGAAGGATCCTAGGGAACTCCGGGACTTGTACACGTTGGCTGCTTAAAGCCGAGGTCACTATTGCTTGTTAACGTAAATTCACTTGTATTATAGCTTTAAACAGGAAGTGTTATTTTTTAAAATACTAAATTCTAGTCATTTGGCCTAAAATCTCTCGCTGTCAATGAATGCTAGATTCAGTGGATAATTACACTAATTTATTTCCAATAAATTTCAAATTAAAATGATATACTGTGGAGAGACCTGATTGAAAATCTTGCTGTTCTGTTCCTCATTCGAAAACTTGTTTGCAATTAGTCAAGCTGTCAGATACCCAGGGAATGTGTTTATTTATTTATTTTTACTGAAGGGAGGGAAAGAGAAAAGCTATTTCTGTAACCATGTGGCAAAGCCTCTGGTAATCTGTTTTGTGCAGGAGAAATTTCAGAACACAGGAATCATACTTCACCATGAGATCTTTTATTTTGCTTTAGTACGTTGTTTTCCCGTGGTACTAGCATCAATCACAGCCTATTTAGTAGGTACGAGTCCTACAAAAAAGAAATCAGACGCCTGAAATTCGACGTAGGGTACGATCTTTAAATCCTTTCTCCCCTCCTCCTCTCCCCAGAGCCATGCGTGTGGATTTTACTTCACCCTCACCTTCTTGCGCTCTCAGCTCCGACTGACACCAAGCAGGACCTTTGTGCTGTGCCCCCACCAGAGCAGCAGAGCAAGGTGCTACACTGCAATCCTCGCCTCAACAACCTCTTGGCCACAACACTTAGCCAGAAAGTTAAAAACCGAGGTTCACCTTTTTTTTTCCAGGAAAGCGCTCCAGCTGCCTGGCGGGTGATTCCTCAGCTCACCAGGGCTGCACCGGCTGCAGCGACGGGAGAGAGAACGTTGTGAGCAAGACTTTTTCATCGGGGGGCGAGAAACTCCCTCAACAGNGTGGATTTTACTTCGCCCTCACCTTCTTGCGCTCTCAGCTCCGACTGACACCAAGCAGGACCTTTGTGCTGTGCCCCCACCAGAGCAGCAGAGCAAGGTGCTACACTGCAATCCTCGCCTCAACAACCTCTTGGCCACAACACTTAGCCAGAAAGTTAAAAACCGAGGTTCACCTTTTTTTTTCCAGGAAAGCGCTCCAGCTGCCTGGCGGGTGATTCCTCAGCTCACCAGGGCTGCACCGGCTGCAGCGACGGGAGAGAGAACGTTGTGAGCAAGACTTTTTCATCGGGGGGCGAGAAACTCCCTCAACAGGCAGAAGGTGTCATGCTGCATTTCATTGCCTATTAATACAGAATTTCTAATGTAGTTTATTCTATCCGAAAATACAGAAGCAGTTCTGGGAAGGGCACAGCATTCCCTCCCCCCAACTAGTGACTTAACCACAGAGGTACTGAAATGTTTTTCTCTCCCTACTCCCCTTCCTTGTTACTGAATCTTTTTTTCTTCTATTTATCCCTGTTCCTTCTCGTGTTATGTCTTTGCACCTGGCCTCGCTGAGGGATCACTTTATAGAAAGGTTTTGTATAGCAGTCTTGAGTAAAATTTAAGCTAGAAATTTTCAAAAACATAAAAAGCAGGAGGATGTTTTAGGCCGTGGTCAAAGGAACACTGCCCACGCTGGCTGAAATGTTATTGCCCTGTGCTACCTGCTGCTGCCCCTAAAAGTCAGAAAAGACACAGTATAGTTTGAGGTCGTTCCAAATTCACTTGAAGCCAGCAGGGTTTACTCAGACCAGCAATGCAAACTGTTCAAGCATGTAGAAGCCTCCTAGGGTCACGACTGCCTTCTAGAGCACCATATTCTGTATGAAGTTGTGGTGAGGGATATCACTTAATACAAAAATCTTCTGCTCTGGAAATGAGAAGAAAACATGTAAATAAACCAGCATACAAGTGAAAAGAAGGGAGAGAGAAGATGGGCTGACAAACTGCAGAATTCTTACTGTACAACAATCTAGAAAGCAACAAATAGCAGAGAAGTCATGGGCTCTCACTGTCCTGATAACGTTAATGAGAAAACGTTTATAGTAGTTGCAATGATTTTAAATTTGTGGCAACGTGACAACATTATCTAATATTTAAGAAGTGGGCTATGTAAGCTTCCTTAGTCTTAGTGCTAGAAATTATTTTTTCCTACGGCATACAGACAGAAAAGGAGCTGTAGATATATTCCCTGGCAAAATCACCCCTCTGAAGGCAAGATAGCTTTCTGAATTGCAGAAGGACTTCCTTAAAGTAAATGGTCCATTAGTGATCGAATTCAATCACCCAGAGGATAGCTCTAGCTGGCATCGGGGCCAAGTGCAATGACAGATTTTACTCCATGTTGTGGGCAGTCACCAAGAGCTCTCCAGAGACAGAGTAAAAAGAAGAAGGTACTTGCTGGGCCAACCTAAGAGATGGCTGCATCATGCATAGGTATGTGCTAGCCGGCTCGGATGCTAACAGGCGTGATGCTGCAGCACGCACGCTGGCTTTCCTGCACACTACAGCAGCCATGTGGGACCTCTGTACAAACTGGCAGTGGGGAGGAAAGGAAGAAGCAGTCTCCTATATTACTGTGTTTTTGCTGTTATCACAGCCCTCTTGGAGTCAGTCATCCCTGTATGGTGCTGGGGTCATGATGACCTGAGCTCTTCCTTTACGTCCTTGCTGTTTGGTGGATGTGTGCCTACAGCACACCACCTACAGCAGACCCACAAATTTGCCCAGTGACCTCTCTCTAGGAGATGGCATCCCTCTTATGCCCATTGGTTTGTTTGTCTGCACAGTCTTGATTCTTCGACACAGATGAAAAAAAATACCCCAAACCTTGCCTTTGAGCCAGACCACTTACTAGGTTTGCTTAGCCAACGCAGGCAGGCAGGACTGGAAGGACAGGAGGTACTGAGAGAGTGGCAGCAATCAGGGGGACCCGTGGCGAAACAAAGCAGCTCCAGGCAGTGCCCTCCTACCTCCAGGTTAGTTCATCAGCCCCAAATCAGCAGCAGACAGGTTATTTATTTCATCTACTTGGAGACACTGAATGACATGTCTTGGGGCATGTGCCACAGGAGGGGAGAAGTTTGAGATTACTTATGTCTGTGACTGTTTCTGTGATAAAGTGCTGCAGAATCAAGGTGGTGGATGATTAAAAACCATGATAATTCAAGAGATCTGCTGGACATCTGCAAAAATTCTCATGGTTGTCCGTGTCTGAAGAGGGGCAGCTAACTTTACAAGGCGAGCATCGAATCAAAAACCGCTAGGAGCTAACCCCACCTGCTACCTACATAGCAGACACACAGACACATGCAGAAACTGTTCTGCCTAAAGGGTAAACACAAGGCTCTCGTCTCCTGAAGGTGCAAATCTTAAAAGTGATAACTTAGCGGAGGAGGTGCTGGGAAACCAACGTGTAACTAGTGCTGGCAGCATCTTAAATTCCTGGTTTATAGCTGTGACGCTAACATTGACATAGGTGGACTACAAATGTACTTAGAGCCTACCTTATTGTGTTAGTAACAGTTTCATTTTGTCTGTTTTCTTCAGCTTGAACACACAAGCCAGCTGGCCTTCCCAGTCCACTCCCATGTCTTTTCTAATTTGACGGGGAAGTGGTTCGGTTAATTAAAAAATATGATTCGATGTAAAACATATTGTTTTATCTCTGTTGCTTGACAGTGTCCATTTAAATAGCCATAGACATTTGGGTCCAACAGATTTGCATAGAAAGCTCATGTAGGAAAAAGAACGAGCTGACCATGAAAAACTACCGTTTCACCACAACATGTTTCAGATTTTCGTTGTAGACAACAAATTGCCCTGTGTGGACAATAACTGTTCCACAGATGCAGCTCTCCATTGTCAAGCACAGGCAGCCTCTCTTTGTAGGTGTGATTCTAGGGTAAAATGTTGCAGTAAAGACTGGCTTGGGCTTCCAGGTCTTCGATTAGAAGGAACTTGAAGGATTGACTTGGATCAATAGAGTCAGCTTTAATTAGGATGTAATAGTGAGTGTCAAAAGCTGCCAGAGTCTGGCTAAAGCAGAACAAGAAAGGATCAGGAGACAACCTCAAAGATGAGTGAAAGAATGAGTCTATAGGAGATGAGGCATTTGAGGGAAGTGAGAACATCACTGATAAGGTTTAGAAAAAGCAAAACAACAGGAAAGTAGGCAGCACACGAACGGGGATCTTGGCACAAAAATGACAATAAGCATTTTCCCCAAGTTGATCTGTAGATGCTGAGGATATTACCAGTGCAATCAGTTGCACCGCAGTCTAGNAAAGAATGAGTCTGTAGGAGATGAGGCATTTGAGGGAAGTGAGAACATCACTGATAAGGTTTAGAAAAAGCAAAACAACAGGAAAGTAGGCAGCACACGAACGGGGATCTTGGCACAAAAATGACAATAAGCATTTTCCCCAAGTTGATCTGTAGATGCTGAGGATATTACCAGTGCAATCAGTTGCACCGCAGTCTAGATCCTTTTCTTGGTGCAGAGTGAGTGCCTTCAGTTATATTCATCTAAGAAGACAGAAACATTAGGTAGTGCCAAAACACGAACTGAATTTTGATAAGCATTTGTTTTTAAAAGGTTATACAGAATTTGATTGCAATCAGCAGCTCAGGGTATGCTAGTCATTTTCAGACACCTTCCATATGCTTTGATATTTGACTGTAGGTTCATGTACAGTCAGAATTTTAGTAAGTAAGTAATTTAGTTGTTCATACACAACTTTTCAGAGCTTGATTTCAGCCCATCTCCTTGATTAAAGCCCGTGTATTTCACTATTCATTTACCTAGTTCTATAACAATGCCAAAGCTTTGGCTTTTGGCTTATTTCTCTGGCTATCATGTGGCTTTTCTGATAGAAAATTCGTCCAACCCTTTGTAAAATATGTGTTGAAATATTAACTCATGTTTCATTTTTGTCATGTTGAATCAGAATCTGTCACATGTGCACTTGGAATATTATTTCTTTTAACAAATAGTTTCATTTCCTTTAATGATAAAGCTATTATTCTACATGGCAGTGTTGGGACCTTGTTTACTTAATATTCTATACGCCTTAAAGTTCTGCCAGAATAAAACCACGCCTCTATTTGCCATTATAACTAAGTATTTGAAAAGTTGATGAGAGTTTGGGTGGTTGCCCCTGATAAGAAAATAAATAGGTGGTTATTATAATTAAGCAAAAGGCAAATGCCTTCAAAGGGTCAGGAATTTTGTTATCTTACTTCACAAAATGGTAAGAGAAATCAAGCAGCCTGATGGGCTTTCAGCCAAATGGTTGTCATATTATAACCACATGGGTCAAATTGTTTGCCCAATCACTTTATATTCAAACATACACATGTAGAATAAAAATTTTCCAGTTTAGAGGAAAATGTAATATCTTAAATGCCTCAGAATAGTCTATATTTATCCCTTTAAATGTAGTGGGTGTTTCACAATGTATTTTGATATTTAGCTGTGGATATGTGTCTCTTTACAGCTGCAGCTAAGCTGCCTTGAAGAAGTCATTGCCCTTCAGTGTATTCTCAATAATTATCACCGTCACTCTTTTGGAGATGACAACCTCAAATCTACTTGTGAAACTATACCCATTTCAGTCAAGATAAGCTAGGTTAACAAAGACCTAATATTTATACTGAGACAAGTCTAATGAGCTAGATTAGCTTAAAGGAAAGAATCAAGGCAGTTGTATTGCAAATATTCATCTGTCCGTGTCTTGCCAAAAATTTCCAAATCTCTCAACCAGACCTGACAGAGAGCCTGAAGAGTCAAGCTTTGTGAAATTTTGTGGCTAGATATTAATTAGTTTATATTCTTTTTGTCTCTGCTGATTTGAAAAAAAAATAGTTTAACAGTATATTTAAGTGAAATAAATAGGAAGAAAATTTAAAGAGGACTTTTTCAGATTTAAGTGAACCAAGTTCACTGATAGTGAACCAAGGAATGGAAGAAAAACAAATGGCAAAGGCTCGCTATAAGCTCAATTCAATCAGAGTCTTCTCTGGTGCCAACAATGAGCCAGAGTCAGCAGCAACAGGTATAAGAACAAAGTTATCTCAGGAACCTCAGAATCCAAGTGACAGGAGGGGGATAAGGGGAATTATCAACCATTCTTGCAAAAAATGATAGATTTTCTTCTCAGAAAAAAAAAATAGCAAAGGAAAAGTCAATAGAAGGGAATATAGCATCAGAGCTATATCCAGGAAGTTAACAATGTGCAATGCCTGATGTTGTCTGCTTAAACTTTACAGAGAGGCTGCAGAAGCCTGCCTATGGGAGCTCACCGCTGCACAAGGCCCTGGGGTTCTTTCCAGCAATAATATGTTCTGAGTTTTTCCTCTAATTTTTCAAACAATACGCGTAGAGGGCAAAAAGGCAGCAAACAGCTGTTGTAGCATGGCAGATGATATTTATAATTTTTTGATTCTGAATGATAATGGCACGGGGTTAAATTCTGCCCTTTTTTACACCGGTGTCTATGTCCCATCAGAGTAATCTCAGCATTATGAGTAAAACTTAATTGTCCTCACCCAGGTTAGCCAAATTTGGTTTTGTGGTGTTAGCAAAACAGAGGTCTGCAGGGTTGAGGAGAGAAAGGGGAGGCTGGGAAACCACAGGGCAGGGAGCGCCCGAGTTTCAGAGGGGGAGCTAAGAGGGAAGAATTGAAGTTTGGGGTCTTTATCCTCTCTTACTCCCTGCTTGCTGCACACACACTTTCAAGATTCACAGACCTGCACCATACCCTTCACTGCCATACTTAATCTGTCTTCTGGAAGAAACTCCATTTACTGTTTACCCTGCCTCCCTTCTCACTGTCCAGCTGCCCCCAGCTCTTGCCTAAGTCTGGAAAAGGGACAGATCTGGGTTCACTCATGCTGTAGAATGAGGAAAGGAAGGATGGGCCACACCTCATAAACCTGGCTGAGTGATTGCTACTCCTGCAAAATTTCCTTGAATGCGGAGAATGTGACTTCCCACACTTCACCTGCAAGGTCAGGAGCAGCAGCAAGTCTAAGAAAGAGTTTGGAACTGGTCGTCCAGGAGGCTTGTGGTGAAGGCAAATCATAGCTTGCTAAAGTAAATAGGGGATGGGATTACAAGGATTAAAAAAGGTGCCGGGGGTGGATTTTATATATTGTAAGACTGATTGTTAATAGAAATGGCTTGTGCCCCATGGGAGGATTTAAAGAATTTGTTCATTGGCTTTTAACATCCTGATATCATGGAAGTGTTCCTATTGGCAGTAGAAAATCTCTCAGTATAAATTAAAGATATAACACTTATTCACTAGACTAAAGATAATGGAGAACATTTAACCTGGAACTTCCCAAGCAAAAGGAACAAAGATGGAGAACTTTAAATGGACTTACAGGAGGAAAACTAGGCTGGGGTCATATGGTCATTTTTTCAATTTTGGGATTGATGATTAAAAAAAAAGCCACAAAAATATAGCTAGTAAGTGATGTGGGATGCCTCATTCATTCAGAACAACTCTGGAAGATGCAGAGTTAATCCTTGGAGGTCAAGCGATGGAAATCACCCAGTTTCAACCAACCTCCTGCAATGCTCCAAAACCCATCATGTTGTTTGGAGCTACTATTCTCACTTTGCTGAGGAAGGCTTACTGGAAGATATATTCTCTAGTTGGTTTATTTGAATCCAATTCACTTTTCTTAAATATAATAGTTGAAAGTGAGCCACAGTTTACTGTGAGCCATTGAATTAATTAAAATTTGAAATTTGAGGAGACTATAACTGAAGGTAGATAACCATATATGCATAATTTCTCTTCTTTTCCCCCTGACCAATTCCCAGCAAATCTACAAAAGGTATCATACATTCTTTTAAAAGACTTTACTTCACCTTGATATTCTCAGGCTGACATTTGATTGGGCTTTTACCTCTCTTGCCCTGTTTTCCCTATATCTTGACATTGATTTGAGCCATTCTCAGCAAAGCATGGATTGAAACATGTTAACATCTTCAATATTTTTTCTTGTGCTGCTAAGTCAAGAATGTAGATCCATTTCTTAGATTAATATGAAGGCTGTTCACCTTCATCATCTGTACCTGAAGGGAGAAATGGTAGCAAGGTGCACATGGATGCCTGGAAATCTCAGTGAGAGTTTAGGATATTATGGGGTATGAGAAGGAACAGGCAGCTGGACAATTATTTTCAGCTTCCAGGAGAACGATGCAGACAAAGGATCTACACCAATAAATATGCTTATACTGTCCCAGACAGCTGCAGTGCCTTTGCTTTGGAAACTTGAAGTAGACAAGCAAATTGGACTAGGAGCAACAGTAACCTCTGTACTATTCAAATTGGGGAAACCTAGCACTAACAAAATGGACAAAGCATAAGAAATCACAGAATCACAAAGTGGGAGTAGTTGGAAGAGACCTCTGGAGATCATCTAGTCCAACCCTCCTGCTAAAGTAGGTTCGCCTAGAGCAGGTTGCACAGAGCTGCTCTCCAGCAGGTCAACCCCCAGCCTGTACTGGCACATGGGGTTGTTCCTCCCCAGGTGCAAGAGCCTACGCTTGCCCTTATTGAACTTCATCAGGTTCCACTCCACCCAACTCTCCAGCCTGTCCAGGTGATGCTGAATGGCAGCACAGCCTTCCGGTGAGTCAGCCGCTCCCCACAGCTTTGTGGGAGAAAAATACAATGTTCTGTGACAGGCCACTTAACTGATTAATTATAACACATTTTAGGTTAGTTTTTTTGTTATTATTGTATCATCACATGTTACTATAATTTTGATATTGCATTAAATGTTTTATATAATGTTATATAATTATTGCAATGTGCATGTGCTTTATGAAGGCTTATACATTCATCAAGACCTCATACACACAAGAGGTCAGAGGGGAGGTGTGGGCCAGGTGCTGAGCGAGGCCAGGATTTGCAGCCAGAGTGGGAGCTGTCAAGCCTGGCGGTAAGGAAGGAGCAACAGGAGGGTGAAACCTGGGCTTGCTGGTGGAGGCAGTCATGGTACTGCAAAAACCATAAGAACAGGGAAACTACTGAGAAAGATAAATGTGTGCACAAACAGCTGCAGTAGAGCACACCACTGCAGGACTCTATGGATGAAATTGTAGCTCCTTTCAAATCAGCATGAAATTTGCCCTTAAATTCAATGTAGCAAAAATGTCCCCCTTTCTTATCAATACTATTTTGTTTACCTGATAAAAAAGTGCTGTAACGTTTTGCTAAATTTTGTATTTCTACTTTTCAAATCTTCAGTAAATTATAAAAACAAGCAACAAAAAATTTAATTGAAGGCACATGAAGTTCCTTAGTGACTGGCTATGTATCTATCAATCACGCCCTTTACAAAAGCTAAGCATTGAAAAACAAAGAAATGAGCAGAAAATATAATAAATCCTTACACTTTGACCATCACGAATGAATGCATTACTTCTATCAAATGTAAAAACATTGATTCTCCCTTGCAAACCAACTATTCTGTCTCATGAACAGTATGCTTTTAAAATACAATTTTAATTTTGCCATCTGATATTTTTAAGTGACAGCATTGATAAGGGAGCCTTCATTAATAAGATCTGTTCAAATAATTTAATTCTTTCAGAATGATTTTGAATTTATAATTAACAGGAAGACCTTGATAACAGAATGGGTCAGGTCCTTGGCAAGAATAGGTAGAAACCAGATGTTTCAACTGCGAACCATTTCTTTTCACTTACACCTTCCTTTTCTAACTAGAAGTTTTACAAGAATAAAAGAAGTTAATCTGGAAGTATTAGACAGTTTGTTTCAAGAGATTATTGAAATTTTCTCTGTTTTTCCTTTTGTCTGAGCTAAGAATTTTGATACCTAAGGTTATATCAAAACATAGTTTTCTTAAGTATGAGTGTATGTCTGTAATGCTGTGATTACCTGTAAGACCTCCCACATTTTTATCTTGTTTTTCTGACAAATCTCTCTCCTAACACAGGAAAAAGAAAATTATGCAAAATCTTAACTGTCACTTAAATCTAAATTTCTCATTTTTGTGGTTACTAACGGGAACAGAATGTTGTGTTGTTTGAAGAAATCCCTAGAGACTGAGATAAAATACTTCCAAAAGGATATGAATTGTTCCTATTAATCTCAATGGCATCTTAACTGTGATATAAAGTAAATTGCGTACTGCTGTTCAGCCTTTCTTAGGTAAGAACAAAGTTAAAAAGTGTCTATCAACTAAATTGATAAGCATAAACTGAAAAACGAACAAACAAAGGACACGATTATGCCACTACCTGTGGAACTCATCTATACATGGCTTCAGCATACAAGAGACTAAAGAACAGAAGAGGATTAAAAAATGAGGTATGCATATAAAAATAAAGAGAAAATTCACCATTCACAGAAACTTAAAAAAAAAATCACATAATTATCCAGTAGAAGAGCTTTTAATCTATATTTCAAGTTCTTCTGATTCTTGAAGTATTAGCTAGGATCAATACAAGTTGCACAGATGACAACGCCTGTATATGAAAAATCAAAATGCGCTTTTAAAGAGTAAGAGACTTAAAGAAGATGGCGTTTAACCTGTCCCAGAGTTTGACTCCCAAGAAATTCTGATTACAGCCTCTAACTACCCAAATTGCTCAACTGAAGGATGAACAAGTATCTTCACAGAACCAAAGAAGCTACTCTGTCTCTAAGGTGGAATTTGTTTTGCAAGCTTGACTACATAAATATTGTCCAGATGATTTCTAATTTTTAACATTTGTCAGGAGTTTTTAATGTAAAGCTTGTTGGCCTTTTCAGTAAGAGAAAATCGTACCAGCTTTTGCAATACTGTATAATTACTAAACTTTTGAGGAAAATAATGTGAAACCTTCCCAGGTTTAAAAGATATCTTCTTAATCTGCATAAATTATTCAAACCTGATGGTATAACAAACTTATCAAGGCAATGACGCCTTTCTGCAATGGAGAACTCAAGGTTTGAATCCAGAATCTCTGTATGACACTGCCACTTAGGTAATAATCTATTAAATAAACTTATAGTGAGGTAATTTATTGAAATATTCTCACACCTCCCCTTCTTGAAGGGCTACACTCATTAATAGATGTTTCTAGATGATGCCACATAAAAACATTTAACAAGGTGAATAAAACCAGTCCTGAGACTACAGGAAGCCCGTGACATCTCTGGCTTTCCAGAGTATATTGAAGTTATAACCCTTTGTCCTTTACCTCTACCCTTTTGATTGATATTTCATTAATGTAATAGGACTTGTATAGCGGGGTATTTTATGTTACAAGAATATCATTTTGCATAATTTTAAATGACAGGATGGCATTACATCTTTGTGCCTCATGTATTGAAATTTAGAGGACTTTTTCGTTTTGTGAAGACTTCAGAGATAATGTAGAAGCAGGGAGATGGATGACAACATTGAGCTTGCTCACAGATAACTTTTGAGCACCCATCTCTGATCATGAAATTCAACGTGCTGAATTGAGTGCCCAGCTCTCCAAGGTTAAGACAATTCAGTTCTCTGGGAGTGGATATATGCCAGCTGAATATAAAGAGCTCCATCAGTTGAATGAGAGGCACCTCAACACCTAATGGGAGTGGGCAAAGAGAGGGGCTTCTGACTCTGGTTGCGGAACAGGTGTTTTAAATTAATTTTTGGATGTGAGCATCCATGATGGACTATTGACCTCTTGCTTGTCTCATGTTCTGGTTACAAGTCCGAAAGCAGAGTCTCCATTTATGTCATGTTATAGCACATGATTAGAAAAACAGTCTCGGAACCTGCAGAATTCAAAGTGACTTTATAAGCCTGAAACCATTTTTAAAGGAAGAAACAATTGGTTTTGAAGATCTGTCACAGAACCGAAATGTTTCCCTCCACAGATCTCTATACTGCATACAGTACCTCATGTTTCATGTTGATAATTTCTCTAGATGCTTCAACAGCCCCAAGGATGTTAATAATTCCACCTTAGAATTCAAAGAATAGGGTTGAGATTTAATATTTCACTTCGCTTCTTTGAGATTGTTACTCTGTGACTTCCTAGATTTGGTTGCATTTTTTTTTCTCATTACCCCTTGGTATGTGCTGAAGTGTAATACTGATACTGGCAGTTCAGTGCCAGAGGATTCCCCATCGGCAAAACCACTTATCTGAAGTAAATGGAAGTCATTCCCCTCATATAGAATGTTTTTAAATAGTAAAGGTATTGATTATCATGCTTTCAAGATCAATATAATAAGACAAAAGAACAGCGACTGACAGAAAATACTTGGAAAATAGGCACTTAGTGCTCTACGCATTTGTTTTCAAAATATTCTGATCACCCCAGATATATCAGTAATTTTGATAAATTGATTTCATTGCTTCTGAATTTCCCATTGTAAGCTCTCAGTGGACAGATGTAGGGCTCTAGAAACAAATGTGTTTTTAAAGGCAATCACAATACTTAACCAAGGTTTCTTTGTTTGCAGATTAGATGCTCTTTCCCCTCCACAAATAATTACAACACTTATAAGGGTAACGGAGCCTTCCAAGGACAGTTAGGAGTTCTTCAGGCCTCAGAGCATCCTGCATGTATATTAACACACCTTCCATTCTGGGGATCAAGCACTTGTGTCTATTTTCCTGGCTTTGGGAGAATACAATCCGTGTGTCAGGGCCATAGAGAAGAACTGTAAAGCATATTTACATGTTCATTCCTCCCCTCCTCAAAAATCTTCTCTGTCTCCACAAATCAGTTTCTTTTTTGAGGCCTCTTACACTAAATCAACAATTTCTGTCCATCTTTTGGACTTGCCTTATCCATCTGGAAGTGTGGATAATTTCAGGTGGCTTAGATGTCTTCAACTAAACAAAAAAACCTTCCGCATCTTTTAGTTGACATGCATCTACAATAGCGCGTTTACTGAGGACTCAAAACCTTCACAGAACTTCCAGTCTTCAACCATTTTAAAAGTGGAAAAGCTCCTCACTAGATAAGCAGCGCTGAATACGTCCTAGTACTTACTGCTACACAGCAATACCGGCAGTTCAACCAATAGCCCAGCAGGGCACAGAAAATGTGTTGCTGATCGTTTCTACAGGGGTGAGTTTATAACAACATGACAGATTTGGATGAAGATTTCAGCTCTAGACCTTCGTCGTTGGTCAGAAACGTGTCATGTGAGTAATATTCTGATAGTCTGGTTCTTCTTTTGCAATTTTGTGCTGTAATCCTATAGATGAACTCACTTTAGCCCTAGCAATTTTAGTGCTGAAGGCGATTCAGCCTGGTTTGGTAGCGACAGCTGCTAAAATCACAGGTATTTTTTGAACTAGCTCATAAAAACTCTGGTCCCTTTTCAGGAGATTGTGCCACCACCATTCGTCTTGGCACAGCAATGGGAAATCAGGCTTGCTTAAACTTGGAGCCAGAAACAAGATGGGTTTGTGTCTTGGGGCAAAAATTATGTCAGGGCAGGTGTTCCTGTCCTAGATCTCCCTTTTCCAGCAAAGAACTGGAGAGCTTATTCAATCCCCCCTTGCCCTAGCAAGCTATATAACCATTTGCTGCTGACGCTTGGTACTCTTTCAAGAAACGGAGACCCCAAACAGCAACTGGAGAGGAAAGTTGATGACAATGTGCTGTGAGATTGATTGATCTATCTATGTATCTATCCATCCTTTTTTTTTTTCCTTCTGTGACCATTATACTCCAGCCAGCCATGGCACCTTGTTCTTTTAGGAGTGCTAACTATCAAGTTTTCCCTCCATCCCAGCTAACAGTATGCCTGCTGGCACTTTTTGATCTTTCACAGGTGCCAGCTACACTTTACCTCTCGAGTTCCTCAGCTGATCAGCAGTTTTGTGAGACCTGATGAAGATGCTGTGTGCTTGGGAGCTCCAGCATTTTTCCTAGCTGGTTTTAAATGAAAAAAAAAAGAAAAAAGAAGAGAAAAGAAAAAGATATTTCACTTCTCTTAACCCCTCGACTCTCAGGTGGACAGAGTGCGTGGAAGCACAGAGATGGTTGGGGGGTGGATGCTCAGACGGGTGGGGATGCGCCGGAGGGATGTGCTGGGGGATGCCGGTCTAGCTGGGGCTCTGCCCTCCAGCGTAGGGCTACCTGTCACTTCTAATGACTTCTTCTTCAGCTATTTCTGTGTCTGAGCAGGATGGCCTGCAGGTGGCCTAGTAGCTAGCTGTCTCCCAGGCTGCTATGTGTGTGACCTGAATTGCAGCGCTTGGGCTGTGGGCCCTGCTTTACATGCAGCGTGTGTAAGGGAGAGGCACAGAGCAGCCCTGCTGATATGGCTGTTGTATAGCAGTTATTGCTTCAACACATTTAGACACAGCACCTCTGTAATTTGTCTCGACGTGATATCATCTTTTGTCTCAGCGAACTGACCCTTTTATCTGTCTTAGTTCTGCTTTCTCTAGCGCTTCCCGTTTTGTGCCAGCAGTGACAACGAGCAACGGTGCAGGAGGAAAAAAAAAGAGTATTCAGATGGTGATAGCAGAAATAATAACTGATTTCAAAGTTATTCACTGTTTTGAGGTGTTTGGGGGTTTCTTGTTGTCGTTTTTTTAATTGAAGCATGCGTCTGCATGTGAGAAATGCTGCCCGTATTACATGATTCTTCTCATTCAGCTATTCAAAAACTGCAGTGACTCTCACTTACGAAATGACATGTAAAGGCTAGCTTGCAGCTCCTTTCTAAAGCATTACTTTGCATAAGAGTTGCACTTGAAAATATTTGGGTTTAATCTTGCAAGTATAGATCTCTCTGTACAGAGGCATGTAAAATGGGATATTAGAGTAGAAACTGTTTTTTAATTTTCCTAATTGTCTTTGTAAGCTAATTATTCCTTTGCACTTCCAGATAAAATGCTGGGGCTGATGTAGGTGGTGTCTTCCTGAAGGGAATCTTCTGTCCCCATCTGCTCACGCCCTGCTCGAGCATGTCCTACTCTTTCCTAATAGAGGAGTCATTGGAGAGCAGCAGAGACCGACTCTCACGCTGAGGAATTTCCCTTTTGCGGTGTGGACAGTTTATTGTAGCCATGACAATGCAAACATTGCAAAATGAGATAACTTAAGTCGTCTCTGCTTCCCTCTCCTGTTGACCCTGAGACATTATGTGGGAAATGAGGGGAATTGAAGAAAACAAAAGAGAACAGGCTTCCATAATGACAACTGAACACTTTTATTTAACAATTAAATTGTGTAACACAGTAAGTAAATAAACAGTAATGCAATCTAGATTCGATATAGGAAATTAATATGCCACACTGACACAAAATACGTACCAATAATGATAATATGAGTATAGAAGAGAAGAAAAAGCAAAAACCAGAGAGAGAGATACTGAAGACCAAAATTAAGATTATGTCAAAGAAACTAAGAAAGGAATTGCTAAGTTGAATTTTTACCTATCTGGCAACTAAATTTCAAGGAAAGGTTGAACAAGGAATGCTGAACCCCTTTTTGATTATCTTGGTTAATAAACAGAACTTTTCAATCTATACATATTAATTGGATATAATCAATCCATGTTATCTCAGCCAAGCAAAGGCAAAGTTATCTTTGTTGGCTATTTGCCCGCCAAGCTGCTTCTTTTTACCCAAAGAAAGTCCCACCTCATCTCGGTCTCGCACCTCCGACATTTTCTAATCCTAAAACTTTCACTTAGCCTAATGCTAAATTGACCTAAACTGCTTGTAATTGTAACTCATATTTTAAACTATTATTCGTATTCTTACCTTATTATATCCCTCATGTCTATCATATGTGACATCCTCTATTATCATAAATTGAATACTATACCTAGCCTGACTAAAAGAGTTAGGATTAAATGATAGGTCTAACCTGTTCCGCAAAAGAGATTTTAGGATTTAGGTTGGAGAGTATCTCAGAAGAATAATAACAATATCACAGGTTTTACTACTTGCTTGTTTTGAGTTTTTCGCTTCTCACCGTGAATTGGTAGTTTGCGGGTAGAATTTTAAAAGTGGTGCCATGGCTTCCTGTGACACATTCTTCCTCCTTTTTTATTGAGAGTTTATGAGACATGTCAGAGCAGTTATCAGCAGGTTACAGTAGTGTCAAGGGGATTGTCGAGAATAGTTCCTACAGACCTTTTTTCTTTCAACTGTTCTCCAGTAAAGTAAGAGCTGAAAATAACATGAAAATGCCTTAAATAAACATGATTACTGTGATAAAAAGTTATGAATATTATATCACCTATGAAACTATTAAGGGCAAATATTTCTGAATACTAATTATTCTTTTTTTAACCCCCCTTTCTACTCTCACTCTCTGTCTCTACCCGTTTATTTCTGTTGTGTCACAGGAATTTGAATGTCCCTAGTTAAGGTTAAGTAGTGTTTTTCGGCCCATTTTGTGATCAGGGGAATGAAATTCTGATTGTCCCTAGGCAGTGTTGTGATGGAGCATGTGATTGTCAGAGTCTAAAGCCAAACTGTTGTGCAAAACATGGAAAATAAACTGGAAAAAAACACCTCCTTAATTCCTATTCCCAAAAAGCTGAGTAGCCACAGAAAAAAAAATCACTGACATTTGCCGATATAAACGTAACTTAATTTTATACATTAATTTTATTAATTAATTTTAAATATTGCATGTGTCTGGGAAACCGAGGCTGATGGCAGCGTTTTGGGATGAGAAAGCCTGCCTGAGCAGCAGAAGCAAGTGGGTCACGGGCAGGCAGAGTTCAATAAACAAAAGCATATGTGCCCTGCAGTGCCTCTTGCCTTTCCCTCAAGCAGAGTCTGGCTAGAGAACCTTAGCAGCGCACCGCTGGGCCCAGGAGTGAGCACTTCTGACCTTTATCAGAGCAAAAAGCTGCTGACATCAGGGGACCTTGGGGGCTGCAAGGTGCCCTCTTGCACCTACTTCTGGAGCTGCTGGAAGGGGGAGGCGGTGGGGTCCAACTGTGTCACCACACACAGCCCGTGCTCTGCAGGAAGATGGGGAAGGAGCTGCGGTTTTCCCTTTCTCTCCAGGTCTGCTACTGCTCTTCTGTGCCTTTTGGAAGAATTTGGCTGAATTTGTTTAAACAGTATCTCTGTTTAAACAGTGACAATCATTTCTATATCCCTCTCATGGCTACATAGCTGAAAGGTTTAAGGCTGGTGTACAAAACTGTGCTCTGCCGCCACGTATTATAGCACCTATACATGTGTGTATTTGTAATGTGCACAGGATCATGGTGGAGATGCTTTAATGAACAGAATACCATGGATAAGGTACACGATAAATGCAATTTCTTCTGTAACTGCGATTTTTTTCACAAAAGTGTGTGAGTATATTCATGTGTATACATTTAATTAAACCAATACTGACCCTTTATGGGCATATTTAAATGAATTTATGACCACTTCATTTTTTCTTAATTCAGCTATGAGTAAACATGAATTTTTGAAGGCATAGAAATCAATGGATCCTCCAGTTTTCCATATAGCACAAGCCTGGGGACTTCAGCCAAAAATGCCCATATCCAGGCTAAAACTCTAGCATACCTTTGAGGAAGATAGCTTATTGAAAATTTTCAAGTGGTATAGATCCATTGCGTCCCTTGCTTACTTTCACTGTGACTGGGGGAGTCACATTTCCATTCTGACATTACCCTGTTTCCCCTTAGACACTCTCATTATGCTAAGCATGGTAGAAACCCCTCCTTCTCCCCAGGTTTCAATTAAATCCCTGTAAACTGGGTATAAACCAGCTTAATTTAATTGGCATGAGTGTTTTAGTTGAAATTGGACTAATGGGTCTAGCTAATGGGTGTAGCTGAGTACAGTCTAGATTACGACGCTTGTCGTGGTGACATTTTTTCAATGGTTCAGCAAGGTGCTGAGGAGGCAAAGCTCAGCCAGCACGCTGCTGGGGTAGCGGTGCCGAACGCCCTTGTGGGCTGTCTGCCTTCGCCTGCCCCAGCTGCACGGGGGCTTCACCAGGGCTTGAGGAGAGGCACGTGCCCTTCCGTGGGTGCAGGCAGAGAATAAGCAGAAAAAGAGTTACTGGAGCTGAAGTGCTGTAACTCATTAGCTGCCATAATTCGATTTACTATTTGAATTCTACTGAAGTCTCCCCTGAGAAAAGGTGTGTTTTTAACCATGTTACCATCCTTTTGTAGACACGTGAATTGTAATTTAATACCCATCAGCTGCCTGATGTTAGATTCCTCACTTACAATTACTTAGACTGGATAAAATGTGTCCAAATGAATAGTGCCTCGGCTATATTGAGATTGTAATGCATTAAAAACATCTTTTATCTTGGCAAGGCAAAGGTTAACTTTAATTTATAAAACATTTTTTCTTTCTTTAACGGAAAAACCCCGTGCAGAGGAGTTCCTTGCCTATACAG
The DNA here is from genome assembly GCA_013398225.1 of Steatornis caripensis. NCBI lineage: Eukaryota > Metazoa > Chordata > Aves > Caprimulgiformes > Steatornithidae > Steatornis > Steatornis caripensis. The sequence goes on from VZSC01002549.1 coordinate 450,748, forward strand.
ACAGAAGAGTGTTTTTCTCAAATCTGCAGGCAGAAAGAGTGAAATGTTACTACAGGAATGGTATGGATGTGTTTTTAGTCATAAAAACAACAACATCTAAAATGAAATGAAGTCTACAAATGAATGAACGAACATGTGCTAAGAACAAACTCCGATGAACTGCAGAGCTTTTTATGGCTCAATCCCAACTATTTTTAATTTTCTCCCCGCTGGAGATCGCGTCCCCTTAAGAGAGCTGGCAGAAGGGATTGCGTGTCCACCCTTCTGCTGCTGCCGGCAAAGTCTGGTGTGGTAGCGGAGGTTCCTCTTCCCTCCCCGCGCAAGCCGGGCTGTTTGCGCTGGGCTGGCCGAGGCTCTGACACGTCCTCCTTTCCTGCTTGCTCTGCTGCACGAGAGGTAACCTCTGCAAAAGGTGAGACGCGCAGCTAGGGTAATAACCGCGGGAGCCACCACAGCTCATCTGCAGAAACCTTTCTCTCCTGTGTGCCGAAAAGGGTTTTCTGCAAGGAAAGGATAGATTTCTTCATGGTGTATTTACATTAGGTGTGGTCCTGACATATAAAGCTAGTGAAATCACTAAATTAATTCACAAAATTTGGGTTACTAACAAGAGGAACTAGTTTTTGCTCCTAAACTCAAAACCCTTAAAAACTATTTAGATGATGTTTATATTTCAGTTGATGTTTCAGTGGCAGGGATCCTCGTTAAAGGTTCACCTAAGGCATAGCTTTAGAAATACAGCTCTCAAATAAAGTAAGTTCTCCCTGCCTCTATCACAAGCCAAATATATATGCTTTTTACAATTTTAACACTATTAAATACTGTCCTCATATATCATAATTAATGGTCAGGGAACCATCACCTTCTGCATTCTTGGAAGAAGCAGATGAGCATCATTTAATTCCTGGCTTTTTTCTTTAAACTTTAGCGCTTTGTTTTAAGGCTGTGTAGAGAACCTCAGTCTCACCTCAGAGCACTATTATTCTGACCATGATACTTGCACTATGACAGAAGCTTGTTTTATCCTCTCTTACTCCCTCTGATATTCTCTTCCTCCCTCCTCCCCCTTCTCTCTGAGCCACTTCACCTCCCCTGCCCCGCTCCAGATCCCGGGGCTTTTCTAGTCTTGCTGCTAGTACTTCTCTCTCACTTTTGAATCCGCTCTATGTGTGGTCCTCCAAATCCAAATGTCCCTCGGGGGCAGCGATGGGACACAACGAGCAATGCCCTCGGGGCAGCAGTGGGACACAGGGAGCAATGCCCCTCCAGGGCAGTGGTGGGATGCAGGGAGCAATGCCCTTGGGGCAGCAGTGGGACCCAGGGATCAATGCCCCTCGGGGGCAGTGGTGGGACACAGGGATCAATGCCCCTCAGGGGCAGTGGTAGGACGAAAGGAGCAATGGCCTCGGGGGCAGCGTGAGCAACGGCAGCGCTCTTAAACCTCTGCTTTTGCAGACCAGGGGAACGACGGAGGCATTAGGGTGCACGGTGAGGAGAGAGGGGGCAGTTTGCTCTCTGGTAGATGTGGTATGCTTTCAGAGTATTTATAAGCTTTGTTTGGGGCTTTCTTTTGTTATTTTGATAATAACTGAACATCTGTATTTTTTTTTGTCTTCCAATTCATATACAGATGTACATACAGCAGAGAGATCGAATGCTGATAAAATCCCCCAAACGGGAGTATTTGTGGTTTGACCATTACATTCATTGTAAGCTCAAGATATTTGTTAATGGTGTCAGCACCTTGACATTTTTGTCTTTCCAGGGTGTTGATTCACATTTTAATATATAAGTAGGGATGTGGCAGGTAATGGAGGGATGGAGGAGGTTTCCCACGTCACAGGGTGCAGACTGCCTTCTGTGGGGCTGGATTTTTCAAAGGCGCTGAGCACTCCTCTTCTAAAAGTTATAGCCGTCTTCAAATGTCTCAAAATCAAAGGGCCACCAAAGGAACTATAGGCTATTAATTTGTCTCAGTTTTTAATTAGGTGAAATTGCACTTTAGCCTTTTCCAGCCTGTGAGACTTTTGACTGTTTCCTTTGCATGTCTCTCAGTCTAAATGGCAAGTGTCTGGTGTCACTGCTACCAACTGGAATGAGAACGACTTCTGGCAGCAATTTGCCGGTCCCTGAGGACTTGCGACATTTCCATGTCATCATCCTCATCAGTGGAGTGTGGCGTTAATGGCATAGATATTCCCTTTGAGTCAGCGCAGTGGCTGGCACTAGCTAATACAGGAGACGGTATCAAAGTTACCTGATGGAATAATTTATTCAAAAGAAAATTTCTTCTTAACTCCCGTCAGTAAGCCTGAAGCAGTGGCACCCGTATCCCTCTGTGACTGAGGCACACGGAGGGGTGGCCCGCGCACTTGCTCCGCAGCAGGGGAAGTCCCCTTGCTCCCTCCAGGCTTGTGCTCCCCATCTCCTTGAGGGAAGCCCGTGTACCAGGGATGTGGTGGCCTCTGGGCCCCAGCAGGGACTCACAGAAGAGACCAAGTGTGCATGACAGTGAGAAGTGCCATGATTCTCCTTCTTGAGACAGCTGTAAATAACACTGGACGTAGTTGATCCCTTCAGGCCTGATGATGATTTTGGGACAGCGAGTCCACAAGTTGATCTGTGATGCATGGAAGCAGGGAGAGTAAATGTTGTTTGTTACCAGTTTTAATTCATTTTTAAGCCTAGGTGGTCTGTCTCCACGCTCCTCACCACTGTCAGAGTCATGTAGACCTCCTGGTTTGACACTCATCTTGGGACGCTTTCTGGTTTTACTAATGTTTTCCTTGCTCCACAAATAGAAATGCTGTATTTAATAGCTACCTTTTCATCAGAGTATTTTTAACATCTTCCAACACTACTTTCCTAATCGCAAGAAAAGCTAGCATTACCTCTGTGCCTTGTCTTAACCTCTGCAGTGCTGGTTTTACCCAGCTATTGGTGGACCTTTTGCATCAGGAGATCGAGCTAATCCGACATGTCACTAGGCACTCGATGAATTCGTGATGACTGATACACTTCCAAGTTTGTAGCGCCACACTTTTGTCAGCGCTAGACTTTATCTGCCACTGTGCTTCCCATTTGTCTACTGGTGGGATTCTTTACAGGCACTTCCAACCTCTATTATCCTCAGAGCTTTGTGTCAAATGCAAATACTGTTGTTAATTGCTATTTGCACTACAAGAGCGATTACATCTTGCTGTTCTTTAATTCCTGATTTATTTATGAATATTTTCAACACTGACTTAGCATAGAAGCTTTGCCAAGGTGAGAATTGACTATTTGTTTTGTTACTTTGCCAGTGTCTAATCCGTAGCGGTTCTTTGCCGCTTGCCCAGTGACTAGTGAGTTTTCTTTTCAGTCTTCATCAGGGATTTGTCAAAGGCTTGAAATTCCCACTACAAGGGAAGAGACTGCATCACTTCATTCAGTCTCCTGTTGACATGCACAAGAATTGGATCTGTGGAGACACAGCTTATCTTACTTTAGCTAGCCCAATTCATATCATCATATGTCGTTCATTAGGGTGTGCACTTGTTAAGTTTGCCCAGCACATCCTCCTTGGAACCACAGCCCACACCACCTTGCTGCCTTGATTAGGTGTGAAATGGTAAAGTATCTACAAGTGTCCATATATATCTGCACTTGCATATTGACTGAAATTGCTATTCTGGGCTAAATCCTCATGTGGACACTCTTAACATTTGAGAATAATTATACTGAAGTAAGTATTATGGAATAGACTTTAAAGCACTTTCATCCCAGGGGCTTTTCTACATGAGAAAGTCATAGAGGTAGGACAAGAGTTTAAAATTAGTTTATACTATGGGCACAATGCTGCCTCCAATCACTTCAGTTTGCCACTTGGGAAGCAATTTTCAAGCTATCTGAAAAGGTTTAAAATACTCATATTCCAGGTAACTATGCCCACATGGGAAAGTTAGACCACAAGAGCTAACATTTAACTGTATCAGTGTAATTAAATATACTGGCACTGAAAAAAATTCCTGTAAGGACAAATCCTGAATTTTATGCTACCAAAAAATATATTCAAGGCATGTGTGTGTCTAGGCTTGTATTGTTAGCTAGTATTTAAGATAATCTGATGCTAATCTGATATGAGACTAAAATCTCCAAATATTTTAAAGGGAGCATTCTGCCGATATAAACTTGCCATCATGTTTGGGCGAAGACTGATATCCACTGTTCACTCCTACCAGTGTTACTTTCTCAAGTCAGTAAAGGCTACTAAAATGGGGACTTTGTACATCCATACTTTTCCTAGTATTAAGCAGTTCTTATGACATTTGTAGTTTGTTGATAGACTGCGGAGAAGCCAGATGCTTTATGGCTTTCCTGCGTTGCTACAGTCAGATTCTTACAACTGAGTGAATACAGCATCAGAGCACAAAAATGAAAGTCTGTGTTATGTGTTTGCATGTGCTAAATTAGATCTTTGGTCTCCAGAAAGAGATAGAAATTCTAGATGTTGCATGTCTGGGCCAAGACCATGTGTTTCATTCAAAATTCACCGACAGAAATAGTAATTACGCACTTTGACTTTGTTAGGGATGTTTTGCATTTTCTGCTATATTTTCAGCCAGAGTGCTATGGCAAGGCCGTTTATACCATCCTCTTCCATAAAGACGCAGTGCTACAGCAACTGTGAGTTTTCTGTACTTTGCAAAGGAGAAACCAATAGCAAAAGACAGGAATCCGCTTTGCAATGGCTTTCGTGGTTGTGAAACTGAATTTAAACCTTCTGTGAATGACTTTCCTAGAGGTACCACACTCCAGTAAAATCCACTGCCCTATTTTTTTCATAGCATGTGTAATCAAATATAATGAGATCTACGATAACTTAAAAGTTCTGATATGCTTAAAAGGGGGGAGGAAACATGTTGGAGATGCTGAGCACGTCAGCAACCGACCCCACCACCAAACAGCTGTTATTTGATGACGTGCTGTGGAGAAGCCAGATAATTTATGTCCTTTGCACCCCACACTGTTACGCTGCTTTACACACCTTCTGCCTTGCTCTCTCCCAATGACATAGACAGCTCACAGAAGCTAGGGTAAAATGGCATATACAGCCACACATCCGTCAGCTCTGGGGGAAGAAATTTATTAGCTTCGGTTTTGTTTGCTTTTTCTTTTTTTTTCCTTTTTTTTTTTTTTAATAGGGGAACTATTAAACTAAATGCTCTGTGGAAGCTTGATGCCACTGTAGTGAAAACCTGTGATATCCCACCTATCTCCACTCTTTCTAATCCTTATATTGTCTCATATACACTTGTTCATGTAACCTCACATATGAGGTAGAAGATAAGACTGCACATTGCCCTGCTTCCTAATGCTCTTCCTCATTGTCAGGTTTTCTCTACTCTTACTTCTGCCTCAAGGATCTAATGATATTATACAAGTTTTTCCCGTACACTGAGTCCTTTCTGAAGACCAACTTCTCTGTCCCAATGTTTACTTCTGTCATTGCATATGCCTTCAGCTGTCCAATACCCCTGACAATGACACCTTGTGCTACTGTATAAGAGGAAAACATAAGTGGTGTTCCGGTGACTCACCTGTTATTATGACTTTGAAAAGTGCAAATCAAAGAGATTTTAGGATTGGCAATGCTAGGGCTTAAGCAGATGTTAGGGCACTATATTTGGGGAGCAATTTGTGCTCCTCACTATCTATTACAAGTAGAGTGAAGGAAAAGCATGAAACTATGTACAGTTGCCCACTTGCTTGTCTGCCTGCATGACGTGCACCTGCGAAAGCAGGGGAGAATGCTGCCATTCCGCTTTTTCACCTGTTAAGTTGTGGGGCTACAGCTAATGAAGAAATTCTTGCAGAACAGCTTTTCTGAGAGACAGTGCTGATTCAACAAAGTTTGAAGGTTTCACAAGGGATATTTAAGCATGTATCTCAAATCCAGTCTCATAGGAAGTTATTAAAATATTTGATTTTAAAAGGTCAGTGCATTCTGTGTTTGACATAATTTATAATATAGAAATTGAAATAGTAAAGCAGAAGCCAGTATTCTTATTTTTTATGACAAATCTTTTTAAAAATTTGTTTCACAAAATATTGCCTTACTCCCTTTATTTTCCAGTCTCAGAATATCCAGGCTTTGTCTAAGCCCAGACAGGTCAGTTTCAGCAAGTTCTTTTGGTGGCAGTGTCCAACGGTCCATCTTCTGTGAAAGTTTCCATGCCTTTGTGAGAATAAGGGAAAGATTATAGCAAGTAAGTATGTATGTATGTGTATACACGTATGCACACTAAGACATTATGTGTGTCATTAACCCTATTCTTGGAAAGATTACTCTAATTCATTTTATAAAACCTATTCTTTTACAATTTTATTTACCTCCATGAGTTCATACCTTCCTTGGAAATTGTGTCTTTCTTATCCACAAGCTCTTTCCATTTTTTATTTTTTAAGTCTCTTCAAGATGTTAAACGCGTGATACTAAAATTCATCACAAAAACCTGGAAACCAAACATTTCTGACAAGACTTCCATCGCAACTTGCAAGACTGAGTGACTATGCAGAAAATTCTCAAGTTATAGCATTTTATTTGAACCAAATTGTATTTTACTATAAAAAAAGTCTTGTAAACACACAGTTAACAGAAAAATGAAATAGATTACATTAATTGCCTTTGACAAAAGCAGTCAAGTAAATGGAATTTATTGAAATTGTTGACACTAAGAAAAGAACTTTTACAGTGATAATTTCTTTAATGCTTCCTTTGAAGCCACTTGCAGAATATGGTGACTGCACACACTCATTTATGGCTGGTTTCATCCAAGTCGTTGCTATTACTGAAGTGGGAGCTATTTTCTAAATAAAGTCTATATTATCTCTGTATCACAGGTCCTTCTGGAGATTCAGAGCCAGAAGTAACCAATAAGATCTGCATTATACAAGTCCTGCAATATCACAGATTAACTTCTGCAGCTGCGTGACACGCCGGCACCGCTTGCCTGCCTCCCCGAGCTGCTCCATTACTCCCTTTCACTAAAGGCACTTCAGGTGCAAACTGGGAATAAGTCCAGGCCACGTTGCTAATTTTGCAGGCTTGTTTCCAGACAGTCGTCTCCCACGAGTGCATCGCCTGTTTTCCCGTGCCGCGGGGAGACGCATGTCTGCCCCCCCGAGCAGGCACCTGGACTGGTTGGTACGGGCTGGCGAGTGACCATCGTGTGCCTGTGCACTGGGGCGCGTGGCTGGGGATGGCATCTGTGCCTCTCTCATACAGCAGGACTGACTTGACAAAGAGGCAGTTAAAAAAGGAGCTTGTGAATCTTGGCACTGGTAAATCATCCAAATTTGGCCATCCATCTTTTAACAGATATATATTTTATTGTCCTGTAGGAAAACTCTGTCAGGCAACTGAAAGGTTTTCACCAAAGAAAAGTGGCCTGCAGTACGTTTTCTTTTACTTTATCCTTGGAATTCATCTGGCATTAAATAACAATGTATTTATGTTTCTCTGCTTTTATTTCCAGTTCTGGAAAGTGTGCTTACATAGCAAACTACTTGAGAAAAGGCCTCTTACAGCCCTTTCTTAGGACAAAGATGCTGATACACTTGTACAGTTGCGATAAGATTTGGATGTGTGTACCTTGTACAATCAGCAAAGTCACATCCTAGAAAAGAAATTAGTTATACCAGTGGAAAGGAGGGATAATCGTGTCAATACTGGGAGCAACCACCAGCACAGCTGTTCCAGTCAAATACCCCAGCTTTGCCAGCACAGGTTTATCCATGGATATGTGCAGCAGGCTCTTCTCATGGACTGCGGTCAGTCACGGAAGGCATGTGGTGAACAGCCTTCCCTCTTTCCCAGGAGAAATGGACGTACAAATATGTACAGTGCTTTTCTGAATTATGATCTCTGCTTTTAAATATATATAAATGAGCAATTTAACAAGTGAATTTGCATTCTGCAGCACTCAGCTAGAGCCCTGTCTTTAAATTCAAGGTGCTATCCCTACAACAGCAACATTTTTCTTTCTCGGTTGCACCAACCTGATGTTCCTGCAGGCACGTTTCTGAATACTAGACATCATGATTTGCATATCTATTTTAACTCTTTTAAATTGTGTCTTTACAACAGTACAATGACAGAATTTGTCATCCCAAATGACATCCTGTTTCTGGGGGGGTCAGTTCTTTCTGGTTTTTGTTTGAAATAGCACAAGAGTTACAGCTAAGGGCAGGGGAAGAAAAATTGACTGAGTATCTTACAATCAGCATCAGGAGCGTCCACGAAGGAACAACAGCAATAATAGCAAACACGTTTGTCTGTGAACTCGATAGGATAGCGTTAAACACTGCTTTCCTACGTCTTTAAATAAATACTTAATATCTCGTTTTCCGTTAAGCACAAACAACATTTAGGAATCACCGTGTTACACTGGATCGGTATAAGTTTGTCTAATAGATTATTATGTCCCTGACAGCAGCCAATACTGGCTGTTTCAGGAGAAGGTACAAGAAACACATTAATGATCAATTATGGAAGAATCTGCCTTTTGGGCAGCAATTCACAATTTTTATATGCTAGTCACTTTTAGCAAAAATGATACCGAGTGCACCATACCACTACGTGCAGATATGAATAATGGGGTTACTGCCTTCCCTTATGAATGTTCTTTGAGCAGTCTAATGGTTTAAAAGTCGAGGTGGTCCATGATTAAATAAATTACAAGCGATTGGGTTTTTCTTGTGTTTTTCAAGGCGTGGTGAGGTGAAGGGTGCTTCATGGCTATTGAGTAAATGATACACCAGACTTCCCTTTCTCTAACTAGAGAGAGCTTGAAACAATTATTCTGACATTATAGTATTTAGGACCCTGAAAACAGCTCAGAGATATGTGTCTTGCTCCCATCTTCACCAGCCTCTGTTCATTTTTGTGGCCTTTGCAGAAGGCTGTGCTCCTCACTTTGAGAAATCTTGCAGGATGAGACAGTTCTTCCAGACCCTGAATTCCATGTTTCGTGGGTTTACATCCCTACGTTGTACACGATTAAACAGAAACCTTGTAATTGCAAAAGTGTGAGTTAATACTCCTTGATAAATTCTATTTGGAACAACGGCTGTTTGTTCAAACCTAACAAAACTAACAATAAAAAAACCTTTTATCATCCTTGACTTCTGATCATGCTAAGATTAGGGCATTTTTTTACCCACTGAATAGAAGTCTATGTCTAGTTTTAATTTGCACAATTTTATAAATTATAATTTTTTTAGATTTTTGAGCTGACTGATTTTGTGGGAATGGTAAAGAGATCATGTAGTAAATTTTTCAGATTTAAACAAATTTTAAGATGGAAAGAATGTAGAAAAAACAGTATTTTTCAATGGGTTTCATGTGTCCCTTGCTGGAGTATCTTGCTGAGAAATAATAGGAGCTCAGTTGATCTGAGGAGTTTTGCACATCTGAACAATCTTAGCTCTGACAGGGACAGGAGAGAAGAGGAATAGAGAGATTGGTATTACATCCTAATGACTTTCCATTCTCTAGGGATAGTGTCTGACATGAGTTAGACCTACTTAAGTCTTAGATCAACTAACCTTTACTTATTTGCTTCTGGTTTGGGGACATTTTTTATCATCATATAGTCTTTGTGCTGCACTTTTGTGTTGAAAAAGCTGTCCTGAGTCATTGCATCCCCTACTGGAAGTCAAATTGAAAAAAGGTCCCATTCAAGCACTAAATTCAGTGGGATTTGCTGCGGAGACACTGTTGGCTGGGTAGCCCGCTGCAGCTGGGGATGGGACTGTGAGTCAGGGATCTGCAGGGTTTAACCTCAGAGGGGACAGAGCAGCTCATCTGCCGCTCAGGAAGGCACATGTGAGACAGGGAGGGACTAAGGAGGAATCTGATGCGCAGCTAACCCAGTAATGGTGACAGCACTGAAAAAGCAAATCTGATTATTATAATCTTTGTGTCTTTTCTGAATACTATCCGAGTTGCTAGTCTGCATATAAAAAAGCAAAATGCCACGCAAGTCCCCTGTGTATTGTTCTTTTCCCTATTGTGCATAATGACTGATCAGTTATATAAAATAGGTACAACTCTTTGATAATGCTTATGTAAGTACCTGTTTAGTAATCCTTCTCTGAAGATCACATTTTAACTGATGGAATTTATTAATGTTTATATTACTGTAGGGCTGAGAGACACCAGCTAGGTTACAGCTATGTTGTGCTAGATACTGTAAAAAGAGAGACTGTCATCCTGCCACATGAATCCTTGGTCCATATATTTATTTTATGAAATGTATCTTCTATATTTGCATTAATGGGACGTGACAGAACACTGCAAAATTGACCAGCAATTTACAGCTTCTTTATTTTTTAATTAAAAACATAAATATGCTGCTATGTGGCAAAAGAGAAGTTTGCTAAAATGAATTCAGAATTACTTAAGCTTCCTTCCTCCCACCACAGCTATAGAGGAATTTTCCATAAGATATAGGAATAATATGGCTTTTAAAAAATATCAAGGAATGAATGAAGAAATAATCACAAGCTTTTATCATTTTAAGCTAATATAGAGTAGGTGAAAGATTAACTTTCAGTGATATGTAAATAGTGACTCAAAACTCGCAAACAATGCCTTTGCCAGTTATCAAGGAATAAAACATCATCTTAACATCCAAATGTAGACTGAATCTTTGGGTCTGTCATCTGTGATATCTGTGAATAGGAGTAAAATTGGGCTTATTTTGTCCTACTTGGCAGGACTAGAACTTACTAGCACTTTGTGTTTGCAGATGATGTGTTTAAGTACTTTTATTTTAACCTGTCCTTAACCCAAGGATGGACGCATAAATAACCTAGAGTGTGTGGCAAGGCTACAGAGGGAATAAAGATAACATTTCTAATAATTATACTCATTTTTTTTATGTTAGGCTACTTTCCTAGGAGCAGTTGGCAACATATACCTTAAAGTTAGATTAAATCTTACAAAAATTTAAGTATAAGAGATTGATATAGATTTGACGTAAATAAGAGAATTGTTCTCACCAGCTAGAACATGTTATAAAATTTATCATTCCCATTATTCATTCCATAAGATAATGACGCTAATGTTTGATCAGACGTATGTGCAAGATGTACATCTTGAATTTCTGTCTTTAATTAATTATTTTTTAAGACTAGCCCTTCAAGATGTTCTGGGTTGTAATTCCAGGACGTATAAACTTCAGCCTTTGCAACAAGTCTGCCATGTCAGTGCTAGCAGCAATGAAACACAAATAGCCTGTAACCTGAAAAAGAAACAAACTTTTAATGGCGGAAGGGATTCCTCATCACAGCAGTCAAAACTCAATTCTACATTTACAAAAAAAAACCATTAAATGCTGCAATCTCTGAGTCCTGTGCCTCACTCCACAAGACACCTTTCAAATCCACCAGCTGATTTCAGTCAAATTTGGAAGGAGAACAGAACTGTCAAAGATTATAGATGACTGGATAAAATTGAAGAGCCCTATTACTGCTATCAATCTGCAACATGAGTTCAGCACCTATTAGACATCAGAAAATTATCATGGATCTTAACATTGGGCTCCACAAAGCAATAGGAGACCAGGATTCAGTAGTTCTGCTGCTCTTAGAACTAGTTATCAATAAGGATGAAATTGAAGATACTATATGTGTGGTGAGAGCAAAATTCAAAGAGCTGAATTCACTCAGTGTTCGGAATGAGCTGATGCACAGCCAGAAGTGGGATTGTTCGTGAGCCAGACCGTAAAAGGTTGTTAAGCAAGGTATGATTGTATGAGGGGGTTTGAAGAACAGCAAATCTAGCTCTTACATTTAGGCAGACAGAAAAAAGCGATCTAACAGAGACAGACACTTTTGTCTGAGTTCAAGGAAGGAAAAATTGAAGGCATGCAGGTACGTGGAAGATAAAGAGGCAAAAAAGTTTACTGAAGATAAATTTGACCAGACCATCTGGCTATCTATCCCTGGAAAATCAGCTTATTTGTAGACGCTGAAAACACAGTTGGTCTAACCTACTCTACTTCACCTAAAGGACTCCTTGATACAGGATGTTGTTGATGTTTGAAGTTTATGTAAGTTCATAAAGCAATAAGGAAAATTCATTGAAGAAAGGTCCCTCCAAGGCTACTAAATATGTAGACACTTATTTCGATTAGGAAGTGTATGAGCCATACATTTATGAAAGTAAGGAGACATGTTGAGGGGAAGTAAAGCTGTATACTGTACCCATTTTAATTCTCTTTTATAGACATTTGCTACTGACAGATGGACCTTTAGTCCAATCAGTATGACCATACTTGTACTCCTGTGTTGTTACCTGAACTGCATTGAATTATGTGACAGGAAGTTACTAACTAAGCTGGAGCAGACGTGGAAATTATTCCAGAATTTTAAGATGGATAAAGCATGATCCGTATAAGCTATCACAGCAGTGATCCTTCCTCTCAGCTGAGCACTGGTGAGGTCATAGCTGGACTGTGGGGCCCCATTCCAAGCTCCCCAGTAGAAAAGAAATATGGAGCTCTTGCAGAGAGGCCAGTGAAGGACCACAAAGATGATTAAGGGGCTGGAGCACCTCACGTATGAGGGAAGGCTAAGAGAGCTGGGACTGTTTAGTTCAGAGAGAGAAGGCTTGGGGACATCTTATTAATGTGTATACAAATACCTGAAGGGAGGGTGCGAGAGGACAAAGCTAGGTCCTTTTCAGTGATGCCCAATGACAGAACCAGAGGGACACAAACTGAAACACAGGAGATGCCATCTGAACATCAGGAAACACTTTTTTACTGTGAGGCTGACTGAGCATTGCACAGGTTACCCAGCAGGGTTGTGAGGTCTCCCTCCTTGGAGATGCTCAAAAACCATCTGGACATGGTCCTGGGCAACCTGATCTGGTGGCCCTGCTCGAGCAGGATCATTGGACCAGATGACCTCCAGAGGTCCCTTCCAGCCTCAGCCATGGTGTGCTTCTGTGACTACAGATAACGGAAGAAGATGACAGAACTCAAGGTTCCCATCTTATATGTCCCTGCGGTACACATTGAATTTGCTGAGTAAACAAAGCCGGATATCACTGTTAATGACTGGAGTAAGGTAAAGGATTTAATAAAGCTCAAAGACAAGAAAAATAGAAATAGAAAACTATTAACACAAAGTACCTGGTTCTGCTTATCAGCTGGAAGAGCAGAAGAAAGGAACTTGGACTGCTAGGGTTAAGTTCAAAGACATATGTTTTTGAGTCCCTACCTGTAGCTTTACTTTGCTTTAATATATTTATGACTTGGGCAGTAAAACACAGTCCTCCTAAATTAGGTGCCATGAATTTCCCCACAAAGAAAGGACTCAGCATTACCTGACTGGTTTTCTGTACCGCATGCTGTGCAGTGAGCTGCACAGAGCTAGATTGTGGAGCCGGAGCTTCTGTGAAGCCCAGAACTGTGCACCCTTGTCCACTTGGGACCCAGGCCACTCTGACAGCCACTTTCCCTTTGTTCAGTTTTCCCCTGGTCATGGGATCAAATTAGTACAAACTTGTATTAACCAACAGTTTATGTTTGGAGGAGAAGAAACTACCTTCCAGCTTCCCAGGAACGCTGTGAAGTGGTGGAAGCCAGACTGCAGGAGTCATGGAGCCAGGCCATTGTTAGACATGGAGCCGGGCTCAGAAGTAAGGGGTGAGGGCATTCAAAGGGAAGGGACTTGGATCCTTTCTGCTTTGTTTGTTTTTTTTTTATTATTTTTAAATACAGGAATTATGTAATATAAAATGCATAAGTTGGCCCTTAGGGCTTCTTTTAAAACACTGTCAGGATGGCACATATGTAGTACCTATTGGAAATAATAGCCTATAACCAGGTGAGAAGTGGTACACTAGGTCCTCCTTCAAACCCTTGAGAAGGGTGCAGATCTGCTCCCCATCAGGACATGTTGCCACTAGGCCAGTGGCAGTGCTGCTTCTCCCCCTGGGAGAAGGTAAGCCCACATAGAAGAGACCATCATGGACCCCTATCTCAGCGTTTAAGCAACGTTTCCAACAAGTGTTTTGGGTGATTTGAACTTTGGCAGTACCTAAATGAGGTAGCTATTTTGGTTGACTTGCTAGTCGTAAGTCCTGAGGCTGGTTGCCTCTGAAATTGAGAGTCCAACCAAAAAATTCCTTGGGGAGCTGAGTATTTATTACTTTACCGAATGTGAAAATAATTAAACATGAATTGTATTTAAAGTGGGAAGGTTAGAAAAAATTCAACTATATAGAGTTGTTGACTTGTTGAGAATGTTCTTCCCAAATCTAGCAAAAGCATTGAATGTATTGCGGCTAAGTCTGATTCTTCACTGGCTATGGTTAAACTTGCATGGGTGAATCATGCAGCTGAGCCTTTCTGAGGAAAATATTCAGTGGAAACGTTTTTCTCTGGTGCATTTCTGAACTGGTTCACAAAAGTACACGCCAATATTTTCATAGGAATTAGGAACTTCTTAGCTCTATTCCACAGCGGTGGAAAATAGTTTTCTGTTGACAAGAAATATGTTATTTAGCATGTTCAGATAAGCTGTCCTTTGGTTGTTTAAGCTTTAAGATCTAATCACTTTAATAGTCATTCTTGTCAAAGAAGATACATGACCGCCTGGGGGTCTATATTTATAGAGACCAGTGTTGAATCCTAGTATTTTATCTAGGGACAGGTGATACTGATAAATTGTCCCAAATGACAAAATTTGCCACTGAAGCAAATACAAATGGGTTTCAAAAGAAGACTGTCAGCCCAGAGAATGATCTTGACTGCTAGTGGCCTCGGTGTTATTATACTGAAGTTTCTTTATGGGGCACTGCTCAACATAAGGCCCATAGATGTCTCCAGGAGAAGAACAAAGATATGAGAAGCTGGTTAGACTTGGTTTAGCAGGCTGCAAGGACCAACGTAGAGCAGTAACAGCAGCTGGAAAGTTCTTAGGAGACAGAGGAAAAGGAGGAATAAGGTGGAGGAAAAGCCACAGGAGGTCCTGAGGGTGGCTGTAAGAGCAGGAAAGAGCAGCCTGGCACAGCCAGGACCGGGACAGGGGCAGCAGTGCCCTGCTCCCCGCTGTGGATGTGTGTTGGGGCACTGAATCCCAAGGTGTCACTGGAAGTGAGGTGATGAGTTTAAAACTTACACTGCCAATGCAAGCGGGACCTGCAAATTCTGTGAACTGGTGCCTGGTGAGCTGGGGTGGGAGCTGGTGGCACGGTCCTTCACGTGGCACTTAAAGCAATCGTGCCCATGACAGTTTCACTGTCTGAGCGTGGAAAGCATCGTATGTTCTCCGTTAGGATACAGCTATTTATATGAGCCCACGGAGGACTCAAGATGGGGGAGGCTGGTGTTCAGGCACACGTTTTGCCTGTGCTTCTGACTTTGTGTTATCTCTGCACACGTCTGCACGTCAGTGTGCCACACGTTCATGCTGACAGCCCAAAGAGGGATCAGTTGCATTATTATCTAAATCCCAACAGTGTGCTTGGATCTGATGATGACACTAATATACCCTATTTCTGTACAAAGAAAGCTGCACTGAGAAAACAAGGAGGATGGCAGATGGGAGCTGCGGCTTACCAGGTGTGGGGGTTTATAGGGACTGCTTGTCTGGAGTTTTTACTCATTATCTTTTCATATGGTACTTTCTCAAAAAAAGCCAATGTAGTTCTGGTCTCTCAATTATCTGTTTGTGTGTTCGTACACATGTACATAGCTATGTGTAATCTTTCCCTACAATATTGCCAGCATGATTTTTTTTTAATCAGAGCAGTTGCCAGTAACTCTGTCTCTGCCTGTTTCCTATTCTGACAAAGATGCAATTTCACAAAGTACATCTAACGGTTCTTAATGCCCAGAATGTCCCAAAGTTTGATCTTTTTAAAAGGAAAGATAGGAAAGGCACCTTGAATATTAGTGCTGCTGCTTCTTCCCTTTAATCGTTATACAGTGACACTGCTTCGCTCAGGATTACTGTCACTGATGTGGAGGGGATAGGAGATCGACTGCTTTGAGGAATGAGATGAGACGATAAAGGAAAGAGGATGTTTACCTCTGCAGCAACCTGACTCTGTCTCTCGATTTTCATTCCATGCATTCCGTGTTGCGCCAAGGTGGGGTTTGAAACAGTTTCTCGCCTTTGTGCGCCTGTCATTGTTCAGCAACAGCGAAGAGAGTGAGAGAATTGCAACAAATCTATTTTACTTAAAATAACTGAAGTGTGTAATTGTTTGAGAGGGCTTAGGAGCCAAATGTGATAAAGCCAAAAGTTATGCAGATCACCAAAGGTACAGGATAGAGAGACAGACGGATGCAGAATATTGACTTGTACTATATTATTCTTTGGTAAGTATTGATGTAATTAGATTACTTAAGTGTTCATCTTGCAGTGAACATGGTTTTCAGAGTGCTGCAGTTTTCCCTAACTGGAATGAAAACCCTAAATTTCTTAACTACCTTTTGCTTTGTGCAGTGAAGACTAAGGTTTTCTCCGCGGAAATCAGGTTCCAGTATACTAACCCTTTTGGAGTGCAGCAGTTAGAGCTGATCCAGGCCATTTTTTCTTCATATGCATCAAAAGTGTCACCATGAAGACTATTTTTCATGGTAGGAGAGAAAAATCACAAACAGAGTGAGAGGCCCAACAGTGGGTTGAGAAGAAGAAATGTTTTAGCCCATCTTCACTTGTTAGAGTGAATGTTCCTCTGAAGGCAGGGGCACATAGGGGGCTCTCGAGCTTGTGCCTGTCATCCCACTGGCAACAGCTCTGCCAGTGGTTTTACCTTTGCACTCTCCAAAGTTGTGTCTATCTCAGATAACGACTTAAGTAAAAATGTCCTTTAAAAACCTCAGTAATGAGAGATTTCATTTTTCTAGTGAAAGTTTCCTGTAATAGCCTTTCTATTATTTGATATCTGTTCCTTTCAGGGAGGGATAATTAAGAGCCAGAAGAGGAAAAAAAAGTTTCTCACCTTTCTGGCATATTTTCAAAGGATTCAATTAGGGATCACAAAACAAAAATCCTTTAAAAACATGATTGATGGGGAAGCTTTAACGAGGTGCTGTCATTTGATACGGGGGCTTTTTATTAATGCATGTTGCACGATAGAAATGTGTGGGACAGGATGCCAGGCTGTTGACAGTGTTTGTGTGTGGTATATGTGTTACGCAAATAGATGGGCTGTGTAGAGGAGCGTTTTGTTTCTTCTTTCACTGGTTCATTTCTTTAATCTGAACTGAAACTGAAAGATCTTACTGTGAGGCAAGGAGTTTTGAGTGAATAAGGTTGTTAAGAAAATCTGTCTTGAAGGGGAATATTTTATATACAGAATGTTATTTTCTCTAGAAGGTGAATATTTAAAAGCTGGAGGTTGTACCCTATATTATGCATAATGCAAAGGGCTGAGAAACCATTCATGACCATTTGATGCTCCTGATTTTCTGCATATATAGGCACATATATACACAAGTCTATATACATATTTCATATACACATGTTAATCTATCCGCATACACATCTAGATGATATGTCAATATGTATATACAATATAAGTGGTATATATATTACAGCACAATCAGTGAGAGTTATAAAAAGCTGTTAGCACTGCCTATCAATAGCCTTTAGAGTTAAGAGTTGCTTCTGACAGAGACCAGGCTCTGCGTCCCATTTAGAGAAGTACAAACAACAGTGAAACCCTTATTACTTTTGAGAATGCAGTTCAGAAAGTGAGTAGTCTTTTTTTCTTTGTTATGGACATTTAATTTTCCTATAAGTAGACTAACTTATATTCTATTTTCCTCTCTCTTTTTTTTTTATTTAATAGTGATGAGTTGCCTGTGCACAATGCAACCCTGACAAATTGAAAAATTCGTCATCTTTTATTGAGAGATTATAGCTACTCATCTTGGATGTAGATATCAGCAGCTCTGGGGAAACCTATGGTGATCTTGCATAACGTTGGAAGAAGTTAAAATGTCGGTAGTGGTCAACAGTTTAAAACATATTCTGGAAATATATACAATGACATTTTTCAACAGCTTTCTAAGGAAGATTCAGGCAGTATTTTCATGGTTACAAAGAGTAAGCCTTAAAACTCAGGAATTTGGTTCATGAAGCAGGTAAGAAAGTAGTTTAATAAATTGTTTAACGGTGATTTGTTTTAAGCCAAAAAGAAGTTTGTGTAATTTTTGCTTTTTCATTAAGACCTCTGAGATTTTTATCTAGAACTCTGGACAAGCATGGTAAATACAGTTACCAAGAATGAGACTCAAAACTACAAACACTTATGTAGATGAATAACTTTACTGAGATTTGTGCTTGACCAAGTAGGTACATGTGATTTGCCCTGCACCACGACTTGATCTTTTGCTCATATCAGAGAGCTGAGAGCTGAACCTGGCTGTACTCCACTATTACTTAAAATGGTTTCCTGCAAACCTTTACTCAGATGATACCCTTCTTTGTGATGCTTTTGCAAACAGCATTGAACATCGTCTGAGCACAAGTTCATTCACAAAAAGCTGTATCCAGACAATAAATCTTTCAAAACTGCTTGTGAGATTGCTTTGCTACAGCACTAGCTACTTAAAGTGCTGAAGAATTGTCCAGTAAATAAAAGATACTGTTAGAAACTGCTAATAAAGTTTAGAGAACCACCCAGTGATAAATTTCAAAAGAGCGACCTTTTTGATAGAAATGACACTGCTTAAGCACAAGTAGGAAAATTATCCAAGGGGTAGAAGATGAAATGTTCAGAAAATCTAACTTTTTATATAGTGGCACACTCATCCATTTCCTGTATGTCTAAAATGAAAATTGCCATTTAAGAATAGAGATTTCGAGCAAATGGCAGAGTTGGCAGACAAAACTGCAGGACCTTGGATTTTGGAGAAAATACGTTAACATGAACATATTGTGTACATATTGACAGGAGTAAGAAGAAAAAAGCAATAAGGTAAAACATTTGTCTGAATATATGTCTCAAGACCTGCACTCAGACAATGGAGTTTTTCCATCTATTATATCAGAGCCATTAGATGAACTCAATAAATTTACCGTTTGAAGACAATAAGGTAAAATATAACATTTTTTTCCAATGGAATAGCTGTTCAGATTAGAACTATTGTAGTTTATGAAAAAAAGTGTTCAGGACAAAATATCTGTAAAGGAGGAGACTGAGCATCGTTGTTAGGAAACAACAAATTTTCTATTGAAGAATCTCCCTAAATTGGCCAAATGCCTTTGCAGCAGATAATGAGCTATATTTCCTGAATACTGAGTCTGAGAAACTCTTAATTGCTCATAAATCCATGTACTGGAAAGTTTGGAACATTTAATGAGTTGGCAACAGACTTCAAAGAAAAGGATTTCATACAGACTGAATTAGGAGAAACTAATGGACAATAGGTAAATAAGAAGGACTGCAGCTCAAGTGTTGGGGACTTAGGATAAACCAACCCATGTATTTTGGAGATTAAATTTTTCCTTCATAGTCAAGGATATCCATCTTCTACAATGAGGATGACTTCTACATATAGTTTGAGGCATGAATCTTAAACAATAATGCATATATTGCCTTGTTGCAAAGTGATCTTGGACTGTTCCTCACAGGGGTCTTCAGTTGCTTGAAACAGAGGGACTCACATGAAGGACAAAGACGCCATATACCTTATCGCTGTAAGCTGGTTTTGTTTCTCTGTTCTTTGGGTGAGAGTTTGATGAGGCCTGACTTGCTCACGCAGATACATGTAGAAGAATCTGGTTTTTGGGGACCTCTGTCTTGCATTTATGTTCTTGAATGAATGCTTTGACTGTGATCCTTTTTGCACATCTCAACACCTTGTACTGGTATACCTCAGTGAACATCCATCTTTATATCAGTTCTACAACTGGCCGTCCTCTCATGTGGTCCTAATAACCAGGCAGATTCAACAACCTCTGCACAAGCCTTGTTAACACTAGTCCTTTTTTCACTGATAGCAGATGACATCTACAGGCAACCTCAAGTTGAAGATTATATATTTTGTAGGGATCTCAGAGTCTTTATTTGGCATAACTTAAATTAACTGATCTATTAGTAATTCTCTAAAAGAGTATTGAGTTTTTTTATCATTTCCAATAATATAATGTTTTTCATCCTCATTTTGGTTTTTGCCGACTCTCAGAAGGGAAATAGCATTGTAGGTATTGCCTGTGGGCTCATCTCAGAGAGACATTTCACTAATCTGTACCCTAAACAAGGTTATATTTATGTCTGGGCTTTTTTAAATCATTGTGTGATCCCAGTCCACTAGAACAGTGTTCATGAGGTCTTCCTTCTTCACAGCTCGGCTAATATTCATGAAGCTTATGTATCAAATCTTCCATAAAAGTTAAGGCATTGCACAAACAACCTTGCGAGAATCAGATAAATAAAAGCAGCAGTAGCAGATGTATGAATAAAACCACATATTGTGGCATCCTATATTCACTTCGATAAAGATCTTGAAAAAATATTTCCATGGACAGGTTATAGTATATGAAATGACTCTACTAAACCATGTAAATAAAGTTGTCTAGTTAAAGTTTTTCTATCTCAGAAGTTATTGGATAACATGGATAACTAATGGACCGCAAGAAGTCCTTGGCAAAGTCCAGTTACTCCTTAACTAGAATAAAACTAGTGGTTTATGAATGGCTAAATAAACACAGTAAGAGGAAGTGCATCTTGTGGAATTTTATTTTCTGTAGATGTTTAGAAAATAGAAAGTCATTCTAGAAAACTCAAAACTACCAGGATAACTAGCTTAGAATGATTATTTGCTGTACATACTAAAAGCGCAAAGTCCAGAAAATCCATTTGCCTGAGTTTTTTAAAATACATATTAATAAAGCAGTTCATTTTTGACTTTGCTACAAAGTAACAATTCTGTCCCAAGGACTGGGAAGCATTTTTGAGACTGTAACAGCAGAACAGGTATCCGGTTGTGACTCAGCACTTCTTTTCAATTTCTCAGTTCAACTNAGTTTTTAAAAATACATATTAATAAAGCAGTTCATTTTTGACTTTGCTACAAAGTAACAATTCTGTCCCAAGGACTGGGAAGCATTTTTGAGACTGTAACAGCAGAACAGGTATCCGGTTGTGACTCAGCACTTCTTTTCAATTTCTCAGTTCAACTTTAAGGACACGGTACACCAGAACTGCTTTTAGTAGAGATTATTTCCTCTTTTGGGGAGGCACAGATGTGCCTAAAGGGAGAAAATGCTAGAACCAAAGCTTTTCCAACTCTTCATGCTTGTTCTCTCCCCTCCTTCACAGAGGAAGGTGTAGTGGCCTTCGGTTAGGTTTCTACTTGACTCATGGTGCCATGCAGCAAGGTACAGGGTGTTTAGGACTTACTCCCTGGCACAAAAGGGCTCTCTAGTTACACAGGATGTCTGCAGAAACGATTTTTTTTAATGCATGGACCACAACTGAGAAAGCCACAAAAAAAATAACGCCTTTTCCAAACCACCTGCCCACAACTCTATTCAGCACTCTTCATCAGTCTAGAAGCTTTGTCTCCCTTCCTGGGGGACTCTGACACGATGCATTTACAAACTAAAAGGTGACACCTGCTGTGAAAGCAATGAAGATTATTAGTGTGTCCAACTTCAAATACTTTTCAATCTTTCAGTGATTATGGATGCTTCCTATCAAAACTGTCCAAGATGCTGTAACTTTTATACGGGTTTCTGCAAAAAGATAAACTGTGGAAGTTGCTGGACTGTAAAATAGCAGTGCACTATGACACTGGCGAACCTTTAAAAGATAAATCTTGGCAGCCACTGGACTGTACATTATTAGCGCAGTCTGATACCACTGGATCTCTGAAACTCCAGAGAAGGATCCTAGAAGTGATTTTTCTCATGAAACAGAATGAAGAAGACTGTAACCTTAGAAATCCATCTGGCTTAATTTAAGTTACAACTATCTTGTGTAATTGCATATATCTTTAGTGAGCTCCTTCTGGAAAGGCAACAATGGCAACTACTGAGTTGGTTTATATTGGTTTATATACACCATAATGATAGCTCTGAAACAAAGCCTGGCAGTTCCAGTTCTCAGAGCAATGGCTTGTCTGTAAAAAATGAACTTCCAAAAGGGTCAACAACTTTAAGGACAATGTAGTTTTGCCATGTCCAAGCTTTTGAAAGCAATAAGCTTTAGCTCCCATATTTGTGTCTGATTAAAATCACAAGGAACTTGTTATTTCTAAATCAATTTTCCTTTTTTTCTTTTTTCTCTCTTTTTCAGCATTAGCGAGAATTTCCTTCCTTCATTTTCTTCTTTCTCCCATCTTCCTTACCTTCTGTGGCATTTTTGCAGTTTTTAAGTTTATCCTTAAAAACCCCTGCAGAAATGCAACCTCTCAGCTCACTGATCCAAGAGACTCCATCTACTGGGAACCCCTGAGACTCAAATTTCTCTATCCTTGCTGCGGGAGCAGCTATCTTCTTGAATTTTCTTTGCATGTGTTCGCCCAGCTCCCGTGCGGCCGCATTTGCTTCACCTTCGTACTTCCTCCTCTTCTCACAATTTCCTACCTGGCATTTTCCTCCACTCTGTTACAGCACATTCGTCTGCACTCTGACTCCACATCCTCATCTTCACGCTTGTCTGCCCCTCCTCCTGCATTCCTCCTGGTCCCTACATTAGTCTCACTCAATTTGCTGTCCCGTTTCCGAATGCATTTTCCCTCCCCGCTGCTCCCACTGTCTCTGGCATGTCCATATTCTCCTGTCCCCTGCCTGGCCCTCACAGAGTAGATAACGGACCATTAGCTTCCCTGATGGCATCCTGTCTTCTGCCCGATTGCAAATAGCAAGGCCTGGCATCCATCTCCACTGGTTTACCCTCACTTTCACCCAGAAAATTTAAATGCATCTGGCAACCAGCCTTCTGAGATCAGGCTTGACCTGGTCCCATCATTGGTAATGGGAGATGGAAGGCATTTTACTTACAGATCAAATGTCACAATCTCGTAAATTAAAAAAAAAAAAAATTGTCATATTCTAAAAATAATAATATATTAATAAAATCAATTCTATGATTTGAGCGAAAACATGAAGGCTGGTGAGACTCTTGGCAGAGGTCAACACAGCAGCTGCAGAGGTGTGAGATCAGGGAGGACTGAGAATGGGGCTTTTCCTCTGATACTGGTGAGACCCTTACAAAATGTTAACATCTCTTACCAAGCTCAAATCCTAAATAAATGAATCTTGCTTGACTCACTGGCTTTCACCGCTCCATGGAAAGTTGTCCCATGCTTTGGAACAATTCCTGGCATTTCTGTGACAGCCCTTTGTAATAAACCAGAAATTATGGCAACTTCATTATGATATTTCTTGCTGCACACTATAGAAAACTAATCATAACCTAAAACTAATCACTGGACCTAATAAAACACCTTGTCTCCAATGACTTCAGAAGCTATATTTTATTTCTAAAGTTAATCTACCCTTAATGTGTGGGGAGGGAGGACAATAGACCATGTCGTCTCAGTGCAGGCTGGGAATCTCAGCCGCAGCGTGGTTTTGACAGCTTTGAATAGCAATCCATCACTTAACAGACAAATAGAGGCTACGGTCTCTTTGCAGCAGTTCTTTTTCAACACTAGGATGACATCTGTGCCCTCTGCAAAGGTTTGCATGGTGGCAGTCTCAGAGAGGGATAGATTTCAAGTGCAGCTGGGCTCGAGCAGGCTGTTTACAAGGTGGTTTGAGTGTTATTTCTTCTTCAAGAACTGGTTTTTCAATGGCAATATAATATTTGTGTCACCCAAACCTTCGAGCAAGCGCGTACCAAAGTAGGATAGCTAGATAGTGGATGACAGCAAATGGAGGATCACAGCCATATAGCTATATGTCACAGGCAAAACAAGAAGTTACTGCA
The DNA here is from genome assembly GCA_013398225.1 of Steatornis caripensis. Lineage (NCBI taxonomy): Eukaryota > Metazoa > Chordata > Aves > Caprimulgiformes > Steatornithidae > Steatornis > Steatornis caripensis. The sequence goes on from VZSC01002549.1 coordinate 474,701, forward strand.
GCATGTGCAAAACTCCATCTGAGAGCAGAACTGATGCAATGTGTGCATCAGAGGATTACATAACGATATCTGCCTTTGATGAAAGGTTTCAAAATAGGGGTAAATAGTTGTACAGATTTGTCTAGGGCAAACTGCATTAAATATATATATTATAAAGTGAATTTGCAAGTGAATTCTTAAGAGGCTGGGAGACTACAGCAAGAATAATTGCAAGTTGGTTATACAGTTCAACACTTTGACCCAGTTGTGTTCTTTGTTAGGACTTTATTGTAAAATATAGTGTTTTTAATAACCAATGTCATGTTCTCATAAAGATCAAAAGTAAAAATGCTAATCTGTATTTTTTTTACTATTTCATTCTTTTACTATATAGTGCTTTGTTTTTCATTGTGACCTCACAAGAATTCTGCATTGTCAGAACATCCGACTGTCCAGGTCATTAGAGACCATGCTTTCCCATAAATTATTTAAGATATTTTACTCTTAGAGAGGATGACAGAACTTTTCTTTTAACTTATATGTACAAATAGAACAGTGGGATTTTCCTCCACTCCAGTTATTTACTTCATTATTTCTTATGGTGGACGTGTGTTCTTTGAGTAAAGTTGAAATTGTTTTAATCCATCATGGAGTGGATTTAACAAAATTTTAACAGTATTTTAACAAAATTTTAATATTAACAATTAACCAGTAGACTGGCTTGTTAAGAACAATGCACCTGGAAATAGTGTATCGTAATCGAAAAGTAGTATAATAACCCAAGAACTCTTTCCTAGTAAATAATTCCCTGCTATATTTTTGGTATTTATACTGGTAGAGGAGAACATAGTAATTTTATAATTTTTTCTTATTTATATGTACAATTCAGTAGCTCTCAGTCAGTTGCCCTGTGGCCTTGCAGAAGTCATTTGGCAGTTCCATAGATTTTTGAGCCATCAGGGACCATTAGATAATCTTGTCTGATCTTTCTGCATAAAACAGGTCAGACAATTTCATCTAGTTACTCCTGTATTGAGTGGAACAACTGGTATTTGACCAAAGTTTGTCTTTATGTCACACAGTTTACCTATTTTTTTAAAATTGGGGATATTGCTTCCTATTTAGTATCTATCTAAGCTGTGAAGATTCATTACTGTTTCTGAATACTCTGAGACACTGGAATTTAATGTGCTATAAAAGTAAACAGTAAAAATATTTCCAATGATGATCTAAACAGGACTTTTTAATCAATGTGATAAATTGGATACTGGGACAAATTAATCGCTGGTGTCTCCAGCAGGAAGGAATTTTGTCAATTTAGTCCAAGATTTTTGTTATACTGGTTGCTGATAATTTGAAGAAGAAAATATATGTGGTACAAAAATGACATGTTTTAAAAAAAGTTAAAAATAAAATGTTAAACGGAAAGTAAATTTAAATATTTAATGTCAGTAAATCAAATTAATGAAATTTTCTTTGCATTTCAGATGTTACATTCGCAGAGATTCTCATTCCTTTTGTCATTAGCCCATATATGTGTTATTAATTATTTGTTAGGTATTCCCATAAACATTTGATATCAGTGGTATGAATGTAAAACCAAAATTCTTTTATTCTAACATCACTGGGACAATACAGCGATGCTTGCCCTGCTCCACGTGTGTGCCAAAGACTCTGTGTTTGAAGGCGTTCAGGTATGTTGGAGCTGTTGCCCAGCCTGTCTCAGGCTCCCAAGTGCCTCTCACCTCCATGCTTGCTCCACCACCTTTGCCTTTGCTTCAGGCAAAAATAAGTTATACACGTAGGGTGGGAACCCTCTCTGATCATCTGTCATAAGACAACAGGAGTAGGTAATCAAAGACGTGTTTTCCACTTTCAGTGAACGTGATCTTAGTATGACTTAACCAGGCTTTGTATCAATTGCTTTCAGGATACCTACAGCAGTAGCAAAATTTTAGAGAAATACTTGCTTTCGCTGGTTTATATTTATTTGCTTTGCCTTTTCAGTAGCATCATCTTTCAATTGGCCACACTGAGCAGTATTGCCCTTGCTGCTGTGAGTCTTCTCTGAACCCTTCTGGTTGTTTAAGAAGTTCCTCTTCAAGCAGCTTTTGTGGAGTTTCGCAATGGTCAGAATTTCAATTTACAACAAATCTCCTTCAGAAGAGGATGTAGTCAAGGCCATTCTGGTCTATTATGTATCCCGCCTATTTATATTTACCCACAGTCTATGTATATTCAGTCTATTTGAAAAACACACAGCGATATATTTGCTGAACAAACAGCAGCTTCTATCCCAAAGTTACATTTAGAGTGGGCAGAGTAAAACTTTTAAGGCTGGTAGTACCCACACGGAGTGAACTACTGCAGAGCAGACGCTAAAAGCAGTGATAATGGTTTTAAATCTCTCTGCCCCATGCAAACCTTCTTTTTTAAACAAATTAAGTACTTTTATTTAGAGATACTAAAACTCCAGGCTTGTTGTTTTACGTCTGCACGGTTAATATGGCCATAGAAATAAATATTTATAAAATTTTAAGAATTAAAAGGAAATTGATTCAATCCAGCCAAGACTTACAGATGCTGTAATTTAAGATTTTGGGAACCAGCAAAATAGTTGGGACTTCTGCGTGATCCTGCAGTATCTACTCCTCTGACCAATTTGACTTCGATTTCCTCAGGAAGCAGCAATTAATAACACTGTTATCAGGTTATTTCTTCACTTCTTGCTTGGTATTTGAAAAGCTGCACCCTTTCTTCACTGTTCACTGTAAAAGTGGGGAGGAGGAGGTGACCAGAGGAGCTGTTGGGGCCCAGAGAGACAATTCTGTGGGAAGAGAGTCTTAGGAAGGAGACAGCCAGAATGGGGAAGGGATCTCAACATGTGAGGCAGACAGCTGTGTAGTTAATGTTGCTGGACAAGTCCTCTTTCCCACCAAAAAATTAAAGCTGAGGGAAGAGAGATTTTCTAGTCTACTCACAATAGAAGAATGATGCAGTTTTTTAAAAATTGCTGTTTTGAAGGGAAATGCAGATAGCACAATCGCTACCATGCCTTCGAAGATGCAACCGGATTTAGTATAACTGGTGGGTAATCCAAGAGGTGTTGCTATTCTTGCTTCAGGACTTGTAACTGCTCCCATACACATAACAAGCACTGGATCCTTTTTTGAAAAACTACATGAAAGGACTTTGAAAAGACTTCAGTGATAAACAGTGTAGTTACTTATTCACTCACTTAGAAACAGCAGAATCCAAAGCAAGGAAATGAATAGTTTAGGCTCCTTGCAGATCTTGACGTTTCCTGGCACGTTAAACTCCTATGTTCTTCTTACCAAGAACAAGAAAATACATATTTCATCACAACTGCCTTAACTCTGACCTGTGCATTGTGGCTTTTATGTATTATTTGTATTATATTGATTTAGAGTAGAATTCATCTTCACTACATTTAGCCATCTAAAGTTAGAGGTTTCATCTAAGCTATTTGTCCAGGTTCCCCTTATAGTAAATGGAGAATGATAGGTTCCTCCAAATGGCAATTCATCCCATTTTAAGATAGGTGTTGGACATCGACTCGATGAATTGCTCTCTGTCACAGCCTCTCTCCATTGCTTGTGAAGGAACTTAAGTGACTACCTCAGGATAAGCACCTTCTGTGTCTTTAGACACTTTAGACATTTTCAGATGTCTAAAAATTAGGTGAGATGAATCTCTCTCAAATATTTTCTCTTAAGGGATGCATTTAACTGAGAAATATCTAGCAGTCAATTTGCCATGTGTTATTTTGCTAAAATTTGATAAGTGATATTTATTTGGAATCATATACCCGGTGTTTAATGAATAACCATAATATCAAATAATAGTAAAATTACGTATGACTAGGCGGTTGATCAATACATGACATTAATGTGCACATAAATCATCGTCAGATTCTCTTTCACACATTCTCTTTCACAGAAGTGCATTAATTTAGACTGTTGGTAGAAAACAAAGCTTGTCTTTTTTCTGAAGCACCAATCATGAAGAATTCCTTTTGAAATATTACAGAGCTGCAAGAACTAAGTACTGCTGAAAAATCAGGCTGATAATATGGATTTAGGGTCAGAGCAGAGGAAGAGTTGTAGTATGTTTGTTTATATTTGATATCAATTGTGTGTTCAGATTTTATTGTGTGGGAGTATGAGATTTTTAATACCCTCAACTATTACTTTCTTTGAGTTTAAGTGTCTGGTTTTGGAAATGATGCAATAGATAACAACACTATTGTCTCTTAGCAACAATAATCAGTATTTAAAACAAAGAGGGGTTTGCAAGCTTGGACTTTTTCATGTTTTTACATAATCTTGTTTGTTTGTGTGCATGAATACGTTAGTGAATGAATCAGTTATTAACAGTTTTTTAAATGGGGTAAACTGGCCATCATCTTATTAAATTATAGGAACGAGTGGTGCAGGGCAAGTGAAGAATGCCTCTTGTGGAGTCCTGCCTCTTTCACTGAGCACCTGACAAGATATGCGCATCCCCTAGGTGGCTAAGTTAGCCATGCATGCATGCACATCACAGCATGCCTTCCTTACAAATGCTGGTAAAAAGGGCTAAAAAGTCACTGCAAATTACATGTCAGACCGGGCAGTAGTGTAGGCAGCAAGTTGCTACCAGACCTCCTGTTCCTTTCGTGTCAACAAATTGCCCTCTGACCTGGAAGAATATGTCTAGAGTGAGAAATTATTTGCCCTAGACACAAAGTGGTTCTATGACCTGTTCTATTAAAACCAGGTTTGAATGGATTTAAGTACCTTCAGCTCAGTCTTTGCACCGGTTTCATTAACCAACTGCTCCAGAAATTGTAATATTTTCAACACCTAGGCCTATGTATTATTAGACTTATGGAAATACAAGGTTCATACTGAATGATAAGAAGATTTCACCAATAAAAAATTCATTTTGGTTTCTTTTTCCTCACTAATTATAGCTACATCCTCTGACCATATTTTGTGTAATATCTCTTCCATCTCTAAAGTTTGGCACTTGCATATTCAAAACTAAATCACATTCTTCCTTCACAAGAGCTTGATATGAATAAATTTGCATTCAGAATGAGTTGGTGGGGACAGAAGAGTGAGTCTGGCATTGTAATGACAAAACTGTATTACTTATTTCATGACATTTCATGTTATTATAGCCACGTCAAACCTTCATACCACTCAGTTTACAACAACCATGGAAGATTACGCAGATGCCTCATCACACCTTGCCTTGCCTTGCCTTGCCTTTCACCTCCCGCGCCTTCTGTTGAACTAACAGTTTTTGAGAAAAACGTAGAGGAAACCTATGTTCATGTCACCATGGACAATCTCCGGCATTCAAGTCTTTTAACACAAATCTTGCATTTCTGCTGCAGTGTACCTGGCAGAGCAAACAAGCAGAAGCATCCAAGGTGCATATCCAGAAAAACTTCTGGCTAATACTACGCTGTAATACCTTAGTTTCCTAGGAATGGGATGCGCATAGCAATAGGTCACCAGCAGATCTTCTGCTGCATTTATAGTGTCACCTTTTGCCATTTAAATCCTTCCAGTTCAGAAGGCAGAAGTAGGTGTTTCTATCCAATAGCAACAAACCGACTTTAGATTTTTTGCCTATAAACCTGAGAGAAAACTCCTTCAAGAGCAAAGACTAAAAGCTGACCATTACTTGCTCTGAAGTCCCAGTAAAGAAGCCTGCTGTTCTGATAAATGAGGACCCACAAATCCTTAGATGGATTACATATTCCAGTTTTGTATGCTCACAGTTTAATTCCTGCAGGGAACCTGAAGGAAAGAAGAACTTTTAAAAATCCCTAAAAATATGTTATTTAATCCTCAAACTGGCACATATTTATCACTAGTGTATTGAAAAGAGCAAAATAACAATAAATTACCAGAGGAATATGCACTTCTATGTTAATTTTTATACAACTTTTTCTTTGAAGTGAAAACAGCAAATATACAGCTGTAACAGCCCAGCAGAAATATATCATAGAAGCATAGAAGCATAGAATGATTTGGGTTGGAAGGGACCTTAAAGATCATCTAGTTCCAACCTCACTGCCATGGTCAGGGACACCCTCCACTAGACCAGGTTGCTCAAAGCCCCATCCAGCCTGGCCTCGAACACTTCCAGGGAGAGCACACCCAATACTTCGCTGCGCAACCCATTCCAGTGAGTCACCACCCTCATCATGAAGAATTTCTTCCTAATATCTAATCTAAATCAACACTCTTTCAGTTTAAAATTCTTACCCCTCATCCTATCAATACATGCCCTTGTAAGAAGTCCCTCTCCAGCTCTCTTGCAGGCCCCCTTCAGGTACTGGAAGGCTGCTATAAGGTGTCCCCAGAGCCTTCCCTTCTCCAGGCTGAACAACTCCAACTGTCTCAGCCTGTCTTCGTAGGAGAGGTGCTCCAGCCCCCGATCATCTTTGTGACCCTCCTCTGGACTCACTGCAACAGATCCATGTACTTCTTATGTTGGGGGACCCAGACCTGAACACAGTACTCCATGCAGGGTCTCACAAGAGCAAAGCAGAGGGAGAGATTCACTTCCCTCAACCCACTGGTCTTGCTTTCATACAGTCCAGGTTACAGTTGGCCTTCTGGGATACGAGCACACACTGCTGGCTCATGTTGAGCTTCTCATCAACCAACACCCCCTAGTCCTTCTTCACAAGGCTGCTCTCAATCCATTCTCCACCCAATCTGTGCTTGGGATTGCCCTGACTCATGTGCAGGACCTTGCACTTGGCCTTGTTGAACTTCATGTGGTTCGCACACGTCCACTTCTCAAGCCTGTCGAGGTCCCTCTGGATGGCTTCTCTTCCCTGTGGCACGTCAACCGCACAACACAGCTTGTCATTGGCAAACTTGCTGAGGGTGTACTCAATCTCACTGTCCATGTTGCTGACAAAGATGTTAAACATCATCGGTCCCAATACCAGCCCCTGAGGAACACCACTTATCACTGGTCTCCACTCGGACATTGAGCTGTTGACGGCAACTCTGAGTGCTACCATCTAGTCAATTCCTTATCCAGCGAGTGGTCCATCCATCAAGTCCATGTCTCTCCAATTTAGAGATAAAGGATGTTGTGCGAGACAGTATCAAATGCTTTGCACAAGTCCAGGTAGATTACATCAGTTGCTCTTTCCTTGTCCACCAGTACTATACCCTCATCGTAGAAGACCACCACATTTTTCAGGCACAGTTTGCCCTCAGTAAAGCTATGTTGGCCATCACCAATCACCTCCTTATTTTCCATGTGCCTGAGATTTGTTTCCAGGAGCATCTGCTCCATGATCTTGCCAGGCACAGGGCTGAGGCTGACTGCCCTGTAGTTCCCTGCAGCTTCCTTTTCCTCTTTTTAAAAATCGGGGTTATGTTTCCTCTTTTCCAGTCAATGGGAACTTCAGACTGTCATGACTTCTCAAAACTGATGGACAGTGGCTTAGCAACTTCATCTGCCAGTTACCTCAGGACCTGCAGATATATCTCATCAGGTCCCATGGACTTATACATTTTCAGGTTCCTTAGATGGTCTCAAACCCGGTCTTTTCCTGCAGTGGGTGGTGCTTTGTTCTCCAAGCCTCTGCCTTTGCCTTCTGCAACTTGGGCAGTGTGGCTTGAGCACTTGCTAGTGAAGAATGAGACAAAAAAGTCATTGAGTACATTGGCCTTCTCCATATCCCAGGTAACCATGTCTCCTGTTTCCTTCTGGATAGGGTCCACATTTTCCTTAGTCTTCCCGTATCACTGATGTACCTATAGAAGCTTTTCTTGTTGCCCTTGATATCCCTGGCCAGATTTAATTAATCAGTGCTTTAGCTTTCCTAACCTGAACCCTGGCTACTTGAACAATTTCTCTGTATTCCTCTCAGGCTACCTGTCCTTGTTTCTGCCCTCTGTAGGCTTCCTTTTTGCATTTGAGTTTATCTAGGAGCTCTTTTTTCATCCATGAAGGCCTCCTTGTTGGTGAGAACAAGGTCCAGCATAGCACCCCTCCTTGTTGGCTCCTCTCGGTGACATCCCTGATACAAGCCCCCAGTAAGCAGCACACCTCTCTAGAGAGTGCATCAGGTAAGCAAACAGGTGCTTCCATACCTCTCAGAAGAAAGTTGCCTACTGTTACCTGTCGCCTTTACTTAGTTGCGCTGGCTGTGTTACAGGGAGCAGGTCGGGCTGCCTTACTTAGCTCCAGCATCTCCCTTAATGTGACGGGTCTTTCCTCTTCAGTCTGCAGAGTGGTGGAGCGGTTCTGCAAGGGCATCTCAGGCTTCGGGGGAAGTCTCTTCCTCCTGCTGGTCCTTGCCATTGCAATCGTCCTTTTCTCTACATTATTATGCCCCCCAGCCCCCCCCACCCCCAGCTCTTCCTTCTACGTGTGCTGCTGGGGGAATTTCTGGCTGTTTGGCCATGGACCGTGGGTCCACTGCAGACTGTCCTTGGAACCAGCTATGTAACTCCTTCTCAGCCTCCCTGATGTTTCGCAGCCTTCTCACCGCCTCCTGCAGCTCAGCCACCTGCTGCAGGAGGTTCTCCACCTGGGCACACCTTTTGCAGGCAGGTCTGCC
>VZSC01002549.1:484389-515824 GCA_013398225.1 Steatornis caripensis
TGGTCCCTGCCCCAGGAGAAAGGTCTGCACTGCAGCCTCTCCCTTCAGCAGCTCCATCTGGGTGGGAGCATTGACCGCCGCTGGGGTAGATGGTGCAGACCCCTCCTCAGCCAGAGCTGCAGCCTTTGCTTTCAGGTAAGCGCCCACCATTCTGCCTTGAGGGTCATGTAGGATGAGCACCCTTGGCCTGTGTAGATGGTCGTAGAACAGTGTCCGGTTACTGGGTTATGTGTACTTCACATCTCCCCCTCAGCCAGTGGAACACCCCTCCTTCAAAGACATTCCCTCCCTGCACACCCTTCTATGCAAACAGCTGCACAAACCGCGGTGCCGTGCCATGCCCTGGCTGATGCTCCACTCTGTTTGCCAGCTCTGATCGCCGCTCTGGTTGTTCGTGCTCACTGGCTGCTTTTTGCAGGTGTGGGATGGGCTGTGGTTGCTCTGGTGATCCCTAGATCTTGTCAGCAGCTCCTGCAAGAGCTGCCAGCTCCTGGCGAGTCTTTCCGCTGCTCTGGCATTTTCCTGCCTCAGGAAAATCCTCTGTGCACCGAGATCTGCTGCTCCACTGTGGATCGGACAGGCTCCAGAGCAGCGCACCTTGGCGACTGACTGCTAGTTTCAGATTAATACTGTTTGTTCTTAGTCTGATCCACGTGAGGGTATCTGGTGTGCTACAAATACCTCTCCGTGTCTTGCCTTCTCAAGGGATGACTTTTGTCCCTGAGCTGGTTACAGGCATCCACAGGGAGTGCAGGTAAGCGGTGGGACTCACAGTTGTGGGACGGACTTGCTGCTGGTGCAACGGAAAGGCCAGCCACGGCAATGGCAATCCATGTTGCAATTTAACACAGTCTAATTCCCCTCAGATTTTGTAGACTTCAGCTATGCTGAGGCTAAGGGTTGCCAAAGCCGAGCATACTGAAAGACAGACTACCTGGAAGAGCCGCATGGCTGCTCACACACGGGTTTGGTCCCTACGGACTCACTTCGTCTGCAACCACAACCCTCTAGTCACCTGTCCTGTGAGGCAGAAGGAGGTTTTTCTTAAGCTTTGTGCAATCCCCAGCTGCTAATTGTGCACTTGCCACTGTGACATAGGAGTGGGAGCAGGGAAGAGTTTGCCACTGCTGCTCCCTGCCCTGCCAGACAGCCTGTGTCTGATGCCAGTAGTTGTGCGTGCTCAATGCAGATCTCTGCAAGCCGTGTCTGTTTGCACAGTGTTTCTGGCTGCTCAGTGCTTGGAAATCTGGGATGGCACCACACAAACCAAGGCAGTTCCTGTGTTGAACAAAAACATCACATAAATATAGCAGAGGGCAGACCTCAGCGCCTTATGATATGGGGTGCAAATTTGGATGTTGTCATCAACTCAGAAATCTCTGCATATGAACTATCATATCCAGTCCTCAGGGCTGATGATAAGTGGGCAGAGGAAGGACAAGGGGACATTAAAGGGAAGTAGTTTTACTCAGTAGGCCCTGTTACTATACACTTAGTCCTTTTCAGACCTTGTAACTCTCTGAAATGAACAGCAGCTGAGTAAGAACTTTCCCATTTGGGTCTGAAGATTGAAGTTGACTGTAGTTACTTCGGTGGTTTTCTTTATTGTTACTTTCCTTTGGCAAATATAAATATCGTTATACTGCTAAAAAGTTTCTCTCTGGATCTGATGCAAGCTTTGTTCACTGGAGTTGTTTAAATCTCAACAAAAGACTTTTAAATAAACTGAAGTAAATAATTCAGCATCTGAAAGCAGATGCCTATGATGACCTAACGGACTTCTTATTTTTTTTTGCTTTTTGTTTTCGTCACTAACTTCTTCAGTGATTCTGTCAATGTTTCAAATGAGATTTCCAAGTGCCAGTGAAATAGCTTCATGTTAGGGAGTTATTTTTATAATTCAGTGCATCCAAACTTCATGAAAAATATGCAAATCACCTTCATTATAACCATATCTTGTCGCAACACGCAGCATACGTAGTGCCAAAAATGAATGCATTCATGGCATCTTTTGGGTCCTAAGATCCAATTATGTCTTTTGTTGTTCCTTTTTGGCTTTCTGTGTCAGCAGCAGGCTCTGTAAAGTTACTGATTACTGACCTGTTGGCAACTTTACAAATCAGCTTTGAAATGCAAGCTGTCAGTAGCTCTTGAGTACCCCAGTCCCAGGTTATCAAGGCCATGAAATGCTGCATTGAATTTTTAATCTGTTTTCCCTCTGCTTCTGCCTAGCTTTTTCCAGGTTAAGGTCAATTTTGAAACCAGATGAATTCTTTAATAATCACTGTCTTTGCAGTCCTCACTGGGTTCAAAAGGAAGAACAATTTTTTCCTTGCATTAATATTAATTTTTTTTACTGTGGGGGCTTATTACAGTGGCATATTTTTCTATTTAAGTATTCATTGTTAGATCACAAAGTGCACTACAATCTAGCCAAAGTATTGCCTCGTGAAGATGTGAGTGAACTGACGCTAACCCAAAATTTCACTGCCCCCACTTTTAGAACGAAGCAAGGCTGCTGTTGTAACCCCTTCTACATTTTTTCCCTGCAGCCATGCTACTTGGAGGAGAAAGCTTGCCACCTCAGACACATGTCCTTTGGCTCACCTTTCTAGATGTGGCAACTGCAGTTTATTTAGTAATTCTACCATCAAGCTTTGATCTCTGTTTTAAAAAGTTGCAACTTCTTTGTTTAAGTAGGCAAGGCTAGAATAAGTCTTAATTAGAGTGCTGGAGATTGACCTAAACATGAAACAAAACAGTCATCTTTATTTCCTCTTCAATTTTCTCCCAGAAGCATTTATCATTTAGGAATTTGCTTTGATTTAGTGAGTAGGTGCTTATTTGATTGCAGCAGTGAATAATCCAGGAATGCTTTATTTTCAAAGACCCCAGTGATGCTTTATTCTGCTAAATATCTTAGAAGTTATGTCTGTTTACAGGTTCCTATGCCGTTATGACACACCTAATCAAATATAACCTTTTTTTCACCACAGTTCTTTGCATATTCTTATGGGATCTCCCAGTAATGTGGGGTTTTTTTACCCTTTATTTAAAAGAGAGTTATAATCACCCTTTACTGCCAAGGAAAGCAGGTCAGTAAGATGTATTGTGATAGCATTTCTGATTCAATAATCAATAACTTATCATAAAAAGATGTGAATATTGGGTTGTCTCTTGAGCAAGTTTCTTCTCTTTCAGGCTGCAGTCAGAGTGACTGGGATTTCCAGGCACTGGTAGCAGCCCTACTATATGTAAGTGAATTCTTGGAGTTGTTTTTAAAGTTGTTTGCCACCATACCACTATGAATCTTTAGGCAGTTGGTGACAGAATACTTACCCAGGGGCACTCCGGGCCATTTGAGTCCCCTGAAGCTGCTTTTACCTATGGCTGGAAACAACACTTTGTACTGATTGAGTAAGAGGCACCTTATAGCAAGACTTGATGAAGGCGTTATTCTACACGTACCTCGAAATGATCAGAAAACTGGAGGTAGTCAGGGCAAAACTTACTAATGATGCACACTGAGTATTGAAAAATAACTGATAATCTGTAATGGATAACCTGCAAATGTAAGACCTAAACAATCAGCCACAGAGTTAACAGTTCTGTCATTTGTGAAGTCTGGTTTCCGGTGGCTTCATGTAAGGTAAGTTCTTGTCTCTTTTTCAGCTCTGATCAAACCTCTCCTGTGACTGGTGTTTAATGACCAGTCCTTCCCCAAGCTATTTCTTCTACTAGTTGATTGTTTTGCTGCCTCCTCTTTATGGATGATGACGAAGAAGAAATAATTTGGTCAGTCTCTTCTATCTGGTGGCAAGCTTGTTTTCTTAGTCAAGCTTAATAATAATTGAGAACTTTCCTCTTCTATCCTTTCCAGTGGAGACTGGTCAATAGTGAACATGTTTTGAGGTGGCAGGATAACCAGTGAGCAGAAAGATGCACATAGTGAACTGTTACAGAAAGCTTACTCCCTTATGAAGCCAGACGTAAAAATTACACTCCCAGTGGCATTCACTTACAACTTTTTTAAGGAATAAAGTGTACGAATTATATTAAAAAATTATGCCTCCTTAAGACAGAAAAACTAACCCAGGATAAAGCACAGAATCACAGAATGGTAGGGGTTGGAAGGGCCCTCTTGAGACCAACCCCCTTGCTAAAGCAGGTTAGCCTAGAGCAGGGTGCACAGGAACGCGTCCAGGCATGGTTTGAATATCTCCAGAGAAGGAGACTCCACAGCCTCCCTGGGCAGCCTGTGCCAGGGCTCTGTCACCCTCACAGTAAAGAAGTTCCTCCTCAAGCAAATGAGATGCTTCTTTTAAAAAGAAAAACACTTGAAAAACTGAAGAAAACTCCAGATTTTCTGGCAAGTTATTCTTGCATTCCATCACTTATGGACATTCTGTGGTGCTGTGGAAGATCTCCTGCCTTCTGGAAGAGTCCTATGGCTAGACCTGAGTCTGGTTCTGTTCCAGTTTTAACAATGTGGATTTTAACCATCTCCACAGAGAAGATGAAGATCATCTGATCCTGTCCCAAACTGTTCAGAGTTTTATGAACACAGGAGTCCATGCTGCTAAGCCTCTCTTAATTCAAAACATCAGAGCTGATGGATCATTTATGGATTTCCTACGAGCAAACTGCTATGACTATGTAGTGACCCATCTCACAGATTACTTGAGACTTACTTTACCACACAGAAGAAAAGCTTTCAATGGGAAGTCAATATTCTGGTGTTATTTGTAATTATTTTATTGTACCTATTTTAATAAGTACGGTCCAGCACACCTTATCAACAGAGTTGAGAGCAGGAGTTACATTTTTTCCACATGCGGCTAGAAGAACAGGACAGCATAAGGGAAAGCAGTTATGCAAGGATTAATGGAAGGAAAGAGGACATTGTAAGACTTAGAAAAGCACTGATAAAGGACAAAGAGTGGATAAAACTGAGACTGAACAAAGAGAGCAGTAAATAGGCGATTTGAGGCAACTTAATTTTGCAAATAACCGTTGAACCAAAGATAGCTGCTGATGACTAATAATAATAGTTATTTGGGTTTGATAGCACTCATAATGTGATAATTGATGGGCAAGCACTTCTTGCCAGAGATCATCCTATAATGCAAGATTTTTTATATTTTAACTTGGATTTTTTTGGCCATCACTTTGGGTTAATCATAGGAGACACTAGTCAGACTATAATGGCTTTCCTTGACTAGATTGATAAGTGACCTGTAAAGCTAAACAATACCCTGGGAACTTAAATTTCAGTAGAGTCCGCATCACTACCCACACAGTCCATAACCGCATATAGAAAGCATGAGAGAGTAATAAACTTTTTGAAACAGAAACTAAACTTGGTAAAACAAATAGAAAAAGCAGTGCATGAAGAACTCTCTGAAACCTTTGCTGACTGTTAGTCTGACATGCTTTAGCTGAAAACTATAACAGTTGTGAGACAGTCATACAAGCCAAAGTGTGATATTAGGGCACTGCAAGGACTGGTATCTCTCACGGGTAATGACGCCCCTCGTCACACACCAATACAATGCCAGACTGCCATACTATTTAGTGGTGTATCTTCAGAAGCAAAACAGCCACCTTATAGACCGCTGACCTTTAGACAGAACATTTCTAGTCATGCCCACAGAGGAACACCACAGGGATGGGCTGAGCAGGTTGCTCTACAGCCCTGCTGAGAGGGAATGTACTGTCACGTCCTCTTGCTGTCAATGCAGTGTAGGCAGGGGATGAGTTTAGAGAAGAAAACATGCAGCAGGAAGTTTTGGGGGTACACTAAACTTTTATTTTACTTCTGATACTCTAAGACCAAATTGGGAATACTTGTTCCTAACATAGCAGTGATCAGGGATAAAAAGTTGAGTTTGAAGCCTGCCACTGTATATCATACACTGCACTTTGCAGTTTGGGTATGACCAAAAAATCAACCTTTTTTTTTTTTTCAGTCATGCATGAAGCAACGAAAAAAACCACAGGAAAACCCATCTCTTTGCTCATTATGCTTGCTGCTGTTTGGTGTGCAGATACTTGCATGAGGTATGTATATGCACACAGCTTTTTCAGTGCTTTACCTATGACTAACTGGAGAGAGAGGAACTCCAAAGAGACTTGTTAAACCTATGAAAGCTACCACAGTTTGTCACATGTGGCTCTGCACACACAAGCAGAGCATTGCTTTTACAGTATACTGCGAGTCTCTCCTTCTGCAACAATAGTAACTCATGTTGCTGCTTTAGTCTCAAGGGATGCTGCTATTAAATGGTAGATGTTAGTTTAATATTAATAATTGTCTTAACTTCATACATCTACAGATTTTCATCTAGTAAAAGGGAGCTATTCATTTTTCCTCATAAAAACAACATTTCTCCAAAGGGAATTTAACAGATGTAACGGGGTTGATGGCAGGTGCAGCATAATGAAAGCAAGACACTTTGAACTGTCAGTGGCTCTCTAACTGCTCTTTGTATTACCCTGGCAGAGGTGTGCCTGCTCCAGTTCAAAACAGCTGCTCTCTCACAAGTGTACTCCTGGCTCCCATTCACCACCCTGCAAGGAAAAGCAGGGCTGCAGAAGGAGAAAAAATGTAGGAAAAAATATCTGGACCAGGTGAAAAACATCTGCCTGCACATCAGTATAGTTTAGAGCAGTCAAGAGAGCCCATAATGTTTTACAGAACTTGCATATTGTCATTTTTAAGGTAGAAGACTCAGAAAATGAAGATTCATTAAAGCTGTAGCATCGGATGTCAGGCAAACAGCTCTTTCATCATCCGGCACACCACCGTGGGGAGCGCTGCTTTTCTGCAGAGCATTCTCTGTTTTTCTCCAGTTAGTTTTAAATTGGTGCTATGGCTTCTGCCACTTCTCTAGGAAAATATATTAATAGGTCTTAGCAGTAAGAGATGTTTCTTGATAGCTAAACTACAGATAGCCTTTCTCCCATTTTATCTCATTATAATTATGTTGCTAGCTTGTAATGCATTCAGATTCTCTCTTTGTTCTTGTTTTTTACATTCTTCACCTTCTTGTCATCTGAATGACACGGAGTCGACTACTTTAATCTTTCTTCACATATTAGACTTTTGACCATTTAATCAATTTTGAGCCTTTTTTATTTTTTCTTTGTAATTCCCTCATCTCTGTCCATATCTTTCTGAATGAGACTCTCAGAACTGTCTGCAGTATTAATAAAGAATGTATGATGCCGTAGTAAAAAGGTTTCTTGGCATGGTTTTGGGGTGACCTGTAAAACTCTTGCGGTAAAGTCATAAAGCAAGCTATGCAGCTCTCCTGACATTATTATTAAACCCTCATACCAAAGTTGCAATATGTATAATTTTAAGACTCATGTAGAGCTGTTTTTCTAATACTACTGCTTCAAGTTTATTTTCCTTTCATTTTTAGTTTCTCTCAGTCACCTAGCAGAGTTTTTCCCAGGAGGAATTGATATCTTTTGACACTACGTATAGAAGCCCTTCTGTTCTGCCATGGGTTTTTTTTCGCACACGTGACTACACAATGAATGGGATTGCCTTTCCTGAGGCAGTCACTGGGGCTTCTGGACCACAGTCAGGAGAAACGGGAGCTGTTGAAGACAAAGCTATAACCGCTGTATGCAGTTGTGTATGCAATCGTCTAACAACGTCCTGTCTCTTTCTAGGTGGAGAGGGAATACCTGGGAGGCTGCAATTTCTATTGTGTTTTACGATAGCTTGAGATTTAAAGACAAACCAAAACTTTCTCAGTGACTACACAAGGTTGTTTCAATTCCTGTTGTCAAATTTCGTATTGATTAGGAGAAAATTTAGCCCCACTGAACTTTAGGAGGCACACTGTCTCTTAAAAAAAATCATCGAAAAAATACTGCCAATAGAGATTATACTCAAATTATTAGTATATAATCAGAGATCTGATCCTCAACTATCTGTCTTCCATTTGCAGATTTAATGCATTCCTATGAGATCTTAGTTCAGAAAGGGGCATCTGCCATCGAGCATGCAGTTTTTAATCAATTACTGATTTTGAATATTTTGCAAACTAGTTTTTTACATGACTGATTTAGCTTTTGCATTGTA
Organism: Steatornis caripensis; assembly: GCA_013398225.1. Taxonomy (NCBI): domain Eukaryota; kingdom Metazoa; phylum Chordata; class Aves; order Caprimulgiformes; family Steatornithidae; genus Steatornis; species Steatornis caripensis. The sequence continues at coordinate 492,488 of VZSC01002549.1, forward strand.
TGTATTTGGAAATACATATTTGACTACCTTTCACGTGAAGTAATAGACCATTCTACATAGGCGTATTGATACGCTTCATTCGAGACACGGTGGCCTCAAATCAATAAAACACTTAAGCATGTGCTTAAAATGAAATATGTGCTTGAGTATATTACTGAAAATCCACATGCTGAAGGGCTTCCCTGAGTAAAGGTGGCTTTAGGCATACGTCTGAGTACTCTGCTGAATTGCAGCTTTGAGTCCTATTATATTGAGAACTGAATGGAGTCACTCAGAGTACAAAATTAAGCACATGTTTACAATATGTTTATGATTTTGCAGGATCAGGACTTAATTCATATCTTGAAGCACACATTCACATGAGGAGCTCTTTGTTAATGAAGGGATTCAGAACCGGTCTTTTTTAAGTGGCGGTTTTAATAAGAAAACCTTAATAAAAAGTGTAAACTACAGAGTAATGATGTTAGTTCAGTTCCCTAAGGCAAGCCTTACATCATTGTGTTTGTATACAGTAAATAAGCCTACAGAGAAAAAAATCCAGGCCAATAAATGGATTATAGAAACGAGTTTGGTAATGAAACTTTACACATCGACACATTTGCCACTGAAGGCAAAATGCGTGTGTGTGGCTGAACCACTGTTAAAAATAAAGGTTCTTCTGGCTGCCTAATATTTCCTTGGCCTTTGAAATGTTCATTTACATAAATATGTTTTCTTATGGCTCCCTTGAAGGAGGGATCTATTATTTGCACGCTGAAGATGCATGTTGGCAGTCTTCTTAAAAAATGTTTCCCACAACATGGAGGGAAACTCATGAAATCAAGTCACCAGCAAAACAATAAGGCAGGTCAAAGTGAGCTGAATATTCACACTTTTTCTTATGGCATGAAAAGGCTGACAGCTCATAAATGCTAAGTTTCTATGTTAAAAATATGGAGGTCCCAATCACATGATGACTTCCACTCACATGAAGCGTGCTACAGGACTGGGGCCTGAAATAATACAGTGCAACTTTAGATCAATCATCTGTTTTATCAACCTTCCTCTCTTCGTCTAACTGCACAGTGAATTTAAGCTGTTCTCACTTGATACAAAATTCAATGCATGTAGCAGAGCAGGGGAAATTTAGGTAAAACTTACTTACATACTGAATGAAGCTGCTCCCATCACCAACCAGATGCTTTGACTCAAATACCTGCGCGGCCCTGGGTTGCTTGCTAAGCAGTCAGTGCTCCTCTGTGAAGAGCAACAAGTACCACAAAGTAGCAAAGGTGAAGATTCAAGCAGCTACTGTACTAGCCAGCAAACTACTCAGCCAGGAAACATCCACAGAGATGAGGAAACTATGCTGCAGACTTCAGGCTTGAGGTCAAAGATGCATCATTAGAGACATCATTTCCTGATATTAGAGGCTCCAAATCATTAGTCTTTTATACATAATATCAATAACTGTAATGAAAAATGCGGGTAGGATGTAGAGAATCCCCTGAATCTTAATGTACTCTCATCGGAAGCATAATGCAGTATATATGTCAGCTGGGCTGGAGGAAAACAACGGGCCAAGTGGAGAACACGAAGAGGAAGGCAGCAGCTAAACCCCTGATTCTCGCGTGTGAATGCAAATCGCCTCTCTTCCCCTGGTCAGCACAAGTTGCGCCTCTGGAAACGTACTGAAATGGAGCACGAGTGGGATTTCTGCAGAACGCATGACTGTTCTGGCTCCTGCACAGCGAGACGTTTCACATTGTGCACAGCAGATGGGAGCTGGGAAGTTCGGCCCAAGTGCTGAAGTTCGCATACATGTGCATGAAAATATATATATCTACTGTGTATGCGTGTCACTAGACCCTGGCAGAGCTGCTGCCTATAGCCTCTCACTGGGCTGTGTCTGGGTCCCACCAGAGCGGGTTCACGTACACTTAAGCAACCTTGCAGGCCCCTGGCACGCTGCCTGGCCATGGCTGCTTTGCCAGCAAATGGGTGCTTGCAGCCAAATGACATTAAATCTCTGGGACCATTGCTGAGTCCTTTCTTTGCAGACACTCCCACAACCCAAGCCACCTTTTGCCAAGGCATGAATATCGTGGACACACTGAATTTAAAAATAATTTGCTAAGGACCCTCAGTCATTGAAATTGTGTGGAAATATAGACTTTATCTGGGTGAAAAGAATCAGATGCCTTTTAACATTTTATCACCAGAGGTAGCTGTGAATAACAACAGCATAATACAACCCCATACACCTTTTTCTGCTTTAGTCTTCTCTCTGCTTTTATAAGTTCTCAGCAGGGTTTGTAGATGAGTCTTCAAGCGAGATGGGTATCCTCCTCCTGTCTTGGGTTTTCTGAATCACAAATCCATCACATTCAAAGACACAGCATTAATACCATACTAGTTTCTTCACCCTTTTGAACTTTTGTATTACCCGGTCCAGAGGCTCGGGAAAGCTGGTTACGGACAGGGTAAGTCAGCCTCAATTAAATCCAGCAAAGCTTAACACCTCTCTGTTATCTACAATCAAGAATAGTGTTTCCTCAACAGTCTTTAACTGCAAGGTGCACTTAACTTTTTTGAAAAAAATTCCACCGATTATTTTGCAGCATCACTGCAAAGATTTCCATTTAGAATAAAATAAAAGGCTCAATTAAATTTAATTCATTATTTTTATTTCCTCCTCTCCTCACTTCTCTTTGGTTGCTTGTTGAACATCTGTAAATTTTTTAATGCAAATGTGTTTTTGCAGGTTTTTACCGGCAACATTTAATCTTTATGGTATTGGTGTGGGAGATAACTTGGTTTTCACTCTATATGGCTGACTGTGTACACAAAGATATTCCTCGATGCAGTGATTTCATGAAGTTATTCCGAACGTCTAAGTTGTAAACCAACAGAAACCCCAAATATTCACCCACAGACAAAAAGCTATGTTAATTTTAATTGCGAAGCTGGTGTCTGGAAAGTTAGCCATGAATGCACAGATAAAACGTACTTTTTGAACTGATCTCTTTAGAAGTTATTTCTGTCCCATGAGAATCTGAAATATACTGACACATATGTGTTTCCTTCAGCTCTTGCTTCTCTACAAGGCTAGTGCGAGAAATGTTGTAGTTCCAGGGAAGGCTTTAAATATTGCTATTTTTCACTGCAAGAAACATTACCACAGATCCATTACAAGAGTTGAGATTTCCCAATTCATTTCTAGCCCAACTTAGCGGGCATATGATGTCTGGATAATTGGGGCAAGTTCTAGACTCTTTTCTGAGTGAAACCGTAACTCCCCAAGCCATGAGATGCCTCCCTTGTGAAAGCAGTTATCGCAGCCTTGGCCCCGTGGATGGAAACTGCATCCCAGCATTTAAGTGTTGTTCTCAGGTTTTTGAAGCATAATGGAGCTTTGAGGGAAAGGTGGGGAGGGCTTGGAGGAGAAGGTCAGAGATTCCTAAATTAAGGCTTTTCATTTTCTGCTTGAGAAATGAAGAGCGAGAGGCACCACTAGAAGGCAATTCAGACCTCAAGAGGCTAGAAGCATCCCCTGGAGGTGCTTCTCCCACTCTCCATTCGCTCTAAACAGAGCCCAAGGTGACGAGGCTCCTGTTTGGTTGCCTGAGATAAGTACTTAAAATTAGGTAGGTTGATCCCTCTCCTTTATGCCATCACAAATTCCCTGGTTTGCCCTTTGGTACAGCTTGCACAGAGCTGTACATTAATGCAATATTGATGTTCTGTGATGAGTTAAAAGGCCAATAAGGGCAGTGCTCAATGTGAATTATTTCACCTGTTTGATACCTGCTTTTTTCTTTACTCTCTTAAAGGCGCAGTGTGTTTTCCTACCCCAGTGACATTCAATTGCATGTGTTGTTAATTATTGCTTTGCAGCTTGCATCTAGCTTACAGTTCGCGTGTCCCCAAAGTGGTATCAGTTGCCTGAAATCTTGACTGCTCTGGGTTGTGTGGCATGCATAAATGTCAGCTGGTCCAAGGGAGCGGTTTTAAAAGAAACAGAGCTGATCTGACATTCTTCAAAGGGAGGCCTAGGAGACTCATCTCTGCACCTGGGTTTGTTACATACACCAAGCAACGGGAAGAGTGCTATGAATGCTGTCAGTCGAGCAGTGAAGAGGGACAGGCAGCAATGTCAAAAATGACAATGTTTCTTTTACCAGTCTTGCAAAAGACGTCCGCAGTGATGTGACTGCAGATGACATCAAACAACATAAGTGAATGGTTTATCCAGTAGATTGAAATTCATCAAGTTCCCTGTGTTCACTGTGATGAGTTTCAATGCTAATTCTCAGTGAGTGAGGCATGAAATATATTCACAGGCTATACACAGTTAGGATACTTTTAAGTTATTTGAGGTACCTGTGATGTAAACATCTGTGCCTCTTGCTTTCGCGCATTTTTTCCTGGGTTTCAATTATCCAGTCAAAGAAAAACTGGAAAAGGGGACAACAAGTTTGCTGATCTAGTTCTTTTTCTTTCTTGAAAGGAATGAGTGCCTCATTGTCTGAGCAGAGGGAAACACAAGATAGAAGCACACTTTCATCTTCAACAAGGAAGAGATCAGCTGAATCGATGCAAATGAGGTGGTTTTGAAAGTGATCCCCAAAGCTTGCTGTATTCGCTGAGCAAAATTGTGGGTCGCTTAAACTTTCATTTGGGAATCTAAATAATGTGAGATGGTGTAAAAGATGAAAATCTTTTAGCTTGAGTTTTACTGCATGGCTGTAATGCTCTTTGAAGCTGAAGCTAAATTGAGCATTCAGCACATATGGTGTCCTGCAGCTGCAGCAGCGTGTGTGCTTCACTGTATTTTGAGAGGATGCTTCTCAGTCCTGACTTCAGATGACGCTCTCTGCTCTTCTTAGGATTACCTGGAAGAAAGAGGCTGCAAAATGCTGGGGGAAAGGAGGGAAAAGCCTCCTGTGCGTGTGCAGAAGGTCATAGGAATCTGGTGACAGGAACTACTCCCTGGGGTCTGCAGAATAGGAGGACTGGGAGAATTGTAATTGTCTGCATCGGATCTAACTAACCCAAGGTAAGAGGTATTATGGTGGTATAAATAAGAAAGGAATTTCCTGTTTAGTGCAAACTGATACCAAGACTACTTTTTACCAGAAATGACTTCCTCCCTTTTCATGTGTGACACCCAGTACCTTCATTTTATGTTAACTCCTTTGCCATATACTGTTTGCTTTTACAGTCAGCTAGGAAGAAAGAGAGACATAGTCCTGTCATGACTTTTGGATTTCAGTTTCTGTTCTACCAGTTTTTCACATAAAAGATATAAATAGTCACGGGAGCAAGGGGTTGGCACTGCCCCCTTTCCCAAGGAAAAGGCCACAGAGTAATGCACAGCCTCTCTATGTGACCACTCACCTTGAATTCTGATTTTTGTACAATGGAATAGCTTTTACAGGATAGGGTGAGAATGTCTTCACCCTAGAACAGACTACCAGATGGCTGCAAAGATGAGAAAAATTAATTTAAATAAAGAAGAGAGAAGTAAACCCAGGACTCTGGCAATCTGGCTGTGCATCCTAGCCACCGAGCGACGTGACTCATGACCTTTAGTGGTTCCTGCTGGAGCCATTTCAGAGGTTAGCACTGCCAGCTGTGTGCCCTGTCCTTCCAGCAGAGACTGCAGATGCGGTGGCGTGTCCACTCCTCAGCTCCTTCGCGAGGTCATCTGTTAGACTGCCATGCACCCAAGCAGCAAACACCCAGCTGGGTGCCTCCAGGGTGAGAGGGAGGAGGCTCAGTGGGGAGCACCCAAGGGACCTGCAAGGCTGGTGAAGCAGTGTTGGAATGCTGAACCACCTGCTGGCTTGGACTCCCGCTCTGTAATACTCTAGCAGGGGAATACAGGTCAAAATTTTGCAGAGAAGATGGTCTGCTGGGACGGATTTGACAAAACCTGATGGAAACAGTCTCTCAGCAAACAGCGACAGGTTAGTAGGGTCTGAGTCCTGCCTGGGTGCAAGCACACAAGAGGTGTTTTCCTCCCTCAAGGCCAAGACACCTCTGGGTGTAGAAGGAAGCAGAATTACAGACACTTGGGTTGGGATTCATCTCATCTGACTTTAGGTGTTTGTCCTGTGAATGTTTATATATGAGCTGGTTACACCAGGCTCCCATTGATGAAAAATAGGCTCTGTTGGGATGGGATTTGTCAGACTGATGATTCCAGCATCTTACGAGCTCTTTAAAATTTTACTATCAATCAGGCTTCTCTGTGTTGGTATGTTTATTGATAATAGCTAATTATTGTTGTCTTCTGATAAAGCTGCAGTAAGAACACTGTCCTTCCTTTTTAAAAATTAATTTCTCCAGACATCTGTTTCGTAAAGGAGTTGTAAGGAGAAAAAAGATTTAGGGTTTCTGTCTTACGAAATGCCAGGAAATAAGGAAGGGAAGTGGAGCTGAATTTAGATGGATCCATAGGCTCTATATATTTGTGACCTGACACACTAGCCATTTGCTCATTATACCTCTTCAGCATTTAATAAAGCAGAATAAAGGCTTTTATTTTATTAAATATTAATTCACCTTTTCATATTTTTAGGGAAGGCTACAGTAATAAAGCACTAATGGAGGAAGATAACTGAAGGGATAACAGTAAATGAGACACAATTTCCCTGATTTCTAGCAAAAGCTCTCCTGGCTTTATGCTACCACTTTATCTAATTATATCTGATTTTTTGAACAACAAAACATATAGAGAAAGAAAAAGAGAAGAAAGCACAAACAGCTTGGCTCTTTGGAAAAAAAAAATTGTCGCTGAAAGCAATTTTTTCCCCCTCTTTGTTTACTGATGAAGGTGAAGTAGTAACTCAACATGCAGGTACAGACGTGATAATTTACTTGTCAGTTATGTGGTAGAAAAATCACTCTTAATGATAATTGTTGTATTAAAGGGTTGGGTTTTTTTAATCATGAAGGCAGCTGACTATTCTTTTTCAACAGTGCACTCTACTGTTTTTTATTCCTAGCCCCTATCATTCTACATGTATTTTTTCATCCGCCAGAGTCAGAGAAGGATCTATTGTGTTTTATCATTCAGCACAAAGGCTATTTGTGGTCCTGAGTCTGGTCTTCTCTATCGACTTGGCAATGTTGTTCACTCTTATTAAGGATGTGCAGATAGAAAATGTACCTGTGATTTGGTATAATTCACTCGTTGACAGAATCAACCCTTACATTTCTTTAGATGCCCATTTCTCAAGTACAGTAGATCATAATCTTAAGCAGTGACTTTATATTCATTTTTAGCATGTCTATTGAACTGGTATATATAGTGCATTTAGGTGATTTAATAATGTGTTTTAAGTATTAAAAATAAAGCAAAGGGGAGCTGCTTCTTTGGAAAGATGGTGGTTATTTAGTTCAACTGGTCAGAGGGAAAACAGATTGTCTTTTTTCTTTGTTTGCTTGTTTCCAACAAGGGATATACTATGGGAATGGGGATAGTTTGTTGTTCAAATAAACGTGAACCATGCAGATTAATCTGATTTAAAAACACCTGGAAAGGCAGATGATGAAGCCACAACAGGATGAGGTATAAAGTAGCTATCCCAAGCAAGAACAGAAAGAAATCTTCTATGAAATGAACAGGCATGCAGCCAATGACCATGGCTGTCACAACTAGTAGTAGCTGTACATATTGAAAGTATACTTTCTTCAGGAGAAGTGCACCCAGTTACAACGAGGGTGACTTTATCTTCATTTCTAATTAAGCAAATAATCTAAACCAGAAAGGAATATTCTGTGACATCTCAGTGTATGTAGGAGTCAAGGTGAACAAGACTCTGGCCTTCTGGCTTGGCTTCTTCCTGTAACTTTGACCAATAAAATAAATCCATGAAGAGTTCAAGTCTCAAAGAAGTCTTCCCATTAAGCGATCTGGAAAGGACAGGACTTGTTGTTAAGGACCATTAGCAAGGGAGATGCCGTCGCAGACAACTTATGCTCACAGAAGTGCCTATCATGTCCATAACTTGCCTGGTAATTCTCAATGGTTTTAACTGCTGATGTTCTGTCTAGCTCTTTAGATACTCATGTCTTTACCAGCCCCTCTACCACCCATGACCTGAGTGCAAGTTACAATCTACCTATCTACCTCCAGCTACTGTACTCACAGTACAGATGAAGCATGCAGACCAACTATTATAATGTGGGCACAAGCAGTAGGATTTACACCAGAAGAAAAAATGGAAGGAAAAGAGATGTTGCAAGCAAGGAAAAGTGAGAGATGAAGCTGGAGATCAGAGTGCCCCGCTCCTACTTTTAGCAGTGAGTTGGGCAGCACAACGGCTGAGCTTGCTGCTTTCCAAGGGGGGTTATCCCATTTGCCACTCCCACAGCAACAGCTGCCACCCCAGAAACACTGATGCTTCCCTAAAAACCAGCAAGAAGACTGGTTCTTCATGGCTGTGATGTAGCTCACTAGGTATAGGAGGGTCATCAGTATTTGGTCACGCTCAGCAATTTGCTGTCTTATTTTACCTGACCCCTTGGTCCCAGCCATGATCACACTGTAGGCCTCTCCTGCCCAAAATGAGCAGCTTGTTTGATGTTGCTTAGGGATACCACCATCTAGTCAAATTTTGATGATGCATCTTTAATAAGGCTGGATGTTGCTTTTTGGTCCTATCTTCCTTCTGACATATCAGACGCCTTCAGAACGTACCATCCCTCACAGCCAGACCCTCACAGAAAGAAAGGCAAAACCAATTTCCAAAATTTGGCATTACTTGAAATAATTTCTTTGTTAAATATATGGTAAGAATTCATTTTTCTTTTTACAGCTCCCTTTTGTCATCTTCGTGTCTCCCCAAATCCATTTTCTATCAAGTTTTGTTGCAAAAAGAACTACAGTTAAAGTAGCCTAGGTGGATTAGGCTGGTTTTAGTATAATTTTTCCTTTTCCGCCAATAGAGGGAGTAAAGCTATCCTTCCCCTTCAGAGATTTTGGCCATAAGGCTTCGTTATGTAAGACCAGTAAGTTCACTGTGGGTTTTGCACGTATTAGGGCATGAGGTCAGCTAGGTCTCCGTTTGCAATCTTTAGAAAATTATGGTGCAGTATAAACTAGCACAGACTGTGAGATCAAATCAGAATAGCTGACGTATTGTGGGCTGAATGGATGTTGCGCCAATTATGAGATGCGTATTGGAATTTTGCAATGTGATGCACTCCCTTAAGGACTAGTGATGAGATCTGTTAATTGCATTATATTATCTACTGGTAACTGCACCATTAATGCATGTCAGCACCACTCCTGACAGGGCTGGCTTGAGGGGTTTTTACTGCCGTAGGCAAACTGGAAAGTGTGTGCCGCTCTTAGCCACATTTACTCCACAGTAAACAGTCAAAACAGTCAGTTGTATCTAGGTCTCAATTTTAAATTATACACTAGTGACTTATTTAGGTAATTAGGGCCATATTATCCACCCCAACAGCTGAAAAATGTTTTATGAAGAGGAGTCTTCATAAGAGTAATTACATTTCTTTCCTGATCCCTCCAAGACCATGAAGCACTTGTGAGTTTGCACGGCTTAGTGGGGACTTGGCAAATGCAAAAAAAGCAAGGCTGAAAAAGACAGATATTTGTTGCCCGAGGCCATATGCTCTCTGTGACATCAAATCCTGGCTGACCTGCAGCGAAACTCCTGAAAAAGTTAACACTGGATATGTCACTGCTATCTGCTCCAAGTTCTTCTCTGCGTCATTTTGTATCTTGCGTTACTCTCAAATTGCTATTAGACGTCCCCAAATTCCTTACTTCTAATCAAAATTATCTTCTATTGTACTATTATCCTTCATCACAAATTTACAAAGTCTTTGCCATAGTTTTGATTGGAAACCATAATGTCCCCTAAAGAATCAGCCTCTCCTTTCTTGCACAAATCTACCTCGTGATTCCAACTGACCAGTGCATGTGAGGACAGTACACTCATGTTGGCTGGGTAGCTTGACTTTGCAGTCTTTGTCTCGATGTCACACTTGCTGCTTTATCCTTCTGGCTGTACAGGATACATCATCTGAATTCCTACGAGCTGAAGTTGACCATAAGATTATTTTGGTTACTATGCATGAAGAAGTGCAGATTTGTTGGCTCTATGCGTGTAAGATTTACGTCCTGCCAAGTTTCCCTCTGGATGTCGAGCTGTGTGTGAGAGGAGGTGGGTACACCCTCATCTTCTGGCTGCCCTCAGTTCTGTCACTTGCTATGTGGGGGGTGTGGAGAAATACAGGGGGAAGCAAAGTCTTATGGTAGGTTAAAAATCAGAATCCATGTACGTGGAGTGGTAATTTGTTTATGATCTTCTAATCAGGAGTGTTGTGTGTTATATCTGAGTAGAAGTTAGATTATTTAATACAGCTAAAAAAACCCAGGAATTCCTAGCTTGTTTTTTCCTTCTGCAGTCAAAATACCTAAATTTAATGTGAAAATCAGAAAAGTTGGAGCAATCAGTTTGTAAATAATGCAATATTTTCTGTAGCATTTTAATTGAAATTATTTTTTTTCTGCAGTCCTACGTTGAAATATTTCATCTCAGTGCACTGAATCAAATTGAAAAGCTTAATGTTCAGCTGATACATAGTAAGTCTTCTGTTTCCAAAGAAAAGCTTTATGGGCACTATACTTCGCTTGTCTTATTTTACCCTGTCTTACAGAAGGACTAATTGACTGTAGTATATTTACCATCGCCTTGCAATTCATGTGACTCATAGTATCCTACATGACTTGGTCATAGGGAAAGATACAGAGCAACACTGCATATATTGACAGCCCAGGAAGTCCATGAGAAATCATGGAGCTATGTGGCATCTGCATCACAGTTCCAGTGGGACTCTCACGAGGTGCTAAGCAGATGCAACTTGACATCAACATGATTCAAATGAAACATTTCTGCTCAATAAACCAAACCATTTTGATTTGGTAGGACCACCCTGGAACAAATAACTTTGTTTTTATTTTCTCAGTTTGGCAGAATCATTTTTTCCTACACAGTCAGCATAGATCATTTAACAAAAGTTTCCCTGAAAATTCTAATATTTGCATTCCAAAAGTGTGCGTGCATATACAAATAAATATACATGTGTATATATACATGTATAAATTGAACAATGTTTGCACGTGTTCCTCCTTGTTTTCATTTACCTGACGTGTTTAGCCGCATTTTAGAAATAAAGGAGAGACACGACCCCAGAAATGAGACCTGCTGTACTAGACAAAAGAATTACTTTAGTTACAAGCACTGATTTTTTTTTCTTTTTTTTTTCTTCTGGCTGTGTCACCTTGCAGTTGTTTATGTGGTGCAAAATATGCATTAGAAAGCGCTCGGACTGAAGGAATGGCTAGCTCAAGGGACCAGTAATCTAACGTGTGACCTTTCACCCCTTAGTTACCAGCCTGACTCCGGCATTGGTGAGTAATAAAAACACAAATCTCTCTGCATCCGGTAGCCATTTGGATGAATAAATAAACTGAGCTGATAATATCAATACAATTTAGTGGGGAAAAAATCCCACATCTGTGCAATGATAAGCATGCATTTGGGTATCTCAGCAAACAGTGCAAAACCTGAGAGGGCACAGGGGTTGAAAATAATAGTGGGTTGTGTTTCTGTAATATTTCCCATTCTGAATTATCCCAAATCATTTTATAATTTATTAACTGCCTGCAAATGCCAGAAACCAAGGTCTGCTTAAATTCGATCAACTACTCTACTTGATAAGGACACCATGAGCACTGAATTTGTTTGTATTTACAATTTCCTAAAGAGGGAGTTCTGGGGCTCTGCTTGAAAAACAGGTATGCAGGGGAGCGAGGTGCTGAACCGGCTCCAGGAACCATCTTCCCACAGCCACCTGGCAACATGGCCCTGGCTCTCCCTCCTCGCTACAGTCCCCAGGACGTGCTTTTGGTTGGGGTTAATTAGATGTTGCTTAGTGCATTCCCTGGCTAGGGCTGAAGTCTTCTGGGAGCTTTCTTGTGGCCTAAGGCTGAACTCACAATAACTATGCTAATGAATTAATGGGAACAAGCAGGAAAAGGGCGAGTTACAGAAAACTATCTGTCTTTTTAACCCCTGCGTGAGCTGGTGCTAACGTAGGGCTGGCAAACTCCAAAGCCTTGCTGGACATGAGCTGGCTTCCCGTGGAGCCAGTTGGATGCAGTCACATTGCACTCCTTGGCATGCTGGTTCCAGCAACACAATGCGGAGGCACCCGAGCACTGGCTCTGGAAGCTGTACAGAAGCATTTATGCAGAGCTTAAGCTAATAAGCTCTGCCAGACCTAGGCTTGCCTGCACAGAGCCAGTATGGGTGTCTCTACAATTGTGGCACCATTTATCAGCAAACTGGATAATCTGCCAGGGGGATAGACGAGAGCTGACTGTATATTGAATGGTTGTTTGAAATGAAAATTATATGTTAGGGGTTTGACTCTAAAGCATCAGTGGATTAAAGTCAGACAGCTGACAAGATTTCTGCTTCTATCTGTCTGCTGGCCTCCTTCTCAGAGGTTGCTGCCCCTGTGGCAGGGGTGGCTTAAAAGCTCATGAAGCAGCTTCCCAGTAGTTTATAACATGTTGTGGTGGGCTTTTTTTCTGGAATGATGAAAGTGATAAATAATATTCATGGTAGAAGTTTCAATAAACCAGGAGACTGATTCAGACACCTTGGACCCTTTCCATTCTGTTTTCTGTAGGTACGTCAGTTTTTTTGATTGAGTTGCTATAGAGGGAAACGTTGCCTTGCTTCTGGCTGCATTGGCTCTTTAAATGCTTAGCTGTGGTTGCAGAAAGGATGATGAACATCCTGCTACATCCACCCCAAACTTTGGCTGTTTTGGAGCTCTCTGGATGAATGCATCGCAGGCTTGATGTTTGTGTTCCAGTGCGCCAAGAGGAGTAACCATCAAAATACGATACATGGGCAGAGCTTCAGAAGTCATAATCCAGACACAACAAAGATGCAATAGCTGCAAGGATGACAGAGGAAACGATGAAGACCAGCTTCGAATGTTCTGTCTTGGATGCTTTAAAGGAATAGACATGACTGAGAGCAAGTGCACACGTTCATATACATACGGTTGTGTAAGCATCTTTAGAAGGGTTAGAAAAAGTAACATCTAAATTCAGTAATGAAAGAATCACGCTGGAATTACAATATATCCTGCAATTTCCTATTGGGAAATGAGGGAAGATCAGATATTTAAGTGTTGGAGAACAAATTAGTGGACAGCAAGTACAAAAATTAATCAATTATAAATTTATTCTGTTTACGTTTACAGATATATATGGAGTTAGTTAGAAGAAAGAGTAAAACTAAAACAAGTACACAAGAAGTTTGCCACATCTGTTCTCAGGCCCTTTGTGCTCTTAAAAAGCAGGTGGAATAATCTTTGCACAGCCTTTGCTGAGTGATACCTCATTGTCTGTGACTGCCAGTCATGGCAAAAAGATTAGGTATGAATTTTTATGGCAGAAGATTTTGTGCTACAATCTGTCTCCACACCATCTGAGTGCAAGGTTGTGCACTTATTTTTCAGTGGAGATGCATATTAACCTGTAATTTTTTATTCCTTTATGTATTGAAGGGAATGCAGATTTTTCCCCTAGTGTTAAGCTGGCAAATAGTGATGCTTACAAGAGGGTCTCAGATGATACTGCGGTCTGTTTGTCCTCTGCAGACTTCCTGAACTGAGCAGGAATCCTTGCACACACACCCCCCCCGCATGCAGATGCTCCTTGCTATTAAAGTCATGGTGTCGCTCTTTCTACCTCTGCGTGCATTACACTGCACAATTAACTTTGTATCTTCATCTGTGAAAGATCTAATTCTAAGTATGTATTTTCAATTTCCCTTTTTAATAATGCAATCTGTGAAAGAAGACATCAGAATGGAAATTGCCTTTAGAAAATGGTTTAGTATATATGTCGTGTGTCATGTGACTGAGGATTTTGTCTGTTTGCATCTTTCACACTTAAAAGAAATATCGACATTAAGGACCCAATTCTTACATAAGCCAATGCCCTTTTGGAGTACCCTGATGCCCATCCATTTTACAATCCCTTCACAATGAGGAAAGTTTAAGTAGTCTCATAATAAATCAAAATATGGCTCATATATTGGTATATTTTCAAGTCATTGAAGAAGTGACACAGAATTGGTGTAAAATAACCACATTTTCTTAACGATACCAACAAAGGACATATGAAAACCTGTTGATAACTGAGAGGCAGCACAGTTCATGTTATTTGCCTTTAACTGACGTTCCAAACCTGGTAGGTGTTTGATGGGCTATCACAGACAAGGTTTTCTCACTACTTGCTTTAATTCCAGGCTGTTAAAGTATGGATACTGTTGCGACATCGAAGTACTCACCAGGCTCAAGCTCCCATGTGCCATGCTGTGTACAAACTTGGAGGAGTTCCATGTGTTATTCCCAAAAGTACTTCGAGGTGTCCACTGGGTCATGTTTCCTGGAATTAACAGTTGGAATGCTGGACTTCAAAAATTTCCCTTTGGCAGGTACTGGTTTTCACAGTTATGAACCTGTTAATGCCCTTACAACCAAAACATTAAATGCTCTCCATATGTGAATTTATATTAATAATTATATTAAATTACACCCTATGTAAATGTTTTCAGGATGCAGAAGAACCATCTCGAAAAAAACACTTATTAATTATGAACATCACATTCTCAACAAAATTACACAAAGGTATATGAAGTGCTGGAATTGATGGAGCTGAATTTCATGTATTTTTCTTCATTACAACAGCCACAGCAAAAGTCTGGTACCTAAAGCTTTTCACTGCAGTCTGAGCCTGAGCTCATCCATGTTGCAGAAATATCCTCTTAGAAGGTGTCCTAAGGGACCACCTTAAGCTTCCACACAGAAACAAGCTTTCTCTTGGTCTTAGGCCAACCCCAAGGACAGTCTTGCTGGCATTTAACACAGACAGAAACCTGCTTCGGACTCCAGGACTCCCTGCATGGTAATATAGATAAAGTCAATATGTTTTACAGGATCTGAGCATTTATTAAGTGCTGCTGTGGCCCAAATATGGTTCTAATGCAACAGTTAAACAAAACAAATCAATGGAAAAAGTGCCTTTGGCTTCAGTGAAGATTGTTTCAGTCTCCTGAGGTTGTATTGTAAATGCAGATGCGTTCAAGCCTATTACTATGAAGTGAAACAGTCTGTGCATTACTTGGCTGAAGCACGATTCTTGCTCTGCAGAATCTTGTCTTCAAAGGTGGGTATGAGGACAGTTGTGCGAGTCTTCTGCATCTCAGAGTCACTGAACTCATCGCTTAATAAATTAAATAGTTTAATACATCTACATAGAGATTTTTGTTTTATTTTCCAGCAAAAATTACAAAATGGAGAGTCTGTCATTTTGATGTGATATAATAACCAACTCTGTGCTACCCAATGCACTTTTTGATTTTCAAAAGGCATGGGATTTGCTCAAAGGAAGGACCATGAGTTCTGCATGGGAAAAAGGAGTATAAAGTGAGGAGATCCCACATGACAGCTACAGAGCAAACAGAAACCCTCCAGTTCCAATGTCTTTCGTGTTTGAAAAACAAACACTGAGATTCAGGTGCAAAGTTATTAATTTTAAAAAATGAAACTGCCTTGAAATACTTTTTTTTTTTAAATTTAGTAATTTAATATTCTGAGATAAGAAAGGAACATTGCAGGAATATTTGAGCCTATCAAGTTCGTCATCTTAGAAAGACACCGGCTAATTACCATTTGATTTTAAGCAAGAGCTTTGACTTGTAGTTTGGTTAATCCTTCAGTGTTTTTTTTTCAGGTCCAAATGTTCAAAGATGCCAAGTACCAAGCTGTCCTCCAAAATGTCATTCAAGAAACCAGAATCTAGAGTCATGAGGCTGAAGGTGAGATGATTAAAACCAGTCAGAAAAATATTGCCCGGTTCTATCTACACTTGAATTTTATTGCACTATGGAACAGGAATATTGAGGGGAAATTCCCTACCTGCATTCGAGTGTCAGGTGGAAATTTCACATTGAATTCACAACCATGTGGTTATTCACAAAAGCAAAATTCATACTTAGAGAAGAAAATATTAAGAATCTACCGTGAGATGTGAGTGAACAATATGGAGAAACATTCCTTCGTTTTTTCTTTTAAGAGTTATTTCTTAATACTTTAAAACCATTCTAGGCCATGGTTAATGAAGAAATTTTGAAATAAGCAAGGAATAATGCTAAACTGTAGTTCTGTTGCAATGCAATTTAAACTAAAATCTGTGTTTATAGTAGTTTGTCCATACATTTATTCAAATATATGAAAATGTATGCAAATTTACATCCCATTGTTTTGTGGTTAGGTATACTACAAGGGATGTTTCACGTTACACAGCTTCACTAGTTAACAACTCTCACTGACTTCTGATGCTATAACATTCAAACAACACAGTTTGCAACTGGTCTTGAAATCTGAAAGTAAAGAGAGCACGCAAAGGTAAAGTAATATTATTCAGGAACTTAAAAGAAAATGGAAGAACTCTCCATTCTTACAGGTACTTCATATTAAAAAAAAATCCCTTTAGTCATTTTTTAGTTTTTTGTGTCCACACAGTTAGGCATGTAATTACCTGTTTACCAGATAACAGCCTAGACATTCAGCACTCAATAAATTGGTGATTGCATTCAGATGAAATTCAAGAGAATTATTACCACCCTAAATAATACTTACATTTATTGCAAATCTTAAATGACCCTTTTAAAAAATTGTCAGTCTCTGAAGTACATCCTTTCCCCTAAAGGACACAATAAATCGCTTAAGCATCCCTCCAGTTCTGCTGAAGAGGCATCTGATTAACAGTCTTTTTCTAATAGAGGTAAGAACCTGGGAGGGTCAGAAACAAAATCTAAATGTCTCTTTTCACAGCTATTTGAGAAAGAAATCTGTGTAGTAGTTTGATCTGTATCTGCACTTGCATTGAGCAATTGTGTTCAGGCAGAGAATTGCCTGGCATTATCTTATGACTCACTTGACAGAGCTTACCCCTACTTTTCATTACCTGAGAAGAGATCATTACAAAACATACAAGTAGTACAATTTTATAGCAATCTATTTTGAACTAGCAAATTAAATAGGAAGAAGAGAGAAAATGGAATGCAGCAAGCATAATGCTTTAAAAATGTTTTTAAAGAAGTAAGAGTGTAGCAGAATTGTGGGAGAAGGTCCAGGTTAGGGAGCAGGAGCCCTTTCACTGTCTTGTGGCACGGCAGGAGTAACAGCATAAACCTGATTCACTCTGGAGAACCCTGAAAAATCGTAAATGTATGTGGATGTCGTAGGTGAAAAAGATCTTAAATTGCGAAGGGTAATATGTGGCAGATAATTGGATGTATGTGTGTGTATTTCCACAAATGTTCGAAATCACACTTTTGAAGTTTCAAGCTGAAGCCTACTGCTTGCTAGCTGCAACCAACACAGGCTGGTTGTAAATTTTCATAACACTTGGACTAAATAGCAATGAAATATCCAGAGTCCTCTGGTTACTAAAGAGACACATGACAGGACCAACAATTAAGATGCTGATCATGCTTCTGCATATAAACCAGATTGGGAAAACCCTGGGTTTGGGAGGCCTGTAAAGAAAAGGAGGGAGGCCAAAAGGGTTCCCAAAAAGAAAAAGCGGTCATGGAGAGAAGCAGACCATGAAAGAAGTTGGTGAGCATCCTGACTGGGGGAAAGGTGTTGGTGGACAGAGAGGTGCCCGGAGACAAACACCAGGGGACGCCCAGGGACCTTCACTAGTGATGGACCAGAAGGGTAACTGGGAGCAACAGTGCGGCAGAAACCAACAGGACTTTCTGCACAACTTTCCTAGACCAGCAGCGACCTCCTTGCCAGGGTGGAAGGCAAGGGCTAGAGACCGTAGTGCTGGCATGGGCGAGCAAGGGAGCGTGAAACGATCAAGTAGGCTAAAAGTTCTAATCTTGCTGGTTGTTAAGGAGAGCCCAGTATCCAGCTCCATTACTAATTACCGTTTATTCTGTCTCTCCCATGACAGTGGGAGGAGGACAAGGTGACCAGCAGAAAGGCTTGGAAGTCAGGCTTGGGGAGTTTGGAAGACTGCATTGTTATTAAAATGTGTGAGGAAATGCAAAACCGAATAGTATCACTCTCCTCTAAATTCACATCTGAAGTAAATCCCTAGTAACGTTTATTGGGAGAGGAATTTATTAGAGGGAGAACAGTTTTGCAGGCAAGGTCTTCAGTTCATTTGGAGAACTAATGTTAATGAAGTGCAAAGTTGTGCCTGAAAGCAGGATCTTCCCACTCTCCCAGCTTTCCTATAAGACCATCTCACCTCTTGGTCCCTTTGCGTGCTACAAGTAAGTGTCAACATAACTGCAAGTCCCAAATGTGAAATACAGTCCATTTTATGGGATGCTCCTGAAATATGTTTAATAGTCAATTGGTTGAAGCATTTCCAAGACATAGAGAAAAGCTATAATTAATAAAGGAATAGTAGCAGAAGATGCTGCAGAGACATGCCCTCAGCCTAAGATTTTAATGCCAAGACTCTTAAACTGGCTTACCAGCATGACAGTCAAAGCTGCCTGGAAGAAACCTGTCTACAAGGTTTCAAACATGTTTCTTACACACAGGTGCAGAAGGCATTTTTCTGGATAAGAAAGTCTTTAGGTAAAAACTTCAGATGCCTCTGAAGGCTTTAAAGACCAGAAGGCATTTTTTGGCACTTTGGCAGCTCTTATGTCAAGGGTAGCTGAATGCCTTTGAATGAAATAACAGTGTCTTTCAGAGGTGCAGCAACCGTCCCAACAGCCTCTTTGCTCCATAGGAAGATTTTCTTTCTTTATTCCCATAATCAGCATCCTCTCCGCTGGAGCCACAGGCTGCCAGCTCCTTGCTGCAGCTGTAACGGAGGAGACTCCGAGGGCAGGAGCGAGCTCCCAAGCTTCTTGGAAAGTTTCACCTGATGTGGTCACTCCTCATAAGGGAAGATAGCCTGCAAGCCAAGAGCACACAGTGCAGCAAATGCCGTCTGCCATATCGATGCTGAATTGAAACAGTAATCATACAACCCCAGGGACAAGAATGTGGGATTTCTACCTCTTTTATTGTGGAGTCTTAAACACGACTGTGTTGTTCTTCTTCTGTGCCCCCTTTCCCTATGCTTTCTCTTTCACACATCCACACAGCTTCAGTGGGATGGTTTCAACCACCTCTTTCCCCCAAAGCCTTCTGTACAGCCTGGTGCCTTTCTCCTTCAGGTTTGGGAAGGTGAATTCAAACTAAGTGAAACTAGTGGTGAGGCTGAATGTGACCACAGCTGTCTCATCTATTTAAATTCATATTGTAGTCATCTCAGAAGAAGCAGTCGGATGGTTTTTCTGGAGTTTGGAGAGGAATGGGAAGGAAACGAGCCTGCTTGGAGAGGGAGAGGGTGACAGAGGCAGCACGGCAAAGGAGCGGAGAGCCACGGCAGGGATCCAGGAGTCGCAGGAAGGAGATGGGTTGTGTAGGGGTAAGTGTCACACACTCAACTTTTCAGAGATAGCCAGAAGCAAGGACACTGTGGGCCAGGGGAAGAACTGTGCAGAAATCTTTCTGCTTTGTTCTCTTTATACCTCACCAATTGGAGCTTTCTGTCATGAAAGATAATGATCCTAACTGTTATTAGAGGAAAAAAATGCTTTCCTGAAATTGTTTTGGGGAGCTTGCTACAAGAATAAACCTAAGCAGATCTGTAACAAACTTCTAACCTGCTCAGGGTCTCAATGCACTTGATGCCTAGATGAGTGCTCCAAGCACAAGGTACTGACCACAAGATTTAAAGTGATTGCAACTGTTTCTTGTGATCCTGCTGGATAGAGGACAGAAAATCAGATGAGTCAGGTCCTGTCTACCTGTAGTAGTAGCACAGCATTTCCAGGAGTCTGGTGCCAATTTGCCCAAACTGAAGAAGTTTAGTGTTTGTGTGCAACAAACATGTAAGCTTCTTGCGAGCTTTTGGGTCAAACACGGGAGCATTTATTAGGTCTAATGTTCCCTGGGGTAAGTCAGGAAACTAATATGCAGTGTCCACCCGTGTCCTCTTTAAAATGTGCAGTCTTTCTCATCTCTGCACTGTAAATTGTTCTAAAAAGCAAAAGAATCTGTGGAATTAAATGCTTGTTTTGGAAACATTTTGTTTTCATTTTACCCAAAATCTGTTTCTGATCTAGAGAAGATGAACTTGCAGATGCAGAAAACTGAAAAATTGCTCCTACCAGTAAGCTTGGTATAAGCTTGGACAAGCACTTAACCTCTCTGATCTTCAAGTTTCCCCTCTAAAAAACATGCATTAGTACTGTTAGCTGTGAGTAACAGGTTATTAAACTTGGGGCACTTTTAAGTGATCTGAGTTCTTAAGATTGGAGATGCTAAAGACAACTGAGCAGATATCTCAGTTAGATGGCTCTTGTGTGTTTTAGCTAGTGATACCAATAGCATTCTTTTCCATGCTTTTCATCAAGCTTTGTCTATTCTTTTTTATTAAAGCCAATTAGAAAATTTTCTAACTGCAAGGTATTATCTTTGATATAATTACTAGTAAGTCATGAATACCAGCCATATGAGTGCTAATGAAAAGCTGTTCTGTTTCTTAAATTAGCTACGTTAATATTTTCTGCAGTAAATTTCCTTTTTTATTTTCCAAATAAAGTTTATAAAAGTGCAACAGAGCAGTTATGGGACGGGGATGCTATAAAAAAATCTTAGCGAATGCAGTAATTGTAACACTTACAACAGATGAGATGCTTGCAATTAATTTTACAGTTACCACTCAAGATTGTATTTTGGGAAATAAAATATTTTACTAACTTAAATTAACACTGTTTGTAGACACTTAATGTTGGAAAATATTGGGTCAAAATTTACTCTTCTGTTTTCCTTAGATGACTAAAAGATGCATGTAACTGCCACCTCATTACATGGGTTTCAGCTCCGTGATTTTACTTCCAATATTTTCCTAAACTCTTGTTTATATTTTTAATAAAGCTTGAGATTAAGGTAAGGAAATCAAACAAAAACCAAGATGAAAGTTTTACCTCTGATGTACCAAAGCAGTAAGGAAAAGAAGGAGTATGACGCAGCCACTGAGACTGGTATTTTCTACAGTAGTGGCTCTTCTGTTAAATTTTAAAATTTTGTCATGTTATAGGCAGGCATAAAGGCTCTATGCACATGGACATGCTGATACCACAAGGCTGTAGTGGGGAGACTCACATGGTGCTACGTAAGAACTAGAGAGTGAAGGAGATGAGGAGTCTCCTCCACACAACATGTCATTAGGCCAAAGATGCATGCTTGTTAAAGTTTCTCTTAGTAAGTGCCATTCATTTTTTAAAAATCAAATCCCTGAAATCCCTTGTCTGGAAACAGAATCATCGCATGAACTTGAATATTTCCCGCAGTTTGTAGACCCAGCCCTTGTCCTCCATGCTCCTGCAGCCCTCAAGTCTGCTGCACAGAAACAACAGCAGCTGTTTATCTTCTCTATTCTGGAACTGAATTATATGGGAGGGCTCTCAGTTTTGTGAAAAATTAAGTGACTAGAACAGTCCAATTAATGTTATCTGTGACAGTGTACATCCAATAGATTTTCTAGGTTTGTATATTTTTCCTAAAAAGACAGTTTCCTAAAAAGACGATCATACTGTGATTTTACCAGGTATGATTTTAAATCTTCTTCCTTTCTACCAAAAGTTAGCAGCACTAAAAGCCAAGCTTCACTACCTAAATATTATGTATGAGGACTGCAGTCCTAATAAGATAAAAGTTCCAAGGAGTGAAGCTGGTTGAGGGTATTGCCTAAAGGGATCCCATCAGGCTTTCTGCTAAAGGTATATCTCCTACTTAGGAAAAACCACTGTATGTACTTTCTGCTTCGTAGCAATGCTTTTAATTTTAATCTAGTTGTATTTGTTCCTGTGCTTTTATTCCAAGCAAACAAAACTTAATTCTTAGCAATCTGGGAATATATTTCCTAATGCCCTGCAGCAAATACAATTTTTTGAGCGATACAGGCTACTGCAGAGGGAAAATGAACCCTTTATGGAGTAAGGAAAGACAAGTCAAAAATGAAAAAGTGCAAGAGATGTTTTCCGACCAAGAATAATTACAGTGAATAAGAGTATTTTCTATTCACAGAGCAGGTAAGCCTAACTCCCCTCCTCTTCGGGTTTGATCTAAAGCAGGAAATGCAGCATGTGGTCTCCATGGAACTGAAGTGCAAGAAGGTCACTCACTGACTTGGCCTTAAGAAGAAGAAACAAGCTTTTGAAACTTGTTTACTGACCCACTCTCTTTGTGGGACATACATATTTTTTAATGGCTCCATGTGGAAATGTGCGTTAGCAGAATACCTAGCACAGTCGTAGAAGCAGCAAGTAAATCTTTATTGAAATATTATAGGCTGTAGCACTAGCATAAATCCTGCAAGCCCAATCATTAATGTGAAAGCCTATCTTAACAGTAATGGAGTTTTATTTGTCTAAGAAGGTGGTACACACAACTGGCATATGGTGATTTTTGTTGTTCTGCTTCACGGTCTAATGCACTGAATATAAACCACAAAATGCCATGGGGCTGGGGGGCAGGAATGGGGAATGCGCTGCCTTGATTAACCATTTGTGTTACTTGTTTACAGTCAAGTTACTGCTCCTCCCCAGGCCACATCACTCTCACTAGTCATGTCAAGTGTGACTGTAGACAGATCCCTATATCCAGTAAAGGATTTACAATGCTTCAAGACAGGCACTGCAACACCTTTTGGACACCACTGCAGTGTTCAGATTAGGCTGCCTATAGGTAGGCACATAGCCTTGTCATGCACCGTCCTATTTTTGCAGGAGCTTTGCCTTTGAGGAGCAATTCAAAGTGCCCTCAGTAAGCTTTATTTTTACATAAGCGAAGAACACAATCCCTGTTTCTCCTATTACAGTTCAGTGGCTGGAACATCTGCCCAGGAGGTGGAAAACTCCTTTAGAGCCCAATGCCATTGAGCTGAAATGGCTGAAAACCATTTCCCTGCCCTAACCACAGCAACCTGTAGTACAGGCAGAGGAGATGAGGGCTTTCCTCTATGCCTCTCACTGTGGCTATGTCACTGCAGAAAAGCAAGAAGCCACAGGAGCTCAGAAACTTAAAGCACAAAGGGGCTTTGAGGCTTCGCAGTTAAGTCCATCAGCAAGAGTAGGAAGTCAAGAAAAGGAAACAGGGAAGGGAAGGGAAGGGAAGGGAAGGGAAGGGAAGGGAAGG
>VZSC01002549.1:516140-535174 GCA_013398225.1 Steatornis caripensis
GATCCCTCTGCAAGGCCTCTTGTCCCTCAACAGAGTCAACAGCACCTCCCAGTTTGGTATCATTGGTGCATTCAACTCCTGTACCCAGATCCTTGGTAAATACATTAAACAGAACTGTCACTAGAATTGAACTCTGAGGAACATCACTGGTGACTGGTCACCAGCCAGATGTAGCCGCATTCACTCCAAGCCTTTGAGCTCTGCCCTTCAGCCAGTTCTTCACCCAGTGTACCATGTACCTGCTCATCTCACAGCTGGACAACTTGTCCAGAAGGACACTCTGAGGGACAGTATCAAAAGCCTTACTAAAATCCAGAAAAACTACATCCACCGCCTTTCCTTTATCCACTTGGTGGGTGACCTTCTCATAAAAGGATATCAAATAAGTTAGACAGACCTTTCCCTTCGTGACCTCATGCTGACTGTGCCTGATGATTGCATTATTCTTTAAATGCTTTTCAGTAGAATTCAGTATAATAATTTCTATAATTTGTCCAGGAACTGAGGTTAGACTATCAGGTCTGTAGTTTCCTGAGTCTTCCCTCACACCCTTCTTGCAAATTGGAAAAACAGTGGCTAGCTTCCAGTCATCAAGGACCTCCCCAGACTCCTAAGACCTTTGGTAGATGATCANAGAATTCAGTATAATAATTTCTATAATTTTTCCAGGAACTGAGGTTAGACTATCAGGTCTGTAGTTTCCTGAGTCTTCCCTCACACCCTTCTTGCAAATTGGAAAAACAGTGGCTAGCTTCCAGTCATCAAGGACCTCCCCAGACTCCTAAGACCTTTGGTAGATGATCAAGAGGGCTCCTGCCACAACTTCTGCTAGCTCCTTCAGTACTCTGGGATGAATCTCATCAGGCCCCATGGATTTGTGAAGATTTAGCCAATACAGCTAAATGTTATCTTGTGGTCCTCCAACTCAAGGAATGGGCAGCCCAGGGTCTAACAGTATTACTAAAGACTGAGGCAAAAAAAAAGCTGTTTCTTCATCCCTATTAGTCAGATGACCATCTTCAACAAGTATCAGTCCAACGTTTTCTTTGGACTTCCTCTTCTTATTAATGTACTTAAAAACGCCCTTCTTGTTATCTGATGCAACACTGACCAGTTTCAACTCTAGTTGAGCTTTGGCCTTCCATGTCTTCTCTCTGCATATACAAACCACAGCTCTGTAATCTTCCTGCAAGGCCTGACCTGGCTTCCAGAGATCATACAATTTCGTTTTCCTCTTGAGCTCCACAAGGAATTGCCTATTCAGCCAAGCTGGTCTTCTGCCCCACTTGCTTGACTTACAACACAGTGGACTTGCCTGCTCTTGTTCTTCTAAATGATGGTTCTTAAAGACTGATAAGCACTCATGGACTCCTAAGTCCTCAAAAGCAGGTTCCCGGGGTAGTCTGCTAAATAGCTCCCTGAACAGCTTAAAGTTTACTCTCCTGAAGTCCAGGGTAGCAACTCTGTTGTCCCTTTTTCTCAATACACTGAAAATTTTAAACTCAACTATTTCAATATCACTGTGGCCAAGACAGCTGCCTACCATCACATCTCCCATGAGTCCTTCTCTATTCACCAATAGCAACTCTAGGAGGGCATCTTTCCTAATTCGCTCACTGAGTACTTGTGACAAGAAGTTATCATCTCCTACAAACTTCAAGAATTTCCAAGACCTACTTGTCACAGCAGTATGATATTCCCAGTTGGTGTCTGGGAAGTTGAAATCTCCCATAAAAACAAGGGCTACTGATCCAGAAATTTCCCCCAGTTGCCTATAGAATACTGGCTGGGTAATCAGTAGCAAACACTCACTACAAATATTTTTTTCTTTTTTTTTTTTTAGTTTTTTTTAGTTTTCCATCTCCCTAATCCTTACCCAGAGGCTCTGAACCACATCATCACTAACTGTAGGGGCTGTACAATCAAACCTTTCCCTTACATACAGTGCAACACCTCCACCTTGCCTGCCCCTCCTATCCCTCCTGAACAGCCTGTAGCCCTCCATCCCAGCACTCCGGTCATGGCACTCATTCCACCAAGTCTCACTAATACCATTGACACTGTAGCTCTGGCCTCTTGGCTCTTCCATTCTGCTTCATTCACAGCCCACAGGCAAAGCACGTGAAACAGTCTTGTGGAGTCCAGGAAATGAAGTAATCTATTTAAAGCTTGGTAGCACTCTACTGTATGTACTAGAGGATAAGAATTGCTGAGTTCACTTCCATTAGGTTCACCACAGTTTGCAACTTATGGTGGAAAACAGCATGGTAGGCGGTTGCTGCCTTTCCTTGCTGGTGAGTAGATGCCTTGACTCTGTCTGACTATATGCTCTTTCTAGCACAGCCACCTCCACTGACCATATTCCCTACAATAAATACTTCTTTTGGACATAATGCCTTATCTCACTGTTCCTGTGGTGTAGAAGGAAACTGTAAACTGCTATAAACTAGATTCATTCCTAGTATTTTTGTTTAAAAGACATCATACAAATAAAAGACAAAAACCCTCTGCTTTCCTTAGCATAAAGGTGGTATAAAAGCCCATGTACTTTACAGATAAAGAAATTATGAAAATTATCTAGACCTCTGCTGTTACTTTATCTTCTATACAGCTCTTGAATGTGACTAAGTAATTTCACAGCCATAGAGGTCTGTTACATTTTCTTGCTATGAGAAATTCTGTGATCTCTGACAATGGACAGTTATTTAACAAAAAGTAATGCCGATCTGCCTGTGTGTCAGATGTATACATACAACTGTGTACTACTGGAGCCAATTTATAGTGTTTAACTGAAATGAATAGATCTATTTTACCACCTGATTTTCTAGTACATGAGAAATATATACTACTTTTGTATTACCATAAGGATACTGATTGTTTTCACAAAGTTCAGGCAGGAAAGGGATTCATTTAGAGAAAGTTCATGTTACAGTTAATAAGGCTTTCCTTTCCTTCCACTGTTGTTTTTAATTTTTTATTTTTATTTTTATTGAAAGTTTATATTGCTATTTTCATTTCTGTAATGACAGTCTGTCCTGGTTTGGGCCAGGATGGAACCAATTTTCTTTTAGTAACTTTACTTTTTAGTTAAGTCTCCTGTGAGAAGCTGCACTCTCTGAAGTTAACTGCATGTTTGTCCAGACAGTAGCTGCTTCTAGCAGCGATAAGGCTCGGTGTTTATAGTTAGTGCTGGAACATCAGAAGCAATGGTATGCAGAAAGGCTCTTGCTTATAGTTATCCCTATGGAGACCAAGGTCGATGCTTGCTTCTGCTTTCTTATGCACCGGAACTGAAAGAGCAGAGAAACGGTCACAGCTGCGACCCTGCGGTGGGGAGGAGCGGGTTGGACAGGTGACCCAAACCTGACCTAAGGGAGTATTCCATCCCATGCGCGTCATNCAAAGAGCATCTGTCATTCATTTAATAGCCAGCCCAGCTTTAAACCATGACACAGTCCCTCTAAATAAAGAGGAAATAAGGTATGATAAAACATCAGTCAGTCATTTTCTGATAATTTCTTTGAACACTAAAGAATCTGACCTACATTATTTAGGTGCAAGGTAAGATACAGTAAAATGTAACCACTCTCCACGATGCTGGAGACAAACATGTCAGGTGTGTTACTGAGCATCTTTGTACAATTCTTCATGGGCTCAGACATATGGTTCATTTCTCCATTTCTCACTTGAACTGGGCATGAGCAAATGTGCAGTGTTTTTGCTTATCCATATAAATCTAGCGAAGTTTTACTGGCAAGTGGGTTTACATAATTTAGACTGAAGTTCTACTTTAGGAAGATCTGTGACTTTTGGAATCTAGTGGAGGGTTAGCGTTGTGCCCTGTTTGTTGCAGCATTTGCTGCCATGTCTCTCCTCTACTCTCTCATCTCCCTGAGACATGCTTTTTGAAGGCTTTTACACTATTTGTGCTGTAAGTTGCATGTTCTGAAGCTGTACAAAGATGCACTGAAAATGTACAACTTTGGTCTTCCTTTGTAGACTGCTGTCTGCTCAAAATTCTGGCTGAAGTAAAACTGTCTCTTCTTTTTCATGGATGGCACAGCTATTCAAATATTTTTTATTATGCAACTAGCTCATTTTCACTGAAATTACCAGTTATATCTACAACGTAACAAATACGAAATATTCTGTTAAAACCACTCTTAATTACCTCCCTACCATCTTTTCTCTGACATGATAAATGTTAAGAATTTTAACCAAAAATCTGCATTTACATTACACTTCAAATTCACAGATGAGTTGAATTTCTACAGGGAACTTCTGGTACCATAGCTGGTAATGTGCTGTAGTTTTGTCTATTAAGTATGTGTTTGAAGGATTTTGTGTTTCTGGAGTTCTCTGTGTACTCCGTATACTGTTCTTCATCACTGATTCATACATTTGCTGTTGGCCATCAACTCTGGAGATACGCTCTGACAATTGTACCATTGATTATACCATATACATCTGATTTTTACTGAGTCAAGGAATACTTTAATCAAAGTGTTCTACTTAAGAACAATTATTGAAAGANGTACTCCGTATACTGTTCTTCGTCACTGATTCATACATTTGCTGTTGGCCATGAACTCTGGAGATACGCTCTGACAATTGTACCATTGATTATACCATATACATCTGATTTTTACTGAGTCAAGGAATACTTTAATCAAAGTGTTCTACTTAAGAACAATTATTGAAAGAATTGAAAATTAGCTATAAACCAGAGGTCCTGGAAATTGGTTGAAAATATCAGCTTTGAATGGTGGCTTTGTTTGGATGCAAATAAACATTTATGAGGTTGTTATTATTACAGTCTGGCTGGGAGAAAATCCAAGATTTTCGTTTGCACTAACTTATATTTATGCTAGAAAACTTGGTGTAAGAACTGTGGTCCATGCATTATTCTTTACTCCCTAAGCAATCACATTTTTCTGAGGCAGGAGTATGGGACTGTCTCTGAGTCCTAGCAGCCTCTTGATTTTCTGGCATGAAGTAGGAATGTGAAGAGCTCAGTGGGCTCAGTCTACAGAAACCTCAAGGTGGGCCATCTATGCGAAGCTATTGCAATATTGTAGCATGCAATTTCCATGTGAAAGGGAAAAACCTGCTAATCCCTTCTAACCTCATCACTAGTGTCATGCTCTGATTGAAATTTTTTGGTGAAGAATATGCAGTAAACTCAAAATTGTATCGACTCGCCTTAAGAATATATACAGTGTTTGCAAGTCCAGAATAAATCTGAAATGCCATAGTTGCTGGCATAAACAGCATTAGAGTCAGATCTACTACATGTGGTAATTAATGCATAGTAAAAGCCTATTTTGTGCCTAAAAGATGCATGGTTGAACTTTGCTAGCTTTGGAATTGAACTGGGACAGCATCCAAGGAAGAGGTATGAGGTAGGACCTCAGGCAGGAGAGGGAGGTACCTGTGTGACTGTCTGGGCAGAGAGGTGGCAAAGCTGAGACTACTGGACTGAAAAGCCAGTTTGGGAATCCCCTGTGACTTTAGCAGGCGACTTTGCTGAACGTGATTGTACAAATTTTACCTTATTCCTGCATAAAACCTCAGTGATGATAACTGGCCGTTTTTTAAATTTTTGTTTTCTTAAATTACAAAAAATTTTCCACATATATGAAAGATTCCAAGTGACTGCGCCTTCAGTAGTAACTGTGCTACCACCTGAGACACTATTCTGTTAGCACACTCACTGCATTTTGCATTATCTTCTATACAACGAGGACTAGATATGACTCTTGATAATTATGAAACAACATTCTGAAACCTTGCTGTCGTCGTGGTGACTTTGCTGGATTCATACCTGCAGTAGAAATGCAATGCATTCCTGTTTTAAATATACTCTCATGCTGGATACGTAAACAACAGCAACAATTTCCTTGAAATCTCTAGCAAACACATGAGTTATCTAGCTGAAAAGTTTAGGCTATGTGCAATTGTCATAGCCTCTGAATGTCTTTCCCACACAATCAGCGGCCAGTGACATCCCCCAGACCCCGTGAAGGCTCTGGCACTTCTCAGTGTCAGTCATGGTGTTACAGCCCTTGAACTACAAAGCAATTCCTAACACCTGCTGTCCTCCTCATAACACACAAAGCAAGAAATGAAACTGCTGGCTGTTTACTATCATTTCCAATTTTGGATGAGTGCTGCCTGCCAGATATCTGCTGGATTTTTACACTGGTGGTGTGTCAGAGTTGGCTTCCTGAAAGTGAAATACAATGCAGGCGCTGCATTATTGATCACATACCTTTTCTCAAGTAGTAGAGACTTTTGCTAGGCAACAATTAAAGTGTTCTCAAATATTCTCTGCTGTTACATTTTCTTTAAGGCAAACATTTAAGCCATTTCTGTTTTGGTTGAGTCAGTCCCCTCCAGAGTTACATACCCCTGCCAAGGGCACACACAGCATGTAGGGTTTACTGATACAGATCTCCTGAGGCGTCTGGTTTGGCTTTAGGGCAGAGAAGAGCGAGTGCACGAGGCACAATGTTTGGCTCAAATTTAGCTTTCCTTTTGCCTCTGGAGAGTAAGACCATGGCAGATACAAACACAACCGAATGTGCGCTAAACCAACTGAAACCCACTCCATGCCTGTTCCTTTAAAAGAGAAGAGTAAGTGCTGCACTGAAGAAGTCCCACAGGACGCTCTGCCCTGTAGCAAACATGGCCTGCAACCTCCTATTGATTCCTTCCCAGAGGAACTCCATACATATACAGTCCCCAGAACAAAAGGAAAGGTCAGATGCAGGATCCCTGGAGAGCAGTAAACTGACACTGAAATGAGGAACCATCCTAAAGATACAGCATGGTTCCAGACTGCTACAAGGATTTCCAGCAATATGTATCTTTTTTTTCTGTGCAATGTCCTTGATATCATGTTGAGGTTACTTGTTAGTTTCAGCCCAAAGTAGGTTAGAAAATTTGTGCGTGTAGTCCTGTGTTTGTAGCAAGATTTGTTCTTGCACATTATTAAACTTCTTTAGACAGTCAGGGAATCTCAGGTAAAGTTAAAATGTCTTCAGGCAGAGCCTCAGAAGAGCTAGAGAGATCTGATAAAAATGTAAAATATTTTTTGTATATTTTATTCGGAAAGGAGTTTTTGAGAATCCAACTATTACTTTATATGCACACACGCTGATGTGTATCTATATATCTGTAAATGCATACATATTTATGTAGTATGTATTTATGAAGTAGGTTCTGTGTTGATTTACTAAAAACCAGTCAATTGATGAAATCACTTTCAAAGAGTCAAATAGCCTCTGTGAGAATGTCTTTCAGAGGCAAGGTAGAGTCCTTGCAGTATGATGTACAGAGTGCGTCGGGGTCTGCTGATATGTTAGAGTCCTGTCTCCTGTCATCCTCATGCTCCCTGAGTAGTACTATACACAGTACGGAGTACCCACACAACATAATGTTAGGTGCCTTGATGCTCTATACTTCCTGGAGACTGGAGTAGTTTTTTTCTTGATTGCAGGGCACAACTCTGTACATTATAGACCAGATCTCAGGTCCTAACCTTGTTGAGATGAGGAGTCCAGGTGTGGGCTCCTGCATTTGTGGCTCCCCACGCAGCCCAAGGAAACACAGATGTATGGACAGAGTCTGCGTATGCAGGACTATCTCCAAGTCTGTACATGACCAGGGCATATGTGGAGAGCAGGATTGCACAATGTACTGTAGGCTGCAGCTCCAGTGCACTGCAAATGCAGTTACTGGACAGAAGGGAGGTGCTTCTATGTACGCTCATGATTCAGGACATCATGACAGGAGTTCATTCCTAGCTTAAGTGCACTTGGTAGTCACCAAAATGTTTTAGTTTTTAATTAGATAAGAATTATATTTTCATTTAGATAACCAGTCTTCCCTTTTCCATCCAGTGAGGAAGGAAAGCAGAATCTGGTTAAAAATCACTGTTATGTGGGATGAGGTCAGCCTTAGCAGCATTAGAACTAAAAAAAACTCAAGCATTTGTCTTGTTGGCATTTATATCTAAGTTTGTTTGCCATTTACATTTCTTTGTGTTTCACTGTGAGTCTAGGATTAAAATGCACACTGAAACTCGGCTGAATCCATAAAGCATCAACTATAAAAATTCATGCTCAGGCAGAAACTTTGCAAAATTTTAATGAAGCCATAACGAAATTCAAAGTTGAGTTAGTTGTGCTTTGTTATTTGGTAGTGAAAGCTCTGCACAGCACTTCTCAAATGGAGAGGACTGCTACTGCTCCGAGATTAGTAAACATGGGAGACACACTGAGCCAAATGCCTCCCCGTGGCATTCTCACCAAAGTCAAAGTCACTCTAGGGATGAATTTGACCCATTGAACTCGATGCTTTTAGAATTAATAGCATAATTTCTTGAACACACAGCTAGAAGGAAAAATACTTGTGACTTGAAGGCCAAGTTGTATGAATTCAGTTTAGCAGTGGGGAGAAAAGTTGTGGAAAACAAACCTACCCCAAACTAGATTCAATTTTGATTTTCTGAAACATCAGCTGAAAAAACCTACATGATACTTCCCTAACCTGACCTAGATTCAGAAGACAAGACAAGCAGGTTGCTGAATATATGGACCTGCAGGTTATCCATCAAAACTTCCATGAATCATAACCTGAATTTTCACTTGCTTTTTTTTTGTTACAATTTTGTTCCAAAATCAAAGGTTTTTGAGCCTGTAGAACCTTTTTCTTATAGCAAATTATTTCTTCTTTGTTTTGTTGACAAAAAAAATGTTTCTGTATTTTAAAATCAGTTTAAGAGGAGCCACTTATTCTTCTCTCAATCTTAATTTTTTAGTTTTGCATAACATAATTAATAATTTATATAAGATATAGGCTATGCAGAATTGTTTTTTTTTTCAATGCAAATGACCATATTTTAAGCTCAATCCCACTTTGAGCTATTATAATTAGGATTTTTTTATTTGATATATCATCAGTAGTTTTCCTGTGGGTTTTCTCAGAACCACAGAACATCAGAATTTGTAGTCCTAACACCTGAAAGTCTTCAAATACATGTATGGCAAAGGAACTTGGAGGGTTTTCTTTTGAAGTCAAGTTTAACTAAATCCAAATGGAATGTACATTTGGAATATCTTGCAGCAATAAAGGTGACTTCTTTGAAAATGTTATCCCTGAAATGCAACTACTGCCTTGAAAAAAGATCATAGAATCATAGAATGGTAGGGGTTGGAAGGGACCTCTAGAGATCATCTAGTCCAACCCCCCTGCTAAAGCAGGTTAGCCTAGAGCAGGTTGCACAGGAATGCATCCAGGCGGGTTTTGAATACCTCCAGATTAGTTGTTCAAAAAATTTAATAATAGTTAAAAAACCCCTCCAACCAAAAAGCTAGAAAAACCTCAAACAAGACCCGGAAAGATTACTTTTCCATATTTTTCAGATATTCACCTCTCCCATCAAGGTGACCTAAAGGTCATGCACCACACTTCCTGATTTTCATCTTCTGAGTGACATAGCTAAGTACAAATGGCCTGATTTTTCAGAGATGTTAACACCACAAGTAGTCACCAGAAACAGGTATGTTTTCTTGAGTGCCAGTTATGAGAGAGTAAAGCCTGAGAAAGTTGGAAGTAGTATACAAAGGTGTCGCTTTTAGGGTCATACTTTAGTGTATGGATTTTTAAAAATTATTTCTGTACAACCTTCCAGGAATACAGGAATGGCAGAATTTAGAAATGTCAGTGCCGAGTAAAAAAGCCTGACCGGACTAAGAGAAAGCTTTAGGACAAAGCAGATAAAGCTATGCAGTAAATATTTTAATCTGGAGACAAAGAGATTCTAGAGCAATTAAAACAGGCATGACTGAGGAAAAGCAAGCATCCTTGAAAGGGCGACCTTGAATTTCCTTTACATGTTCACTGGAAATTATTGGCCAGGCATAGTGAAAAAACAAGAGTGTGTGTTATTTTGCTGAATTCCACGGTAACCTGGAGAAAAAGCAGATGTGATCCACCATAAACATGTGACAAGAATAGAATGACCAGTCATTGTGCAGGATGGTCAAATGGAATAGAAGCCCTAACTATTTACAGAAGTTACCCCTTTACTGTACATGGGATAATCATATCAATATTTTTCTTCTCAGTTCCACTAATCATTTGTACCGCATCTGTTCTGGAGTTGAACCCCACTGATCTGCACGTATCTATCAGGTCACGCGTGTGCTATTTTCCCATTCTTGTACTGGACAGACCACTGTGCCTGGATATTGAAGAGGACACTGAATGCAGCCCAACTCTCAAGGTTAGTTCAGGCAGTTCGAATGTGTGTTTTCATAAAGCATAATCCATGGCTGAATCAGTAGCGTGAGACTTACTAATGACTGTTATGATAAGATGGAAATAAAATATTACATGTACGTTGTCTCTATTTATATAGTCAAAACAGTTCAGAAAATATTATACGTTCACTTTCAGAAGCAAATCAATGAGGGTGGCAGACTGGTTGTTTTTTTAAAGACCTTTCTAACATATTTGTATTGCTTTTAAACCACAGAAATGGCGAATTCTGCACAAGAGAAAAAAGCCAATGTGATTTTACAAAGGGACACATAGTCATAGTGTTATGTTATGAAACTATATTACATCGTAATCAACTGGAAGAGCTAGCAGGTTTTAACGCCGAGTGTGTTTTCTTATGATAAACACTTGTCAATATAACAGTATCTTGTGCCTGTTATATCTTGTTTCCACCATGACCTTTCAAACCACATGCATGTTTTTTTCTCCCCCTCTGAGAAAACCTCAACAACATTCTAATCATCATGAAGAGCAATTAACTGTCTTCAACCAGCTGTGCTACTCAGCTCATCTGGGAATGGGATAAAACCTGCTCCTTAGTGCAGATCCGCCTACCCAGGCATGGCAAACAGGGCTAGCGTAGAATGGTTTTTAAATATGAAAAATTGACACATTCGCAAAGTTTGGGAGCTTTGGGTGAAGTGCAATAGTATCTCTTCTAGTAAAGAGAAGTCTCATTCCTGCTTGCTCTACAGTCTGTGTAAGATAATGTATTAGTTTTAATAATGTGCTTTTTAAAGGTCAGCATTTGAAGAACAGCTCTTTTTTGTTGACATCATTGCAGAAAGCATCCTTGTCCTCACTGAGCAAAACTTTGTGGCAGTGGTATTCTCTGACTTCTCAAGGAAGAGAAATAGCTTCTTGAGTGTGCACTTGCTGAAAGGGCACTGCAGAGACTTTCAGAAACAGTAGCTGGAAATTAATTGTATGAACCAGTATTTGGTTTCCTTATTTTTACAAATCTATGGCTAAACTGCGTTACGCCTCAATTCACTCAACAAAGCTCTTGCAGTTTTTTGTCTGTTAGCAAATGAAACAATAGTAAATATGGAGCAAGTAAAATTAATTTGAATCCAGAATGTTTCAAGAAATAAAAAGATGGAGACAAAAAATAGTAGAACAGTTAGCACTAGAGAATTGTTTTTTGACCAGAAAAAAAAAAAATCAAGCCGATGGTATGCTGTGTCCTGAAATCATCAGGCTTTTGCTATGTATAATTAGAAGTATGCATAAAAGAGTTGTTCCCCCATTTTTAACATGTGTACTTTGAACAACAGAAGTCTTTTTTGTTTCGGTTCTATGTGGTCATTTTATTAGTTGCTCTGAACTGCCTTGCAGATTATTCAGAAACATAGTCTAGCTAAATAAAACGTCTATGATACATAAAATAAAAATGCAAATATAATCAACTTTATAGTTGGGCTGATCCTACAGAAATTTTTTGGAGTTCTTTAAAAAATACAGTCTTATTTAGAAGTTTCTATATAAACTGCCTGGAAAAATTATTGCGACTAATACATTTTACACAAATATGTTAATTATGATTTTGTGAACCGGGATTAATCAGCTGNAGAAATTTTTTGGAGTTCTCTAAAAAATACAGTCTTATTTAGAAGTTTCTATATAAACTGCCTGGAAAAATTATTGCGACTAATACATTTTACACAAATATGTTAATTATGATTTTGTGAACCGGGATTAATCAGCTGATGGGAAGTGTTGACTTCTTTTTGTCAAGTTTTAACCTTTGTCAAATTGCTGAATTTTTCCCCCAGATCTTTCTTTAGCCTCATGTTACATGTTTTCTAAACATTACTTATTTATACTGACATTTTCTGAGAAATAAACTACACATTATGACCCATGCTAATGTGCAAGCTTAGGTGCCTACAATTTAGTCCTTGCAAGTCTCAAGTGACTTTTCTTTAGCAGGTGTGTTGGGTCTGCGTGGCAGGGCTTTGGTAACAGGGGCCTGTAACCAGGTGGCCCCTGTGAGAATCTGCTCGAAGCTCACCCAGCTTCAAGTCAGCCCGACTCAGGCTGAAGCCGGGACATTTAGAGACAATGGATGGGCCTCTACAATAACAGATTTAAGGAGGGGATGGACGAAGAAACAGGGGTTAAGACCTGCAGCAGAGGGAGGAGGGGGATGTGAGGAAAATACCTGTGCAGATACCTGGCGTCCGTGAGGAAGGAGCATGGGAGGCAGCCAAAGGGGAGGCGGCCAGAGAGGAAATTCCCCTGCAGCCTGCCGGAGAGGGCAGGCTGTGCCCCTGCAGCCCATGGAGGATCTTGGTGAAGCAGTTGTGAAGGAGCACAGCAAGGCAGAGAGGGACCTGCAGCCCTTGGGGGACTGCACGCCAGGGGAGGTGCCTGCTTCCAAAGCAGACCGTGACTCTGTGGGCAGCCCGTGCTGGGTCAGTGCGTTCCTGAGGGGCTGCACCACACGGGAAGGACTCACGTTGGAGGGGTTCGTGAAGGACTGTCTGCCGTGGGAGGGACCCCGTGCTGGAGCAGGGGCAGCGTGGGAGAAGCCCTCCCTGCCTGAGGAGGAAGGAGCAGCAGGGACAATCTCTGGTGAACTGACTGCACCCCCAATTGCCCGTCCCCCTGTCCTGCTGAGGGCGAGGAGGGAGAGACATCGGGAACGAGGGGACTCCAGCCCGGGAAGAGGGGTGGGGGGAAGGTGTTTGGTTTTAAGATCTGGCTTTCGTGTGTCCACCAGGTTTCATTACATTTTCTCCTCATCCCGGCCGTGGAGGACTTTGTTGCTGGCTGGGTGCAAACCACGACAGCAGCCTGACCATGGGTTTAAATACAGATGTATCAAGTGGTTTTGAGTTCACCCAAACCTTTGTGTGCATGCGTTATAGTAGGAACCCAGGCTCAAAGTATTCACCAAGTGTCAGAAGTACACCTCTTTACACAATCAGTCTCCATTAACTACTGAAGCTCGAACTGCTTGTGAACTAAGTTAAGACTAAGATTAACACTAGGTAAGATTAAAAAAAATATATATATTGGTATACCTTCCAGCAAAATTGCAATTTATAACATCTCCAAAGAAATAGTTTAAAAGAACTGGATAAAAAGCAAATTAAAAAAATGAACGAGGCATAGTTTAATATGAAGGAGCAGGAAGATCCATAGCATGTGGTGCAGAGAGAAAATCAGGTTTTATTACACATGGAACTAAGAGTAACTGTTATTATTGAAGCCCTTCAACTGTTCAAGAAGGGGGCAGGTTAGGGTGTCAGTTGGTTATAATTTTGCCAAATTGAAATAATTGTGGAATATTTTTTAATATTTTGACTGTATTTTGGTGGGGATGTTTTTAGTGAAAACAGTAGAGCTGCTTTTGAGAGAAGTCGGTCTGCTGCAGGATCTACTAGGACACTTGAATTGTATAGAGTCAACAGGATGAAGGATCCATTGATAGCCAGAGGACGAGCTCTCTGTCTCCTTGAACAAATGGAACATATTCCACTTAGCAAGATTTAGGAAGCTTAAGCAGAAAGTGGCATATCCCCTCCGTGCTGTGGGGAACAGCTCTACATCTCAGTGAATAAAGTGTAGCAGCCATCTGCTTGGCCAGCCGAGCTGATGGCCTGTAGAGTAAATTACTCAAGTTAGAGAGTCATAGTTACATGCCTGTGAGCTATAACAACTCATATCCTGTGTGGAGTGAGGACATGCTCACTGCTGATTTGTACAATGATAGCTGGAGATGAGATGAAGCCCACGGACAGTCAGCTGCACAAAATATACAGGCTGCTGCTTTTAATTTCTGTAAGGTGCTGCTAGAAATGAAGGGCTTCTTGGAGGTACGTATCTAACGTATCCACTCCAAGACAGTGGCAGATAAAACCCTGAGATTCCTTTATTATTTGAGACCCTTGTGTGTAAAAGACTGTATCTTTATTTCCCTCACGGTCAGGCAAATCTGTCCGGCTTCCAGATTTCTGAGGAAACGGGATTTGACTGCATGAAGGAGGCTACACTAGATCACCTAGACGCGAGCAGAAACATGTCTTGCTTCTGGAAGGGATGCTTCTGGAATCCCTTACCACACTTCAGTAAGTCATTTTAAGTATCAGCCCGTTGCGTTAAGACAAAGCCAAACAGTGACTGATTCCTCTGCAGCCCTGTGTACTGAGCTGCTTCTTTTAAGACAGAAGTGTCCCTTTGTGACCTGAAATAGTAATAGGTCTGCAACATCCAAAACTGAGACAGGGAGTACATTTTGACTGAAGTGCCAATGCCAGTGCTTGTCAAATGGCAGTGTGCTTCTGACCTTATGGAGCCTGGGTAATTACAGACTTTGGATATGAGCTCATGCTTCAGGATAATAGGGGAATCTGTAAAATAAAGGTGGAATAAATTGTTTTGCTGTTGATTCAGAAAAGTGTTGTATCTTTGGAAAAGTTGTGGAAGGACTAATTCTATGGTTACACAACACCTCACAAAGCAGTATTAAGAAGTGCCTGGATGAAGACCTGTTCCACTTCCAAAGGATGCTTTTTGGGCCTGGATTATCATATTTCAGAATTTATGGACTGCATTCTGGCTTAGGATACTAGTCCATGAACAGCTGCCTTCTTAGACAAGGATGTAATATATACCTAAAATGACAAATACCACTTGTAAGGGCAGTGAGCATAGAACTGCTGTCTATGAAACACAGCTCTCACTGTCAACATGATTAATGTCCTGCCCTTCTTTGTGAGATAGCCCTTTTCTGACTCAGTTGCTGACTTATCTCACTGCGCAATCCTGAGAACAAAAAGGTAGGTAGTTTTCTTTCTGGACATTGTGAGACTAATTTAGACAGATTATTTGAAATGGTTCCACCCTCACTACCCTGCCAATAAACTTCATTAGGATCCTGAAGACTGTAGTTTAGAGGGTGGCCTGAGAATAGACTTCTAGGACGCTCAAAGAGAAACTATGCCCACCTCTACACAGTGAGGTGTTCAAATGGCCATACACAAAAGAGAAGTGTCAGAAATATCAATAAGCAGCATTCATGCTGCTGGGAAGAGCGCTTAACATGCAATTGTTACAGCATGAGAAAATATTCAGTCATTGAGAAAGCCTAGCAGGAAAATGATCTATTTAGATACTGAAATGCAAGTAGCATCTACTGAATGATTACTTTGTTCATTCATCATGGATCATGCATTACTTTAGTGAATTTATTCAGCAAAGAGCACAAAATGCAACCCGTTGTCTTTAAGATGTATCTCAGCATGGCCTGCAAAGTGCCTTTTATACAGACTGACAAAATGTATGCAGAGATGCACGGTACCAAGCTGACGGGCCCTAAAGTCTCACATCCTCAGGCAGATTCAGGTATAGAATGCAGTGCACATCACTTGGAACATATGACCAAAAGATGTCCACAAGAAAGTGGTAACTGCCTGTGAGGAGTCTCACTGGAGGTAGAGCAGGTGCTTGGGCTGGATGAAATCTTAGCCTGCGGCTCCCCAGGCCACAGTATAAACCTTAGTCCAACTGAAAACAAACCGAATGACAAACCTCTCTCTTCTGGACTGCATCATTCGATGGTCATCTTTTGGTCCGTCTAGGGTGGACAAATATCTGTAAGTAGGAATGAGAAGAAGCATATGCTTGAGGTGAAGCTGAACATATAGAGAACAAATCCTAACAGCGTGCAAACAGATTTGGTTTTCACTTTGAAAGCAATCAATCACCTCTATAGGGTACTTCGTATGGATTAGCTTGTGTTTGAGAAACCAAGGATGCAGATGATCTGGATTTATTTTATTTATTTTTAGAAGGTATCTGGTTTGTATCACCTTGGGATTTTGCTCATTGATTAGTGAGATTTGCTTATGGGGAACAAAAAACTGGAATAAAAATTGATTGCAAGCACAAAAACGTAGGCTGTTCACAGTGTGCAAAAGAGTGCTAAAATAGAATAACAGTATGGCTAAGAGAGGACAACAGAAAAGGCATAGAAAAAAAGAAATTGG
Organism: Steatornis caripensis; assembly: GCA_013398225.1. Classification (NCBI taxonomy): domain Eukaryota; kingdom Metazoa; phylum Chordata; class Aves; order Caprimulgiformes; family Steatornithidae; genus Steatornis; species Steatornis caripensis. The sequence continues at coordinate 532,484 of VZSC01002549.1, forward strand.
CTGAGGATGGTGTTATTTGGTGGTAGATGAGAGAGTAAAGGTCTTTCTAACTTAGCAGTTGAGGTATGCCCATGGGTAAGACCCATGAGATAGATAGGTCCATGTCGTACATAAGTGAATGTACAGAGATGATTTGTAATAGAATCTGTGTATGCAAAAGCATGTTGGACTTCATTGCAGTTGAGGTCTAACAAAATCTTTACATAAGGTAATTTAACCAATATTTCCTTCAAGCTGACAGCTGGTTTGCTTTCCCTTGAGGCTATGATATAATACTTTTTTGCTCCTCTTGAGTCTTGTCAAAAAACCAAAACCTAAATCCCAAGTTGCTTGTATTATCAATGAAGTAAGCCCTTTCCTTTTCATTCTTTTCTTGTCTTCAGTGGGAAACACAAGCAACACCACCCTTCCATAGGAATAAAAACAAGATTATGAATCTTTTAAATAAACTAATTACTTACTTCAACAGTGACTTACCTTAAGAAGCTCCATTGACATCATTTTTAAGGTCTCTGAGAAAGATATAGCTGACCAGTTTCTAAAGCAGTATCGATCCAGGGACATCTATGTTAAAGCACAGGAGGCAAAGCTGAAACTAGACTCACTTTATCATCAGCTTCATCAACAGTGAGGGCCAGGTGGGCACAATCAGTGGGTTCCTCAAAATGAGCACATTTTCTGAGCATTGGAAACAATAAATAACAAAAAAATGCAGCTCATTTCACAGTGCGTTTGTGTAATAAGTAGTTCTTGCACAGATTCTTGGCGTTACCCACAAGCATCCTCAAAAATAACTAATGAATGAATTCACATAGTGCTTGTCAGACGGGAGTACTTTTTCATTTTCACTCCTGGTTTTAAAGAACATTAAAATGTAGTCTAAGTACCTAGAAAGAAGACAACATCAACAAAAAAGAAAAAAAACAACAAACCCACAATAGAAAATGTTTCTAAACATGTAAAACAATAAAAATGTAATTACTAATAAGATCTTTGGCATTTGCCTCTAATTTTTTTCTTTAAAGAATTTAAAACATTTTATTTTGGCCTCTGTAAGGCCTTTGACATGGTCCCCTACATCTTTGTCTCTAAATTGGAGCCATATGGATTTGATGGATGGACTGTTTGGTGGAAGAGGAATTGGTTGGATGATTGCATCTAGAGGGTAGTGGTGAATAACTCAATGTCCATATAGAGACCAGTGACAAATGGTATCCCTCAAAGGTCCATACTGGGACCAGTTCTGTTTAATATCTTCATCAATGATGCAATAGGATTAAGTGCACCCTCAGCAAGTTTGCGGATGACACTAAGCTGAGTGTTGTGCTTCACACAGCTGGGGGACAGGATGCCATCCAGAGGGACCTGGACAAGCTCGAGAAGTGGGCCTGTATGAACATCATGAGGTTCAACAAGGCAAAGTGCAAGGCCCTGAACCTGGGTTAGGGCAACCCCCAGTATCGGTACAGGCCGGGGGATGAAGGAATTGAGAGCAGCCCTGCCGAGAAGGACTTGGGGATACTGGTGGATGAAAAGCTGGACATGAGCTGGCAATGTGCACTTGCAGCCCAGAAAGCCAACCGTATGCTGGGCCTCATAAAAAGAAGCATGACCAGCAGAGCGAGGGAGATGACTGTCCCCTTCTACTCTGCTCTGGTGAGACCCCACCTGGATTACTGTGTGCAGCCCTGAGGTCCCCAGCACAAGAAGGACATGAAACTGTTGGAGTGGGTCCAGAGGAGGGTCATAAAAACAGTCAGAGGGATGGAACACCTCTCCTGTGAGGAAAGGCTTCTAGAGTTTGGGTTGTCAAGCCCAGAGGAGACAGGCTCTTCGGAGATCTTGTTGCAGCCTTTCAGTACTTAAAGGGGGCTTATAAGAAAGACAAAATTTTTAGCAGGGTCTGTTGCAATAAGACAAGGGCTAATGGTTTTAAACTAAAAGAGGGTAAATTTAGGCTAGATATAAGGAAAAAATGTTTTACAATGAGAGTGGTGAAACACTGGAAGATGTTGCCTAGAGAGGTGGTAAATGTCCCATCCCTGGAAACATTCAAGGTCAGGTTGGATGGGGCTCTGAGTAACCTTATCTAGTTGAAGATGTCCCTGGTCTTTGCAGGAGGTTTGGACTAGATAGACTTTGAAAGTCCCTTCCAACCCAAACTATTCTATGATTCCATGATTTCCTCTGTTTAAGTGAATATTTTTTTTCAGCTGGTCAAATAAAGTTCTCTAGTCCTAGTTCTGCAAAATTACCAATGCCATTAATATTTCTCTTTCCTAGGTAATTTATCTTGGTTCCAACAGGTTAGTTTTTCTTATCCAGTGCTTTCTCCCTCTTCTTTTTCCTTCCAGTCACCTTCCAGATGGTAATCTACTCCTACCAATTTGAAATATTCATGTCTATGCTGTTAATAAACCTCACATCTCATTTTCGAAGTTTCTTTTTTCTTTTACTGATGGTCTTACTGCCTTATTAGTACTAACTGAGCAAAATGTTTCTCAGATGTAAACGGGTGCAAATGCAGCACTAGTTTTCAAGTGTTGACATCTCTTGCTTTGCAGCACACACCAAATTAATTTTAAACAGAAAAGTCAAAAAGGCTTCAATTTAGAATATTAAAACATGAAATCCATAAGCAATGCTTTATATATGGACACTGTCATGTTAAGAGCAAAACTGGGGGGGGGG
>VZSC01002549.1:535683-548546 GCA_013398225.1 Steatornis caripensis
ACCTAAAATGACAAATACCACTTGTAAGGGCAGTGAGCATAGAACTGCTGTCTATGAAACACAGCTCTCACTGTCAACATGATTAATGTCCTGCCCTTCTTTGTGAGATAGCCCTTTTCTGACTCAGTTGCTGACTTATCTCACTGCGCAATCCTGAGAACAAAAAGGTAGGTAGTTTTCTTTCTGGACATTGTGAGACTAATTTAGACAGATTATTTGAAATGGTTCCACCCTCACTACCCTGCCAATAAACTTCATTAGGATCCTGAAGACTGTAGTTTAGAGGGTGGCCTGAGAATAGACTTCTAGGACGCTCAAAGAGAAACTATGCCCACCTCTACACAGTGAGGTGTTCAAATGGCCATACACAAAAGAGAAGTGTCAGAAATATCAATAAGCAGCATTCATGCTGCTGGGAAGAGCGCTTAACATGCAATTGTTACAGCATGAGAAAATATTCAGTCATTGAGAAAGCCTAGCAGGAAAATGATCTATTTAGATACTGAAATGCAAGTAGCATCTACTGAATGATTACTTTGTTCATTCATCATGGATCATGCATTACTTTAGTGAATTTATTCAGCAAAGAGCACAAAATGCAACCCGTTGTCTTTAAGATGTATCTCAGCATGGCCTGCAAAGTGCCTTTTATACAGACTGACAAAATGTATGCAGAGATGCACGGTACCAAGCTGACGGGCCCTAAAGTCTCACATCCTCAGGCAGATTCAGGTATAGAATGCAGTGCACATCACTTGGAACATATGACCAAAAGATGTCCACAAGAAAGTGGTAACTGCCTGTGAGGAGTCTCACTGGAGGTAGAGCAGGTGCTTGGGCTGGATGAAATCTTAGCCTGCGGCTCCCCAGGCCACAGTATAAACCTTAGTCCAACTGAAAACAAACCGAATGACAAACCTCTCTCTTCTGGACTGCATCATTCGATGGTCATCTTTTGGTCCGTCTAGGGTGGACAAATATCTGTAAGTAGGAATGAGAAGAAGCATATGCTTGAGGTGAAGCTGAACATATAGAGAACAAATCCTAACAGCGTGCAAACAGATTTGGTTTTCACTTTGAAAGCAATCAATCACCTCTATAGGGTACTTCGTATGGATTAGCTTGTGTTTGAGAAACCAAGGATGCAGATGATCTGGATTTATTTTATTTATTTTTAGAAGGTATCTGGTTTGTATCACCTTGGGATTTTGCTCATTGATTAGTGAGATTTGCTTATGGGGAACAAAAAACTGGAATAAAAATTGATTGCAAGCACAAAAACGTAGGCTGTTCACAGTGTGCAAAAGAGTGCTAAAATAGAATAACAGTATGGCTAAGAGAGGACAACAGAAAAGGCATAGAAAAAAAGAAATTGGCTGAGGATGGTGTTATTTGGTGGTAGATGAGAGAGTAAAGGTCTTTCTAACTTAGCAGTTGAGGTATGCCCATGGGTAAGACCCATGAGATAGATAGGTCCATGTCGTACATAAGTGAATGTACAGAGATGATTTGTAATAGAATCTGTGTATGCAAAAGCATGTTGGACTTCATTGCAGTTGAGGTCTAACAAAATCTTTACATAAGGTAATTTAACCAATATTTCCTTCAAGCTGACAGCTGGTTTGCTTTCCCTTGAGGCTATGATATAATACTTTTTTGCTCCTCTTGAGTCTTGTCAAAAAACCAAAACCTAAATCCCAAGTTGCTTGTATTATCAATGAAGTAAGCCCTTTCCTTTTCATTCTTTTCTTGTCTTCAGTGGGAAACACAAGCAACACCACCCTTCCATAGGAATAAAAACAAGATTATGAATCTTTTAAATAAACTAATTACTTACTTCAACAGTGACTTACCTTAAGAAGCTCCATTGACATCATTTTTAAGGTCTCTGAGAAAGATATAGCTGACCAGTTTCTAAAGCAGTATCGATCCAGGGACATCTATGTTAAAGCACAGGAGGCAAAGCTGAAACTAGACTCACTTTATCATCAGCTTCATCAACAGTGAGGGCCAGGTGGGCACAATCAGTGGGTTCCTCAAAATGAGCACATTTTCTGAGCATTGGAAACAATAAATAACAAAAAAATGCAGCTCATTTCACAGTGCGTTTGTGTAATAAGTAGTTCTTGCACAGATTCTTGGCGTTACCCACAAGCATCCTCAAAAATAACTAATGAATGAATTCACATAGTGCTTGTCAGACGGGAGTACTTTTTCATTTTCACTCCTGGTTTTAAAGAACATTAAAATGTAGTCTAAGTACCTAGAAAGAAGACAACATCAACAAAAAAGAAAAAAAACAACAAACCCACAATAGAAAATGTTTCTAAACATGTAAAACAATAAAAATGTAATTACTAATAAGATCTTTGGCATTTGCCTCTAATTTTTTTCTTTAAAGAATTTAAAACATTTTATTTTGGCCTCTGTAAGGCCTTTGACATGGTCCCCTACATCTTTGTCTCTAAATTGGAGCCATATGGATTTGATGGATGGACTGTTTGGTGGAAGAGGAATTGGTTGGATGATTGCATCTAGAGGGTAGTGGTGAATAACTCAATGTCCATATAGAGACCAGTGACAAATGGTATCCCTCAAAGGTCCATACTGGGACCAGTTCTGTTTAATATCTTCATCAATGATGCAATAGGATTAAGTGCACCCTCAGCAAGTTTGCGGATGACACTAAGCTGAGTGTTGTGCTTCACACAGCTGGGGGACAGGATGCCATCCAGAGGGACCTGGACAAGCTCGAGAAGTGGGCCTGTATGAACATCATGAGGTTCAACAAGGCAAAGTGCAAGGCCCTGAACCTGGGTTAGGGCAACCCCCAGTATCGGTACAGGCCGGGGGATGAAGGAATTGAGAGCAGCCCTGCCGAGAAGGACTTGGGGATACTGGTGGATGAAAAGCTGGACATGAGCTGGCAATGTGCACTTGCAGCCCAGAAAGCCAACCGTATGCTGGGCCTCATAAAAAGAAGCATGACCAGCAGAGCGAGGGAGATGACTGTCCCCTTCTACTCTGCTCTGGTGAGACCCCACCTGGATTACTGTGTGCAGCCCTGAGGTCCCCAGCACAAGAAGGACATGAAACTGTTGGAGTGGGTCCAGAGGAGGGTCATAAAAACAGTCAGAGGGATGGAACACCTCTCCTGTGAGGAAAGGCTTCTAGAGTTTGGGTTGTCAAGCCCAGAGGAGACAGGCTCTTCGGAGATCTTGTTGCAGCCTTTCAGTACTTAAAGGGGGCTTATAAGAAAGACAAAATTTTTAGCAGGGTCTGTTGCAATAAGACAAGGGCTAATGGTTTTAAACTAAAAGAGGGTAAATTTAGGCTAGATATAAGGAAAAAATGTTTTACAATGAGAGTGGTGAAACACTGGAAGATGTTGCCTAGAGAGGTGGTAAATGTCCCATCCCTGGAAACATTCAAGGTCAGGTTGGATGGGGCTCTGAGTAACCTTATCTAGTTGAAGATGTCCCTGGTCTTTGCAGGAGGTTTGGACTAGATAGACTTTGAAAGTCCCTTCCAACCCAAACTATTCTATGATTCCATGATTTCCTCTGTTTAAGTGAATATTTTTTTTCAGCTGGTCAAATAAAGTTCTCTAGTCCTAGTTCTGCAAAATTACCAATGCCATTAATATTTCTCTTTCCTAGGTAATTTATCTTGGTTCCAACAGGTTAGTTTTTCTTATCCAGTGCTTTCTCCCTCTTCTTTTTCCTTCCAGTCACCTTCCAGATGGTAATCTACTCCTACCAATTTGAAATATTCATGTCTATGCTGTTAATAAACCTCACATCTCATTTTCGAAGTTTCTTTTTTCTTTTACTGATGGTCTTACTGCCTTATTAATACTAACTGAGCAAAATGTTTCTCAGATGTAAACGGGTGCAAATGCAGCACTAGTTTTCAAGTGTTGACATCTCTTGCTTTGCAGCACACACCAAATTAATTTTAAACAGAAAAGTCAAAAAGGCTTCAATTTAGAATATTAAAACATGAAATCCATAAGCAATGCTTTATATATGGACACTGTCATGTTAAGAGCAAAACTGGGGGGGGGGAAGTTCCCCACCCATGTGTGTTTGACTAGCCTGTTAACATCCTAGGAAAGATGAGACCCTTGCGCCCAATCAGCCTGTCTGAACCCAACTAGACAGCACACTGTATTGGAAAGCGATTCGAATGTCGTCTTTGGGATACCCTGTTCAGACTCCTCAGTCAAACTAATTATTCAAGTTTCCGGAAAACTTACACCAAAACAAAACTCAGATGAGAATTTTGTTATACAAATCTGTGACAGTTTAAGGTTCAGAAATTACTGGTGATAGTAGACCAACTGCAAAGACAAGCATGAAAACAGCAGATATACAAGATCTAGTCACTTAATAACAGAAAAGTTAGCTGAAATTAATCACTAAGTGCACTTAAAATACAGTTTTTACCCTATAGACGTCCCTATGGGGAAGAAGCAGGTTTGGCCCATTGACCAATCCCAGTAGTTACGATGGAGTCTTTTCTAAATTTATTCTCTCCCCTAGTCCTCTTATATCATTTAATTTTTAGGTGGAGCTTGAGTGACTCTAGTCATACACGCTTTCGTTACTGATTGGTGAAGAATTCTCTCGCTTCGTCTTAAAAGTATAGCTCCCCTTAAATTCACTACGCATGCTCAGTGAGGGGTGGTTATGCCTGAGAGAGGGGCAGCTTTGGGATGGAGGTGTGTTTTTAGTATTATAATGAGATTATAATGAGCAATGCTCATCCGAAGGACAGTGATTTCATCACGGTTGTCGGCTCAGTGTCTTATCTTCCTTAGTTGGCAGCCACTACGAGGTTTTTCAGTTCCACAGTACCATCAAGTTCCCATCATTGTGAAGTTTGGAACAGAGCCTGGCCGTGGAGTCTTCACTCTGCTCCACCCTCCGTTCTGTTCCTCTTAGCATGTGCTAAGGTTGCAGATAGTGTTGTTTAGGGAACTATCATGGGAGCAGCCAACCACATTCCATCTTGCAGGCCATGGCTGTATTTTACCCTAACATTTCCTTGGTGTTATAACTTTAAACTTCAGAAGATTTTTTCCCCTCATTTTCTCTAATTTTCCCCTATTTTTCTCTAATTTTACTCCCCCACCCCCCACTCCGGTCGTTATCCCACAGACACCTAGGTTTTCTATTATAATTGTCATCATTTAGCTATCTTTTGTGGGATTTTGTAGTTAACTTTATAATTTAGGCTCCTCCTTCATGAGGAGCTTATGAGAAGAAATGCCTGCAAAGTATATGGTATTTTTTGTGGAAGTTCAGCACTTCATTGCTGATACTCCTTTGTGATGGTGGCTGCCCTTCTCAGGCATTTTTATTGAACAAAGCTGAACTAAAATGAAGTTTTTCTTAACTTCCATCAGGTGGTGAAATGACAAGATTGCTTTTTTAAATAACTGCCTTTTTTGCCTTTTGCAAGGCAGTATGAAAAGTTTCTTTATCAAACTGGCAGTATTTAAACGTATTTCAGAGTTTTAAAGGATAATATGAAAAGTATTCATACTTTCTCAGAAAACAGCTATGTCTGATTTGCATATTGCAAATTGATGAAGAAACAGTTACATAGTTGTCCCTGTTGTTCCAAATTATTTCTGGAAGTCTGCTTTTTCTGTGGTTCAAGAAATAACCCTGTACTGGTCAAACTGTACTTGACTGTAAAGGATGCCATGCAAGTATGACCTGCAATAAAATAAAGATCTGAGGGGCAGGATTACCAGTTAGTCTGTTCCAAAATCTTGATTCTACCAAGGGGCATATTTTGGAGTTTGCAGCTATGTTGATTATGGCTGGTCCTTGAGATTTCTAGCTAATGTGTTTCAACTGAATACAAACCATGTTTTTTGTTCATTTTAGTGCAAGCTCAATTAGGTCTCTAAAACCATGGACTGGAAGCACAGTCAGTTACCATGGCAGAGCTGGGAGCTCAGATATGGAAGATCCCTGTGTTGTTGAGTGCTTATTAACCTATTTCCATTCAAAATAATGAAACAGGTTAATTAATCCATCATTGAAAATGTTTGACCTAACTTGTCTGACTTTGCTCTGTGAGAGTATAGGATCAGTTAAGGAGTCAGATACATCTGGAAAATGGTTTTAAAAGTTGCGCGCTGTCTCTCTGCTGCTAATTTTCAGTTCTGAGTACTAAATTCCTGTGCTGTTAATGTCCTTCCAAGAGATGTCATACCAAAAGGCGTTATTTTTCTGTTGGCCCTTGTATCTGAAGGTCACAATCAAAAGCTACGATAGTAAGCACAAGAAACTCAGCTGTGTGAACTGAAAGCAAAGTAAGACTCAAACCCAAACGCTTTGGCATATGCAGAACAGCATACACTCAAGCTTCCCTCTCAGTTTAACTTTGCGTACCAAGCATGACTTTGGGTGTTGCACCTTGGGTCAGTTAGAGTTTTGAGGAGGGAGAGAGATTTTGATCCTTGCCTGAGAGTGCCTGAGCATTGGGAGGATAGAGACAGGTGGGGAGTTTTGGAGGCCAGGACATTCACAAGAGCAGAGGTAGATCCACAGACAGGTTCAGAAGTGATAGCTAAATCAGATGAAGCTTCACAGTGAATATGTTGAAAGTCCATTAAGGCAATTGCCATCACTAGTGGCAATCGTTATCAATGGAGGCAATTAGCCACTGCTTTACAAAAATGACAGCAGACTGTGAAGCCTATCATTTAAGCAGGTGTAGATGCTTTCATGACAAGCAGGGTCAGCCAAAATTACTGTAAAAGCCTCTTCTGTATTTGGCGCATGTGGGTCAATGTAGTCTCCTCTGAAGTAATTTCTACCGTACCTTATCTAGGGCCAGAATTTCATCCTGGAAGTCTATAATTTGCTATTATTTCGGCACTTGATGTCTACTGCTTAGTATGGCTTTATCCAGAATGTTATGGTAGACCCTATGTGGGAAAAACCCAGTTTCTTCACAGGTGTTCGCAGAATGTGATCCTGATGGAAATCTTTAGTTTTCACAACAGTTCCAATAATCTATCAATAACAGAAATTAATCTGCCCTTGGTATTACCGTCTTAATATACTAACATTTCTTGAGCCGCTGTTTTATTCAACTGAAATGTCACTCTTATTTCACTACAAATTTTGGTTTTTTTTAAAGACTAAATTTCTCTGGCAGGTGTCTTTAAATGTATGTTCAATTTCTATTCAAATTCCTTAAGATACCGTAAGACCAATTCTTTAATGAGCATACAGACCTTTTCAGGGTGTATGACTTGGGAATTCTTAAAACATCATCATAAAATTGAGTTACATAGCCAATAAGGTTTCTGTAAAAACAAAACGCATTATACTCCTGGTCTGGATTGAATGTGACACTAATTGCAGACACTACTGCTTCTGGCCCATTGCCTCAGGGTGCCATTGCTTTAAAAGTTATCTCAGAAGACAATAATGTCTTCAGACTAGGGAAACTGGGATTTGAAATCCTGGTAGAAGAGTGACTATCCTTTGGTTTTCTTATTCTAAAGAGGAACAGAAGATGTCTCTAAGTAATCCTAAAAGCAGACCACAGTTATTAGTGTCTCACTAATTGAAAAAATTAGTCGCAAAAATGTCAGAAATTCTCAGAGTTATCTCAAAAAAGTAAAACTGTCAGTGATAGATTTGTTACAGAAACCTGAAACTAGATTTTAGCATAAACCTGACAGTTTCATATAAAAAAACCTTCTATAATCTTTTCAAACTTTATAATAATCCTTTTGACTTTTAGTGAGCTTTTCAGTTGAGGCATTCCAATTTCTTCACAGACATCACTCATTGTTATTTATATGACTGTGTTCTTCTGTATATGTATGTACATGCATATGTATAGACATACATATGTACAGTCATACGCATATGTGTAAAAACACACACACACGGAGTTTCCAAACACTCTGGACCTATAAGCCACTGTTAACCCTCAGAATTATCAAGCACCGTTGTCATCTACATTTTATACTTTTAATCAAACACATCAGAAATATTACTGCTTAATAAGGAATCATGAACAAACTGTAGACTGCTAACCCCTGCCCTTGCAAAATAAGAGAGTCCTACTGTCTTGGTTTGACAGCATTGCTGTATTACTGAGCCAGAATTAAGAATTTATTTGCAATTGCAAGATAATTCAGAAAGTTGGTGTCATTTACTGGCTTGACTGGTGGACTAAATTTAGGAGATATGTGCTCTATTTGTGCAAAACCACAGAGTTTGGACAAATCACTTCCTTGTCTTTTCTTTGATAATTACTTTGATCCCTTTTGCAAAGTGTTTTGAAATCTACTAAGCATTGAATAAGCATTATTTACAGATAAATTGGGACACAGATGTTTTTAAAAATCAGAGAGGCTGTATTGCATAATGGAGAAGATAACTATAGTTCCTTTTTTTCCCTCCAAGTCTTCGTTTTTAAACATGTCTGCAGTTTCCCCTCAAAAGCTCAGAAAAAGGAGTATTAATTTGCCAGGTTAAGTTTTATAAGGTGCAAATGCTTAAAATTAAGTAGATTAAGTATATTCTAAAAAGGTTTTTTAGCACTAGCATTCAAAATGAATTGCTGAACTTCCCCCTGTAATGTTGACTGTAGCTAAGTAAGAATCCTTGAGAACTACAAACGCATGAATAAATTTGGAGACTAAGCCTCAATGAAATCTGAAAAAATCACATGTTTTCAATTAAAATTTAATATGATATAAAATAATTTTAAAGTAAAATTATTTCAAAAAATATTTCTCTGAAAAGCAGTTGTATAATTGTTGCATTTGTAAATGACATCTCTTCCCCATTCTCCCAGGCCAGAAGTAGTTTAAAGAAGATGAGATTCAATTCTCAAAATTTATCCAAATACTTTTCTGCAATAATTTATGTCAAGTTCTTCCAACTAAAAACCATGTACAGAAACATTTCAAGCAGCTCAATATGAATATGTTGCTCTTTGTGGACTTTAGTATCATTCACTCTTCCAGTAAATTATAGACCCTCATCTTCAAAAATGAAAGGGTCAATAAATGGACAATAATTATAATGCCAACCTGAATGGCCATATTGCTATTAGACAAAAACATAGTTCTAATTTTACTGTCTCTGAGATTATATTTACTTACAAGCAATCCTAAAAAAACCCTAAAAAACCAAAACAAAGGATTTCAAACAATGAATGGCAATTTTAAATTACATAAGCAGCAACGATAACAACTTTGATCTAATAATAATTGTTCATCAATAAAAACTAAAAGGGAAAAAAGTTCAAAGGTGCAAAAGGCAATATGACTGCCAGTCACTGAGACCTGGACACTTACTTTCACCCTTCCCTCAAGAAATTCTCCCCTAAACAAAAATACACAAAAGGCAGGGTAAAAGTACTAAATAAAAGGCTAGTTAACATAAAACAGCTGTACCAGATGGGATCAAAGGTCCATTTTGATCAGTTTTCAACAGTGACTGCTAATGGAAGCTTAGGGCTCCACCATAGGATAACAAGTATAGTTCCACTAACATCTCCCCACTTACCATGAGTAAGAAGACAGTCACTTAGAGATGCTAAAGAATGTATACACATTTCTCCATTTAAAAACCTTTCATGCAGCTTTCATCCAAATGAGTCTGATTTCTCTTTGATATTTTTGGCACACAATAATCAATAAATTATAAGTTCCGGACCATGTATATGCCCTGAGTGAAAAGGTAGTCTCTTCTGCTTATTCTACAAGCTTTGGCTGGTATTTTTACTTTCTACTCCTTGTTATGAGTACTAGCCAATAATCATTTCATGACTTCTGTGGAGCAGGTGAACAGGAACTTACAGACCTTCATCATATCCCTCCTTTGGAATCTCTTTTTGAAGATGTGGAGTCCTAAACTGTTTAACTGAGCTTTGGCTGCATTGCTGGAGGAGTGTGCCATCACACTGTGAAATGCATGGGAACAACACCAGTATGTTCTGTGAAAGGTTACGTGTCTTCCTCATTCTGTGCTACTTATCTTTTCCTGCTTGGGATCCTAAAGAAGTGCTCAATGAATAAGTACATCATCTTCCACTCTTGTTTAAGAAAGCCTTTGAGATCAATTTTGATATAAAAGGAATTGCAGTTTTGTGCCTCTTGTCTCTTGTGACCTCATTTTCTCTGTACCTTTGGCAATATATGAAAATTGTAATAATAATAAATCTACTCTCCTCAAAAGGCTCCCACATTGCATTTTCACTCTGATCTCGGTATTTGACTGCTTCCGGTTGGCACCTCAGAGTTCTCTTCTCTAAAGTATAACCTTTTTGTATTGCTTTTCCTTCCACCTTGCTAAGTCCTTAATACCTGGAATGTTAAGCTTTTAATGTAACCTAATTCGAATTCAGAACTCAGATATTTAGCTGCGTCCATTTTTTAGAAGCTTTGGGCTCCATGGGCACAGTAAGAAACAGAGTTTACTGTAAACTGCTTGTGATATGAGAAAAATCAGGGTCAGTGTGTTCTTATTTTTCTTCTATAATGTTTCATTACTGTTATGACCCATCACCTGTCTCACTGAGTTCTGCTGAAAAAATTCATCAAGTCTTACAAGTTGACTTTCTTCCAAACACTTTAAAATTAAAGTAAAAGAAAGCACATGAGTTGGAGCTTGAGCGATTTGTGTGTGGAGTTTTCATCTACTGGTGCAGTCCTCAGTGATCCTGGATTTTCCACTGACAACAGTGATAGGAGAAAATTATTCAGTCTTTTCCTTTTTTTCTTTTTTTTTAAGAAAGGCTGAAATGAGCATCTTCCTCCCAAGCATAAATTTATAGCTAGTCTGCAGCTGAACTGCTTATACCTCTTTTTGTGCAGAGTTACACATTTTAATCATAAATTAACCTGTTTGTGCAGAGGTTGCTGGCTGGAGAGATTTGAATTTGATCCTTCGGAGGAACAATATTAAAAGTTTAGGTGAAGACACATTAACATTGATTTTCACTCAGTTTTGCTCAGACGTACACCAGCAATTAACATCCATTCATCAACTCTGACTCCTATCACAGGATTATAGAAGCAAAATTTTAAAAAAAAAATTCATTTCTGTAATATAAAGTCAGCATGAAAGTAGGTTTTTCTGTCTACACCTCTTTCTCTTTACCACAAGGATATAAGATTTAAGGTTATTTTAACAACTTGTCAAATATCTCAAAGCTGCGTAGGTAAAAGGCCTTTAAAAAATTACAAAATCTCGCAGCTTGCATGTAAATAACATTTAATCATGCCAGTGAAATAAAAAGAGCTTTTAAATAGTAATTATAATGTTGGAAAAAACCACGTAAATATAAACCAAGAATGTGTTCTTGCATATTATGGTGTTAAGTTTGCCATCTTTTACGTAGTGACTCTCTGGCATTTCAGCAGGAAGCATGACCTTCTTGTAACTTTCCAAGAATTTGATTCCTCCAGATGTCATAAGAGACTTCATAAAAGCTGGCTTACATCTTCCCTGGGGAAGTAGAATGGAGCTATGGCATACTTTGCTGGAGTTTGAGAAAAATGCTCAATGTCTGAGAGACTCAGATGTAAACTGAAGAGAGAAAACACACTTTAATATGTGGTTCTGTTTAAATATATAGAGAAAGTAGAATTTAATATGATTTTTTTCTATTCCTATACTAATTATTGATAAATTCAATATAAATGTAAGAAATATAAGAATTTTATGTGGCAGAGCTAATTTAAATTGTGGGTGGAAAATACTTTCTCATTCTTCCCTAAGTTTATTCCTTAACTGGAGGGAAGGGGAGAAAAACTGTTTCTAGTTGTCATAAATATTATATCTAAGAGCCAAATAAATGAACGAAAAGCTCAGATCAACTGAATTGTTTTCTTTCCATTTCAGTCTTCAAACTTTAAACTCTAAAATAATGGTAGATTTACTTCTAGACATGATATGTTGCTTTAAAATAGGAAATACATTTTTCTAAAATGTAAGAAAATTAAACATTTAAACCAATGTTTCAATGGAAAAAAATCCAAGTGATCTGATCTAATAAGAAAATCTAAAAACAATGTTGCAGATAGAGTGAAATTGTGGTTTTAACATTTACAGGGTGAAGGGATCTTTAGGGGAAGTGTCCCCATTGGATGCTATTTTTCAAGTGAGGGATCAGGAAAAACCTGAAATCCTCTATACAAGTTGCTCGGCTCTAGTGAGAGATACAGGAAGCAGGATCAAGAGAAAAGATCTAGAATAATGGTTCATATATATCTACGTTGGATGTGAAAAATAAGTGATGGCAGTTGGACTATCATGCAACTTCAAACAGTGGGCTCCTATGGATAGGGGTTTTAGGTGGGTCACAGCACTGGGACATGATTAATATGTTGTGGTTTGAATTTGAATTTGAATTTGAAGGGCAAGAAGGAGGACCTGGGAAACTACAGGCCAGTCAGTCTCACCTCCATCCCTGGAAAGGTGATGGAACGGCTCGTTCTGGAAGTAATTTCTAAGCACATGGAGGAGGAGAAGACTATCCAGAGTAGTCAACATGGATTCACCAAGGGAAAATCCTGCTTGACCAATCTGATTGATAGCCTTCTATGATGGCATGACTGGCTGGGTGGACGAGGGGAGAGCAGTGGATGTTGTCTACCTTGACTTCAGCAAGGCTTTTGACACTGTCTCCCACAACATCCTCATAGGAAAGCTCAGGAAGAGTGGCTTAGATGAGCGCACAGTGAGGTGGGTCAAAAACTGGCTGAATGGCAGAGCGCAGAGGGTAGTGATCGGTGGTGCGGAGTCTGGTTGGAGGCCTGTGACCAGCGGTGTTCCCCAGGGGTCAGTGCTGGGTCCAGTCCTGTTCAA
>VZSC01002549.1:563980-634749 GCA_013398225.1 Steatornis caripensis
CCTATGAGGATGTTGTGGGAGACAGTGCCAAAAGCCTTGCTGAAGTCAGGGTAGACAACATCCCCTGCTCTCCCCTCATCTGCCCAGTCTGTCATGCCATCATAGAAGGCTATCAGATTGGTCAAGCAGGATTTCCCCTTGGTGAATCCATGTTGACTACTCCTGATAGCTGCTTTTTCCTCCACATGCTTAAAGATGGCTTCCAGAATGAGCTGTTCCATCACCTTTCCAGAGATGGAGGTGAGGCTGACTGGCCTGTAGTTTCCTGGGTCTTCCTTCTTGCCCTTTTTAAGGCTTGAAGTGACATTGGCTTTTCTCTAGTCCTCAGGCAGAGTAGTTTAACAATAACATCCACCAGCTCCCTGAGGACTCGTGGGTGCATCCCATCAGGGCCCATGGTGGTGTGGGATCATGAACACTGTTTTGTAGTTCCCTTCCTCTTGCAATATTAGTGAATCTGAATTCCTTAGCCAATGCTTCTTTATTTATAATCCCTACCATTTGGGAAAGAGGCTGTGTTAACTGTGAAATACCCCTCTGTTAGGCAATATTTGTCACCATAGCTAAATATATACCTATCGTAAGCTACACTAATCTACTCACAGAACCTAAATGAAAAGGAAACAAGAGTACATATTGACTTTCCCATTTTACATCCTACCTTACACCAGTAGCCTTTACACTACATTCTCAATTAATTTTACTGCAAATCTGTTAAGTATCTGAGTCTCCTCTGGCTAAGTCAGGAGCTTGTGATAGTTAGTCTAAGGTTTAAGGCTGTAATCCACTTCTTACTGACTGTATGACCTTCTTGCAAGCTGGTACACTAAGCTGGCACATTTCAGTATCTCTTTACATATTCATTTTCATAATAAACTACAGTTTCTCACTGCTTTTTTTCAAAGTGTTTTACAATGAAGTCACTGCAGCACCTACTTGGTGTATTTTAGAGAATGCTCTTTGTCCTTCTTTATCACATGTTTTAGTGCTTACCAAAAATGCTGTGGGCAAAGTATTTAGGACACTATTTTTCCCCTGGATATAAACTTATCCGCTCCCCTGCCATGGTAACAGTACTGACTAACCTGCCTTTGGACAGTCTTGAAAGGATCTTGTTGCTTGGTCTTGCAAGACCAATTAGACTTGGTGGTCTCAGCACCTTGTGCAGAGCCTGTTCCTGTAGCCTCCAATAATTCATTACAAAATACTTAAACAGCATGCCAGTTGTCATATAAATACTTCAAACAATCTGATGGTAGTAGAATCTTACATTAAGTTTACCACTTTTGTGGCTTTAGACATTATTTTATCAGAATTTTACTAGCAAATGTACTTTAAAAATTGCTTAGAATTTAAAAAATATTATTCATGAAGCATTCAGAGAAGAGGTTTTATTTTTTGTATTAAGTCTTGCGGAATTCTCTGCTGATTTCTAAGATTCTGATTTACTTGCTTTACATACCACTACTTGTTTACTACTAGGGATATTTAGTCTGCAGTATTTTCAGCCTAATTGATAACTGCAGTAGTACTTAACTTACAGAATCATGTAGCTTTAGTCTTCCATGCAAAAGTGGTTTTGTTCCAATTCCTGCATGATATCCCATTTATAAAGTGAGACATTACATTTACTCTTAAGTAAATAATGTGGTAGGACCTGTGACTGATGCAACGCAGCATGACAGAATAGCTCAGGTGACTAGAGAAGTAGGATACATTGATGAAAGATCTTCAAGAAAGACAGGCAGAGAACTCGAGTATTGTCAACGTGAAGGAGCAGCTGAAATGTATGCAGCTGGGTGAGAGCCTGTGGGTCTCAGAAAGGCCACTGAGGGTGACATCGTGGAGAAAGTGTTTAACTGACCACTTGATCAGTATGAGGAATTGGACAAAATCTTCTTGAAACACTCGAGGAAGTCTTTGGATCCTATCATGCTGGTTCTTACAGGAATTTTAACATTTGCTGGAAGGGCACCGTGGTGAGAAGCAAGCTAACCAGGAGGCTTCTGCATGGTATCGGGGATAAATTATTGATACAGGCACTGGAGGGACAACCAGGGTGACACACAGGTGAACATGTCATTCACTAGCTAGCAATAACTTGTTGGGAATGTGATAATGGCTGTAGTGACCACAAATGATAGAATCATAGAATGGTTTGGCTTGGAAGGGACATTAAAGATCACCTAGTTCCACACACCCTACCCCTACCCCCACCCCATCCCCTGCCATGGGCAAGGACACCTTCCACTAGACCAGGTTGCTCAAAGCCTCATGTTGCTCAAAGCTCCAGCTTTCTTGCAGGCCCCTTTCAGGTACTGGAAGGCTGCTATAAGGTGTCCCTGGAGCCTTCTCTTCCCCAGGCTGAACAGCCCCAACTCTCTCAGCCTGTGTCCATAGCAGAGGTCCTCCAGCCTCATGATCATCTTTGTGGCCCTCCTCTGGATTCAGTCCAATAGGTCCATGTTCTTATGTCGGGAACCCCAGAGCTGGATGCAGTACTCCAGGTGTGGTCTCATGAGAGTGGAGTGGAGGGGCAGAATCACCTCCCTCTACCTGCTGATCATGCTTCTTTAGATGCAGCCCAGAATACAGCTGACCTTCTGGGCTGTGAGCGCACATTGTCTGCTCATGTTNAGATCATCTAGTTCCACACACCCTACCCCTACCCCCACCCCATCCCCTGCCATGGGCAAGGACACCTTCCACTAGACCAGGTTGCTCAAAGCCTCATGTTGCTCAAAGCTCCAGCTTTCTTGCAGGCCCCTTTCAGGTACTGGAAGGCTGCTATAAGGTGTCCCTGGAGCCTTCTCTTCCCCAGGCTGAACAGCCCCAACTCTCTCAGCCTGTGTCCATAGCAGAGGTCCTCCAGCCTCATGATCATCTTTGTGGCCCTCCTCTGGATTCAGTCCAATAGGTCCATGTTCTTATGTCGGGAACCCCAGAGCTGGATGCAGTACTCCAGGTGTGGTCTCATGAGAGTGGAGTGGAGGGGCAGAATCACCTCCCTCTACCTGCTGATCATGCTTCTTTAGATGCAGCCCAGAATACAGCTGACCTTCTGGGCTGTGAGCGCACATTGTCTGCTCATGTTGAGCTTCTCATCAACCAACACCCCCAAGTCCTTCTCCTCAGGGCTGCTCTCAATCCATTCTCTGCCCAGTCTGTATCTGTGCTTGGGACTGCCCAGATCCATGTGCAGGACCTTGCACTTGACCTTGTTGAACAAAATNGCCCCAACTCTCTCAGCCTGTGTCCATAGCAGAGGTCCTCCAGCCTCATGATCATCTTTGTGGCCCTCCTCTGGATTCAGTCCAATAGGTCCATGTTCTTATGTCGGGAACCCCAGAGCTGGATGCAGTACTCCAGGTGTGGTCTCATGAGAGTGGAGTGGAGGGGCAGAATCACCTCCCTCTACCTGCTGATCATGCTTCTTTAGATGCAGCCCAGAATACAGCTGACCTTCTGGGCTGTGAGCGCACATTGTCTGCTCATGTTGAGCTTCTCATCAACCAACACCCCCAAGTCCTTCTCCTCAGGGCTGCTCTCAATCCATTCTCTGCCCAGTCTGTATCTGTGCTTGGGACTGCCCAGATCCATGTGCAGGACCTTGCACTTGACCTTGTTGAACAAAATAGTGGAGCTCAAGATTCTGAGGAGTTAGAGGAAAGCAAGCAGCATAGTATAAAGCTGAAGTCTGCCCTCCTAAAGTGCAGGCTCATCTGAGCAGTTGAAAGGTGAAATTCCTTGGGAGGCAACTCTGACAAGCAAGTAAGTACAGGGAAACTAGCAGGTCTGTAAGGACATTATCCTTCAAGCATGTGAATGGTTCACTCTAATGCTCAGGAAGTCAAGTACGCTTACCAGTAAACAAGACAGAGCTCCACCGTAAAAGGCAGCATGAGGGACATGAAAGGAAGAATAGGCTACAAAGGAGGAACTTAGAAACACTGCATTAGCATGTAGTGATGGTGTTAGGGAAACCAAAGCTCAGCTGGAGTTGAGACTTGCCAGGGATATCAAGGCAACACAAAGAGCTTGTACATTACTAATAAAAGCCTGAATAAGGAAAATGTGGAATAGTTGCTGAATGGAAACAGTGATTCAACAGCAGCGGACGCTGATAAGGCTGAAGAAGAACAATGACTTGTTCTTTCACGCCTCTGTGCTCAACAAGAGAGAAGAGCGGAACTACCAGCAGTAGGTAAGGATGAAATCAGGGATTACTTACAACAGCTCAACTCATAAAAGTTCATGGACCAGACAAGCTACATTAAAACATAAAAAAAGTTCCAAAAGTGCAACCCAGGGAATTACAGGCTGCTCAGCCTTACTTCAGTCCCTGGGGAAAACATGGAGCAAGTCCTCTAGGAACATATTTCTGGGAATGTGAAGCAGAGGAAGGAGGTGATGGAGAGTATTCATCAAGTTTTCAGATGAAACCCGTATGGGGGTTGCAGTCGATAAGCCTGAGAGGCAGGCTGCCATTTGGGAGGGACCTATGGGATAAATGGGCCAATGGAGTCAGAGGATGAAAGTCCTGTAAGGAGAGATGGACGGAAACAGAATTGTCCAATCTGAAGAGAGAGCTTTGGGGGATCGAACAGTAGTGTTCCAATATCTACAAGGAGGTTATGAGAAGACAAAGGCAAGTTTTCCAGTGATGCATGTCAGGAGAACTAGAAACAAAGAACGTGAATCGGAAAAAGAATGTTTCCAACCAGTTATAAGGCAAAACCTTTTCAGCGCAAGGACAGCCAAGAAGTGAAGTAGGTTGCCCAGAGAGGCTATATAGTCTCTATCCTCAGGTTTTCAAGATTAGACTTTCTAAAGCTCTATGCAGCTCTGCTTTGAGCAGGAGTTTACACTAAATACTTCCTGAGGTCCCTTCCAACCTGAATTATCTTACAACTCTATTAAAAAAAATCCTTTTGTTTTTGAAACAAGTGGAAATATACTCTTTTTTCAGGTAAAACAATGTTTCATTGATCCTAATTTTTTC
Organism: Steatornis caripensis; assembly: GCA_013398225.1. Classification (NCBI taxonomy): domain Eukaryota; kingdom Metazoa; phylum Chordata; class Aves; order Caprimulgiformes; family Steatornithidae; genus Steatornis; species Steatornis caripensis. The sequence goes on from VZSC01002549.1 coordinate 568,983, forward strand.
TGAAATTGTAGAATGCCCCAATGTTTCCAACTATTTTTAACACACTGGAACCATCTAGATTGTAAGAATGGAAGTTTAAACTTCCTAGCCTTGATGATAGTCTTAGACTATTATCTGTGAGTGTTCCTACAAGAAGTACTTTTTAACCTCTGCAGTTGTGCATTACAGAGATGATGGAATGTACAAATGTTATACTTTTGTTAACTACATGAAGAACTCATCATGCTACTTTTAGCAGTTCCATGAACACTGGTTGCAGCTGGTTGCAGCTTTGTGAACAGTCTAGATTATATTCTAAGTTGATATGTTACTATAGTGTTTTCTACAATGCTATTTAATACTATTTGTCCTCAAGAACATATTAATACCTATGACATATTTTGTCTTCTAGCCATCATCTAATGCATTTTTTAAAACTGTGTCTACATCAGTCATTACCAGCACAAAGTTTGCTGAATAGAATTAGCTAAATCCTTGCTGGTCTTCCAGTCTTCATAGTCTAGCTTGATGGGCTGCTAGCTTCCTATTGGGCAACTTCATTTCTTTTCCAACACTTACTTGCAACCACTGTAATATTGCTTGTCACATGTATCCTGAGTCAGTAGACATTTTATTCTGACATGGGATTTCTAGAAGTATATGCATTCCTGGTGTTTCTGTTGGTGGTGTAAAATGCAGCTCACTTCCTCTGATGTGGCCAGGATAAACCTGCCTAAGAATTTCTGTATCTCGTATAATGTGGATTGTTGGCACCACCAATGTTCTTATTATTGGATCAACTTAAGCATAATAACTGAATTCCAACTTCCTGTGAGATGAGTTTTAAGGTTGTGGAGTCTTTTACTTGTTTGTTTGTTTTTTCATTTGCTTTCTTTCCCTTTTTTGAACAGAACCTTTATCTCTGACATGGAAAGAGGAAATTTGTACAGTTTCATCGAACAACATAAACTGCAGAGGAAGGTCTTTGTTTTGGCTCTGTGATTACCCTTGTGTTCATCAACATGAATATTCACCTAGTCAACTGAGCATTAGCAGCCTGTGATTTCTCTGGAGATTAAGCATTTTGTTGCGATGTGACAAGTCTGTAGAAAAACTCAGTTGATCTCACTGAGATATCTTGGTGCTCTAAGGCACAAAGGGAAGCAAACATTTGTCTCTCCTACAGTCTGTACTTTTTTTTTTAACCTTGCTGATAAATACATGAAACATATACCATTTGTCTTAGTTTTCCATCTTTCTCCTAGCTCGACACTGCACTCGTTCAGTGTTCCCTAACTTTAACTCAGAAGGTCTTGTTGGTTATATATGTCACTAAATAAAATGGGGCTAAGGGCTGTTTTCTCACCCTGAGGCTAAATGGCACAGAGAGGCTGCAGGCACGCTACATAACACTTGTCCTTGAGTGTCCCCTCAAGGGGGACAGAGTGCCTGAAATAATGTGAGGGTCATATTGCAGCTTTTTAGCACGGAGACTTTTCTAGTGTGAAACAGAAAGAACATGCAGCATGTTCTGGTGTGTGACATGCGGGTATGGAGGAGTGTGTCAGGGTGCAAAACCTTTGGAGAGGGTTTTGGAGAAACCATCAAGGGTGATGCTGGGTATTGGGAATGATTCCTGGCAAATGCTATCCCCATGCCCAGGCATTGTCTTGCAGGGTTCTAGTTAGCAGCAGCCAAACTGAGCGGAATTAAGTCTATTAGCAATCAGGCAGTGCAGAAAACCAGCGGTTCAGTGCTGGAATTCAATCTCTGTTTACTTACAATTGTAGCTATATAGGCTTAATACAAATGCACGCACAGACATGGTGTCTCTGTACAGCTATGTGCACACTGAAACCTTTTGCATAGCCTCTGCCCCATCTCATCGTTTGCTATGTTTTGTCCTTGTCAAGGAAGCTGTTGTGTACAGTCACCTTTTCTGCACAGATTTCAATGAGAAGTCTGAATCTTATCCCAAAAAGATCTCAAAAATTGTGACACTTGTAGGCAGTGCAAACCTCAATGGACCAGAGATAAGGGAAAGTACCTCTACAGATACTGTTTTCTAGATCAAAAAAGACATCTAAGTGTGATGAAGTGCATATGAACTTAAGAAACATTGAGATTTCATTTCACATGTAAACAGTGTGCATAAATTTACTTGTTGGATAAAGGTACTTTGCAGAAAGGACTTCATGTGAATAGTTCACACACTACAAATTTCATTAACGGTGCAGAACGCTGTGTCCTACACTAAAAGCAGAACTCAGAACTATGAACAATTTCTGTAGGTTTTTAGGCTTTAAGCCTGTTCTGTGAAAGTCTTTCTGTTGATCAACTCTCAGCTACTTTAAACAACAAACAATTGTATAGTAGCAAGGGAGTAGATTGAGTTCCCCAACACCATGGGACTTTTGCTAATGTTCCTTCAGTCTGTGTAAACATAGTATTCCTAGCACATAAGAACTGATATAGTTAGTGTCACAGATTAAATATCTGTCAGTCAGCATATCAACTTAACATGCCACTGGGACAGGAATCTTTTATGCCGGCCTGTTTGCAGGCTCCGTCAGCCAAAACTACCAATGGATCGGCTGTAGAAGCTGGAGGACAAAGGCTCTGGTAATCAGGAGGAGCAAAAGCAAGCATTGTGCTGAAAATACTGGATATGAGCAGAGCTCAAGAATGATGCAATGAGAGTGGTTCTGGGTGGACATACTAACATTTGAGGAAAACCAGAGGAAGTATTTCAAGCTCGAATGAATAGTGGAAGTAGGTCATCTTGGTTATGTTTCTCTAAATAGAAGAGTAAGCATGTCCTGGACCTCCTGCTGCGGAAAACCAACATACAATACAGTGAACACTCTTCTGTAGTTCATTGACCCATGGGAAGAGAAGTTCTAAGACGAATCCCAAGCACCATGTTTAGATATGATCTTTATGAGATGAGGGAAAACAGGGTAGAAGAAACGCAATGGATTGTCATCTAGTGTGTGTATTTGAATCAGAAGAATTAGGTACAGGCTCTTCCCTGCCCTGGCCTGCTGTGTAATGTTTTACTTAGTGCAACTGCTTCTATTCCCAGTTTTTTGTCAAAGCTTTATATTTTCAGACTGTAGGTTCCTCTGCAGAGGGACACCGTTACTAATATCGAACCCAGACACTGACACGGGTTAGCCCTTTTAGGGATTTCTTGAAATCAAATAATTCAGCTTTGTGCATTCATTTTTAGGAAACAGGGAGGCTAAGAGGTGAAATGGCAAAAGCAAGTCGATTCTAATTTTGTGTTCCTGCTACTGAATGGGAAGAGAGATATCCCAAGAAACTGTCCTTTGTCAAATTTTGATAGAGATTTTCCACAGGCTGAGGGAAATTTTCTCAGTTTTTGGGCTTCTCTGATACTTCACCCGTCATTAATTATAATACATGCCACTAGTCAGGGAGGTAAGAAGCAGGCAACTGAGAGCTTAAAACAAAGGGAAGTAGTGCTGTTAAGTTCATTATTTCCCACCCTTAATTTTTCCTTTGATTTCATTTAATTTAATAAACCTGGCAAGTTGCTGCCAGGTGGATCTCCTACACAAGTTTGCCTCGAGATTTCAATTTCATTATCCTTTTTATTTCTAGCGTCACCATTCAGTCATCTCTATTTTCTCTAGCTAATTAGCCCGCTGTTTACAAGGTGCACATTTCTTAACATATGGTACAGTTGCATTGCATGTGTGCTGTATTTTCATTTTCCAGTTTGCATCTTATATTTCTGATACAGTATGTCAGAAATATCAGATGCCCGTCTTACAGAACAGCACTCGCAGCTTCACATTGAAATGTGCCCTAATTATACTTTCGAATTCCTTACTTCCCCATGTTTTCAATTAAGACATCACAGCCATTACAGTACTGTGACAACAGATTGTGATTTAAAGATGCTAGTATTTGGAGGTCAGAATTTAGCAGGAGATGGAAGTCATAGGAATTACGTGTTTAAAATAATTAAAATTAAAACAGTGTACCTTTCCAATTCAGTGGAGCAAAGTTAAACCCCATATAAAAATCCTCCACATGGCGTGATACTGTCTCTTTGAGACACTGGCATTGCATGCAGCTATTATAAATCTTCTTCCTGTGTAAGATTGCAGAGGGAGGACCTGACTGGCAACACAAAGGAGGAAGCTGGTCTGTTTGCCTGTCTGAGAGAGACAGGGCGAGGAGCGGGTGGAGGGGGAGCGAGACGCGCACACACAAATGCGCAGCTGAACACAGAAAGATTCACTCCTTCTGTACAGCCCACAGACCATCTATGCCTAAATGATTCTGGTCCACCATTTGCATGATATATTAGCCTTTCAAGCTGTCTTTTGGTATAAACCGAGAGACTGTAGCTCTCGCTTTTAGCTAAGCTCATCTGCAATTGGTTTTATCTCCAGCAGGTCTCCATTTCTAGCTCATATTAACCTTATTGCAAGGAAAACAGTACACTCAGAGCTGTGCATGTGCTGGAAATACACCAGGGCACTGCAAGGGCTGAATTAAACAGCTTTAGTTACATAAAATTAAAATTTTGTGTCATTTATTGTACAGGCACAAATGTTTCTTTTCTTTCTTTCTTTTTTTTTAAAAAGCCCAAACAGTTCAGCTTTACACAATATTTAAGCTAAACTGGAAAAAAAAAGATAAGTGTTAATTCTGGAATAAGAGTGTTCACATGGGTTGTTACAATACACTAGCCTAACTGTATCAGCTTCACTGTGCTGGCATAACTGATAAAGTCTGCTGTGCTGACTAGCGCTCAGGCTCCTCGAGTTGCAGAGAGGTGCAGAAGTAACCTTAAATTCTCTCTAAAACAAATCCCTCAGAAGCTTTCTACCTCCCCCGTCCTCCCTCAAAAAAAGCCTTCAACTCCCTCTATAGGATTAGCTCTTTTTCTGTGCCTACCCCCTCCACGCTGCGTCTAGGTCTAGCCCGAATCGCTGTCAGTCATCTCGTTACTTCCCAGCTCCTCCAGACATCCCCTCCAGCCAACACACATAGCCCTGCAAGCTCCTGCCTGAATCATGAACTGACAGCTGGGGACAGGTAGTGTGAGGCTCATATCTGAGAGATGAACAAACATTTTCAGCAGAAGCAGAGCACCTATCCGCTAATATGCTATTTCCCTAACATAAAGGAAAATAATGTTTTTCTTCTTTTTGAATAGCTAGGTTTTTATCATACAATGAACACAACAGAATTATAAGATTTCAAGTAGTTTTTTGACAGCAAGAGTAACCACAAAATAAGCAAATGTCTGTGAAAGGTATAGTTATCTTCTGACATTTGGGTCAGCCATGAATGCTCCAGTTTTCTTATGCCAAGCACACAGCGTGATAGCAGAATTTTATTTAACATAAAGAGTAAACTGCACAGCAAAGGTAAGAATTATATCAAAATGGCTGTGAACGTTTTCGAGCACTGGGCACCTAAACAGCTGGGCTATTTTTCAGTAGTAGTGAGAGGCCACAACAGCTATTGACTTAATGCTTGGCTTATTTAAAATGCAAGCCTTATTTAGATACTTAATATAGATTTAGACACCTGACTGTAAACACCTGATTAAAAATATTGGCCTAACTTTACAAATAAAGGTCAAAGGAAGCATTACTGAGCACTGGAAAACAAAAGAAGAGTGACAGAAGGAATTAAGACAAAAGGAGTTCTAAGGATTAGTGGAGGACAAGGGACAGAAGGAAGGCGCTTTGATACTGTTTATTGCTTTTATCATAAGTTAATTTCCAGTTCAATTATTCAGTTTATATAGCTTTTATATAGCTATTTCTGTTCTTCCTCTTGTTTTTGTTATACTTTACTGTTCTCTGTGCCTGTTCAGCCTGAGTGAGAGCAGAAAATTCTGTACAGAAATCCTGCGAGACAGCCTGTTCACGTGAAACTTTCATCCAAATTCTAGTAGATACCAAAGGGTGAACTTTTAATTGGGCAAGGAATAAACTCATGGATACCTAGTTAAAGCTGTAAATTTTCAGATCTTCACCTATCATAATGATGTCCTGCTGCCACGCTTTCTACTTTTTAGCCATCCAGCATGAAAATAATAAAACAGAGCCACCAGCAACCACCAAAAGAACAAATGCTTTTATTTATTATTCACCTGGATGTAGGATTTCAGTCAGACTTCTAAAGCATGTGTGTGTAAATGCTGTCTGTGTAGCAGTTATTCAGGCTTCCTTTGAATTCCGTCCATCCATTTAGTCATCCCTGCCAAGTCAGCCTCTATTACCCATATCTACTAAGATGTGTTTCAACGGTGAAAGTAACAGGTTGACTTAATAAAAATGCTGGCAGTGACACCAAGGAATGCTGGGACTTTACTAATCTAAAAAATAATGACCTTAGGAGAGCTTTGTTCCTCTTTCTCATGGGTCTTTGCTAGAAACAGCCAAATAATTATGAAAAGGAGCTAACTCAGTAAACACAGTGGAAAGTATTGTGGATGAGCTGAACTTCTTCCGAACTACTGTTTTGAGCACATAGTATTGTGGATGTTACTACATAAATGCATTATGGATATTTTTCAACTTTGATTTTTTGAATATGAATTTACTGAAACTTTTCATGCCATTTGCTTTTTTATTTTTACATTTTAATTTTTGTATCACTGCTTCACTTTGTGTTACCAAGGATTTTTAAAAAACCCCAAGCAAACGATAAAACAACCCTCATATGAATCTTACAGGCCAGATGGTGTATCACTCGTATTTGTGAACCTCTTTGAGCTACACAGAAAACAAAGCTCAGATACACTTTCATATCCGATTGCGGGCATACGGATATTTTCAGGGTAGACTTCTCTCCCTTACTAGGGACAGTCTAAGCAAAGGCCAGGTTCACATTTGTGTGGCTTCTAGGAATGGTGGACCAGGCCACAGTTCCTGTGGTGGGACTATAGCTGTGCTCATGTGGATCAGGGGCAAACATGGATGCCAGACAGAAAGAGTTGGTCAGGACGGGTAATTTTGTGTAAACACATAGTATTTTTATAATATTCCAGTAGTATTTGTTCTCAACCCTGGCTTGAAATAGAAGCAATTCATTAAATGTTCTCAAAATTGATACACCTTCCTGACTTTGACTGAAAGCCATTTTCCTAACAGCACGTGTCCACACAGTCATTTGTCTTGCTCTCGAAAGAGCACTGTGCTATGGTGCAACAAATGTTGCCAGAAAAAGCATGTTTTCTATTACCTGTTCAGTGAAATGGCAGACACGTCAGACGTACAGAGGAGGCAGGGCTTGGACATGAAGGATTTTGCTCCCTTAAGCCCATCATAGCGAACAAAGCAGAATATAGGTACTCTTCCATACTGAATATACATCTGATTGACAGTTTCTCTTCTGTCTCACAGCAACATACTCAGCTAAGTCAGTCAAAACAGAAAGCTCCTTGCCATCTAAATAAACTAGACCTTCAATAAAGCACTGGTAAAAAAAAAAAAGTAATACACTTAGATACAAAATGTAGTTCTCACAGGATCTGGCTTATTTACATAAAGGTGAATTTTAATTCAATGGCCAATTCCCTAAGAACTCTTTGTCACAGCCTCTAGCTTCTCTTTGGAAATGTTTTTGCTAGAAAAGTAGGTTACAGGAAAAAAAAGGGAGCCGTGTTAATTATCAGACCTTTGAAATCAGTGTCAACAGGAACAAGTTGAGTTTACTATCAAGACGAGAGCTGATTGTGATTAACCCCGTAGTTTCNTGCCTCTGAGGAAAATATTTTAAAATGGGGTAAGAAGTGCTGCACAGTGCGAGAGATGGAGGAGTGAGGAGCAAGAAAATGTGAGAGAAACAGCCCTGCAGACACCAAGGTCAGTGGAGAAGGAGGAGGAGAAGGTGCTCCAGGTGCCAGAGTGAAGCTGAGAAAGAAAGAGGGGTGGGAGTNCAGCTGTCTCATGCTAGGTGTGTATCTTCTCCATCTATAGTGATTACCCAGTTATGTTTAACACTGTGCTAGCTGAAATGAGGACTCATGAGACTGTTCTAACATGACATAATATTCTAGTAAACTGAGGCACTGGAAACTCAGTTTAGCCTACTGCATGTTCAGAGGGAAATCTATGTGCTCAAAACAGTAGTTCGGAAGAAGTTCAGNAGAAGGTGCTCCAGGTGCCAGAGTGAAGCTGAGAAAGAAAGAGGGGTGGGAGTAAAGTGTTGGTTTAGTTTGTCTTTGTTTGTCATTATGCACATCTATTTTAATTGGCAATAAATTAAATTAATTTTCCTGAAGTCAACTCTGTTTTCCACATGAAGGTAATTGGTAAGTGACCTCCCTGTCTTTATCTCGACCCATGAACCCTTCCATCTTATTTTCTCCCCCTGTCCTGTTGAGGAGACAGAGNAGTGTTTATTGAGTTAGCGCCTTTTCACAATTATTTGACTGTTTCTAGCAGGGACCCATGAGAAGGAGGAACAAAGCTCTCCTAAGGTCATTATTTTTCAGATTAGTAAAGCAGCATTTTTATTAAGTTAACCTGTTACTTTCACCATTAAAACACATCTTAGTAGATACGGGTAATAGAGAGTGACTTGGCAGGGATGACTACATCGATTCATGAATTCAATGGAAGCTTGAATAGCCGCTACACAGACAGCATTTACACATATATGCTTTAGAAATCCTGTTTGTGAAGTTCAGAAGCAGCTCTGAAGCAAGGTTTAAGGTCGGACATGATATCTTGTCACTGTATGTCATTAAGGGTTGTACCGTAGAAGCCAGGTCTGTAGTGAATCAGAGACAAAGCTACTTTCAGATGCAATTAATTTTTCTTTTATGTTCTATGTGAAGGCATCCAAAAGACCTATGTGTGCTCCATGATATCCCAGCTACCCTCGTGATGGTAGCTCAGAACCAGTATCAGGAAAGAAGACTCTTTCTAGAAAAGTTCTTGTTTCAAGAAATTGTTTTGGTAATGGGCATGATCCCTTTCACTGATTATGTTGTTGAGATGGTAAGATGCGGGCAAAGCAGGGAGTGAGCCGGAGAAGCTGCTGAGATGATACCTAAAGTGATGGAATAGTTTCATGGTGTGCTTTGCGTTCTGTACAAAGTGGCTGTGATTTGTCCGCAAAAGCTCTTAAAGCTTCCACAGAACACATTCCTTGGCATGAGAACGTGAGGCTAAAAAGACTATAGAGGAAGAAAATCAAACAAAGAACAAAAAACACTGCCAAAATATTAACTAAGTAATCTTGATGAACTTATATAATAAAAATAAAATATATTTCAGATCTCTAACTTTTTTAACATAGAGAAAAATAATATAGAAGAGAGAGATACTATATTGGGTTTATGTGGCAAGGTGCTGGCAGCGGGGGCTGCAGGGCGGCCTCTGTGAGGAGAGGCCGGGGCTGCCCCGTGCCGGACACAGCCGCTTCCAGCCAGCTCTGACCGCCCCGCTGCAGGGCACGGCTCAGCCCTGCAGCCAAGGTGGTGGTGCCTCTGAGGAAAATATTTTAAAATGGGGTAAGAAGTGCTGCACAGTGCGAGAGATGGAGGAGTGAGGAGCAAGAAAATGTGAGAGAAACAGCCCTGCAGACACCAAGGTCAGTGGAGAAGGAGGAGGAGAAGGTGCTCCAGGTGCCAGAGTGAAGCTGAGAAAGAAAGAGGGGTGGGAGTAAAGTGTTGGTTTAGTTTGTCTTTGTTTGTCATTATGCACATCTATTTTAATTGGCAATAAATTAAATTAATTTTCCTGAAGTCAACTCTGTTTTCCACATGAAGGTAATTGGTAAGTGACCTCCCTGTCTTTATCTCGACCCATGAACCCTTCCATCTTATTTTCTCCCCCTGTCCTGTTGAGGAGACAGAGTGAAAGAGCAGTTTGTTGGGTGCCTGGCTGCCAGCTGCTCAAGCCACCACAAGTACACCAACAAGTAAAGTGGAGTACTCAACTATACTAAGATATAACTATAAATCACTTGCTTTTAGCGAGCAACACAGAGCTGAGAAGTGTTATGTGTAGATGTATGATTCAGATAAGATTCCATTTTGATTCCATAAAAAACTTTGCTGATTTAAGCTCGTTAAACACATAATACAAGTTAACAATTTACAGTAAAAAAATCATGTTAATCTGTCTTGATCTTGTTCCCTCCTCAGCATTCTCCAACACTGTTATTATTTGTAACGTACTGTCATACACACATGTCAGGGCTCCTGCAAGGTACAGCCCATGGTAAACCATCGTAAAGAACAATAATAAAAGGAAGCACGATGAAAAATAAGGAAGATTTTTGCAACTATGGCTGTTGATTGATAAAANGAGTTCTTGTTTCAAGAAATTGTTTTGGTAATGGCCATGATCCCTTTCACTGATTAAGTTGTTGAGATGGTAAGATGCGGGCAAAGCAGGGAGTGAGCCGGAGAAGCTGCTGAGATGATACCTAAAGTGATGGAATAGTTTCATGGTGTGCTTTGCGTTCTGTACAAAGTGGCTGTGATTTGTCCGCAAAAGCTCTTAAAGCTTCCACAGAACACATTCCTTGGCATGAGAACGTGAGGCTAAAAAGACTATAGAGGAAGAAAATCAAACNGAGAAGCTGCTGAGATGATACCTAAAGTGATGGAATAGTTTCATGGTGTGCTTTGCGTTCTGTACAAAGTGGCTGTGATTTGTCCGCAAAACCTCTTAAAGCTTCCACAGAACACATTCCTTGGCATGAGAACGTGAGGCTAAAAAGACTATAGAGGAAGAAAATCAAACAAAGAACAAAAAACACTGCCAAAATATTAACTAAGTAATCTTGATGAACTTATATAATAAAAATAAAATATATTTCAGATCTCTAACTTTTTTAACATAGAGAAAAATAATATAGAAGAGAGAGATACTATATTGGGTTTATGTGGCAAGGTGCTGGCAGCAGGGGCTGCAGGGCGGCCTCTGTGAGGAGAGGCCGGGGCTGCCCCGTGCCGGACACAGCCGCTTCCAGCCAGCTCTGACCGCCCCGCTGCAGGGCACGGCTCAGCCCTGCAGCCAAGGTGGTGGTGCCTCTGAGGAAAATATTTTAAAATGGGGTAAGAAGTGCTGCACAGTGCGAGAGATGGAGGAGTGAGGAGCAAGAAAATGTGAGAGAAACAGCCCTGCAGACACCAAGGTCAGTGGAGAAGGAGGAGGAGAAGGTGCTCCAGGTGCCAGAGTGAAGCTGAGAAAGAAAGAGGGGTGGGAGTAAAGTGTTGGTTTAGTTTGTCTTTGTTTGTCATTATGCACATCTATTTTAATTGGCAATAAATTAAATTAATTTTCCTGAAGTCAACTCTGTTTTCCACATGAAGGTAATTGGTAAGTGACCTCCCTGTCTTTATCTCGACCCATGAACCCTTCCATCTTATTTTCTCCCCCTGTCCTGTTGAGGAGACAGAGTGAAAGAGCAGTTTGTTGGGTGCCTGGCTGCCAGCTGCTCAAGCCACCACAAGTACACCAACAAGTAAAGTGGAGTACTCAACTATACTAAGATATAACTATAAATCACTTGCTTTTAGCGAGCAACACAGAGCTGAGAAGTGTTATGTGTAGATGTATGATTCAGATAAGATTCCATTTTGATTCCATAAAAAACTTTGCTGATTTAAGCTCGTTAAACACATAATACAAGTTAACAATTTACAGTAAAAAAATCATGTTAATCTGTCTTGATCTTGTTCCCTCCTCAGCATTCTCCAACACTGTTATTATTTGTAACGTACTGTCATACACACATGTCAGGGCTCCTGCAAGGTACAGCCCATGGTAAACCATCGTAAAGAACAATAATAAAAGGAAGCACGATGAAAAATAAGGAAGATTTTTGCAACTATGGCTGTTGATTGATAAAAAATTAAGAAAGACTATTTGGATAACCAATAACAAAACATCAAGAATCAATGCAATATTTTTTTTTTTCTTGTAAGAAGAGGCCTGGCTAAATAATTCACCAAGTCACAGAAAACAGTGGAAATACCAGAGCAAGCAGAGAAGCAAATGTGCTATTGCTCTTCAGTGAAATAAAAAGTGACATGCCTGTCATATTGCAAGACTAGTTTCCCAGTAAAATAAGAGACTATATGTTTTTTAAAACAAAACAAAAAAAACCACCAAAATTACAGGATGAAAAATTAAGAACAATTCATCCCAGAAAATTTTTCTTCTCACAAAACTCAAAGTAAATACATCAAGAACCTGCACACGCCTATTTGCAGGAAATATCTGTCATTTATTTCTACCCCACTCTTGTTCCTACGGTCTTTCCAACAGAATCTTTTTGTCCATGACCTTAACTTCAAAGAGTCTGTAACACATCTCCTAGCCTGATTGGAGCAAATTGAATCCATCTGACACTATCATTTGGGAATAATCATATTGTCCTTTCACAGAGACAAGAAGCTTCTGAGATCAGAATAATTCAGGGATTCAAGTTCTTACGGTCAGTTGCTCCACTGGAATAAACTGTCATAGCTCTATTATGAGCAATGAAGCTGTCATTGCTTACACCAGCTGAGATTCTTTCCCTCTTATCTGGCATATCTGGCCTCTGGCTGCAGCTTTTCAACAGAATTGCCAAATCAGTAACAGTCGATGTAACATATATCCCCTGCATATTTAAGATGTTCTATTACATATACTTCACATATTACCGTATTATGGAGGAATCCTCATAATGAACTTCATTTTTGCAACTAATTTTTGTACTAACTCAGAATTTAAGAACTTATATTGTAATTCAAGAGATAATGGCCAGGTAGCAGAAAACCCAAGTGGAATGAGACAATGTTAGTGATATTGTCTTACTAATTCTTGTAATCTGAATTCAAACCATCTTGGATAGGAATGCCATCACATATAAGACTAACTGTCCAAAAGACCCTCTGTGAATAAAAGGTACAAATATATAAGAATATATGACAAATTTAGGCACAAAGCCACATTGATTTAGTGTAGCTAATGGCAATTTAGCAGTGAATGTGTATTTATTCAGAAGCAAAATCTGAACTGCTCACTTTTTACTGAAAAAAAAAAAAAAGGGTTCAAAACAGTGGGAAAGGGAATGAAAAACAGAACCAAAAACTGACCAGAAGTCTTAGGAGGATCCTTTATATTCAGTCTTAAAGAGCTCCATAGATTGAGCCTACCAGGAAATATTTTCCTCAGTGATTAGTTACCACCCATGTATAAAAATACCATATACAGAAGGTGTTTTTAATGAGCAGAGGAAATCATGACACAAAACAATGGCTGAACGCTGAGCAAAGGAAATCCAAATAAAAGAATTTAAAAGAAAATTTCAAACAGAATGTGATTAACTTTTGCAAACATATAAAGGCAAATGTTGCATTCCCCATCTCTTCATGCCCCGAACCAATACAGACTTTAGGAGAAATACATTCAAACTCAGGAACAAGCTAGTTGGCTTCAGGTAGGGTAGTTGGGTAAAAATGTAATGATGTCCTATGTTGTACAGGAGGAGAGAGTTGATGACCCAATAGTCTCCTTTGGCCTTTGTATCTGAGAATCAGATCTACAAAAAACTGTCAGCAAGGTTAATTCCTAAGATTAGTTCAATTATAACCAGCAGATTAGTTTATGAAAGTGCTATTCATAATGCCATAACATAAATTTGCAGATATTACTAGAAGGAGATAAGTTAGTAGCAAGATGTGAGATCTGAAAGGAGAGGCACCCTGCAGGAAGACCTGGATAGGCTGCAAGAGTGGGCTAATAAGAACTTTATGAAGTTCAACAAGGTCAAGGGTAAGGTCTTGCACCTGGGAAAACATAATCCAGGAGTGCAACACAGACTGGGATCTACCTGGCTGGAGAGCAACTCTGTGGAAAGGGACCTGGGGGTCCTGGTGGACAACAAGCTTAATATAGGTGAACAGTATGCTGCAGCAGCAAAGAAAGCCAACAGGATGCTGGGTTGCATCAACAAGGGCATCAGCAGCAGAGATAGTCATTATCCCACTCTACTCAGTGCTTGCAAAGCCACACCTGGGACACTGTGTTCAGTTTCGGTCCCCACTATACAAAAAAAAAGAGGTGCACAGGCTGGAGAGGGTCCAGAGAAAGGCCACAAAGATGATCAAATGACTGGGAAGCCTGCCATAGGAGGCAAGGCTGAGAGAACGGGGTTTGTTCAGCTTTCAGAAAAGAAGACATAGGGGAGACCTCATCACCATGTTCCAGTACTTAAAGGGTGGCTACAAAGAAGATGGAGACTCCCTTTGTCCAAGGACTCACATGGAAAAGACATGGGGTAATGGGTACAAGTTACTCCTGGGGAGATTCTGATTGGATACAAGAGGGAGATTTTTCACAATGAGAACAACCAGCCATTGGAATAATCTCCCCAGGAAAGTGCTGGATTCCTCAACATTGGACACTTTTATGATTCAGATGAACAGGGTGCTGGGCCATCTTGTCTAGAGCATGCTTTTGCCAAGAAAGATTGGACCAGATGATACTTGAGGTCCCTTCCAACCTGGTATTCTATGATTTTATGAAAATACAAAGCCCAGTTCAGCAAATCAAATCCAAGTAGGTGAGAAGAGTCCAAAGTCATCCATGAAGTGATATCAAAAAACAAAATGAAATCTGATTTTGAAAATGAAAGAGCTATATTTACAGTGCTTTTGCTAAAAGTCAATATTCCTTTCATCATTTACCACAGTAAAGTGTACTAGTATATATCACAAATGTAAACTTTTGAAAATACGAATGTATATACTAAAATACGAGTATTATTTTCCAAGTGGATGTCTTTCCCAAATTCAGCGACTGTAGCTAGAAAACAATAATTTTGGATGATATATTAGGAACGAAGGACAGTCATACATGATAAATTTGACACAATGGTTACAGGGATTTCAGACTACATATGTAGCACCATATCCAGAACTTGATTCTTTGTTTCTATAAATGGTTAGAAGGGAATGAGCGAGGTGACTTCTGAGGCAATGGGCACCAAGAAATGCCATAAATCTATAAAGTGTTCAGAGAAGGCTGGTCACGGCAGTGGAGAAACTGAAGTGTAAGGCAATAAATATGAAAAGAATTGGATTGCTGTGTCCTGAAAAAGCAATGACCAAGAGAAATGTTCCTACTTCTAACCTGAACAGTTAGATAGTATTTTAATTTTACAGGTCAGTTTTATAAGGAGAAACTGCAGAGCCACATTATTTCCTTCATGACACTAAAGGCAATGGGAATGAAATTGGGAGAAATTTCTTTTTCCAGAGTTCTCAACCATTTTTTGCCACATTCTAATGAAAATGGTCCTTCTGGGTTTTGTCTGTGTCCCAACCTCATGTTGTTCAGGTTCTCTGTATGTGTTTGGGAAACCAAACCTAATAGGACTAACTCCCTGCATTTGCAATGAATATCAATATAACATGACACAGATCTGCTTCTGACCAAACTCATGTTTGGGTAATGGTTTGTTTTGTTGCAATATCTTACTACAAACCCCACCATAACTATTTCTCACATTTATCCTCAGGAAAAGCTTTTGTCAACTTTCTTCAACATAGTTTCAATCAATCACTGACAAAGGGGTATAACCAAAAAATCCTGAGATTTTGAAGAGAAGGCAGTAAGTAGGAAGGAGGAATTTTGAATACAATCTACAAATGTACAACGAAAAGTTGAGACTAAATTAAGTGTTAAAAAGAGAGTGAATATCATAAAATACATGTCTTTTAAACCATAAAATACAGACTTTTGAGAAGGAGGTTGTAAAAGTTGTTGAAATATGGATGAGAAAAAGTATTAGAGATTATACAGCAGGGATTAACAGAGGGAGCCAATTATTTCCAAATATTTATTGTTACCATCTATTTCTTTGTTTCCTGTCCTTTTCATTTTCTGACATTATAAGATCACATTCCTATAATCTCAGTTTGAGTACTGGATGGTTCGTGAACCATTGAACAGGGGCTATGCTCATCCAAATGAAAGAAAGAAATAAAAGTGTTCTTCTCTTTCCTCCACAATGTGTAACAGCTTCTTATATGTTTTTAGAAGTTTGTACTTTATTGTATCTTCCCAACATTTCTGAATATCTCCAGGTATTTTTTCTAAATAAAATTTTCCCAAAACTGTCTCATGATCTTGTATCATTTTGCCCTTTCTATCATTGTTCTTCATTCTGGAATCCTTCTTTCCTGCTCTGACTTTCCTTACTGTATTTTAACAATTTACAATTTCTCTGCTGTGAGTTTTTCTGAGATGTCCTATGCAACTTGCTTCCTATTTTCCCTAAAATTTGCAAACATGTTTTTAAAGTGAAAAGTGAAAATATGAGGAATAGTGGTTAATTTTACCTGCTAAAAATGTTCAGAGGACTACATCCTTTGATTGTTCTAGCCTCCTAGCTTCATGGTCACCTTGGCCTTAGAAATTTATTATTTACATTTGTAGTACATCCATTTTCTTTTTCTAATTTATATTTCTTAATATTTAAATTTATATTGCATGCATTAGTTTCTTCTCTTAAAACCCTTTCAAATGTTCCACTAAAGTAAACAGGACACTCACCATGCTGAAGAGAACAGAAAATTGCTATACTTACCTTCTCCCGGGTAGAGTTCACTCCATAATATGTTTAATATATATTGTAATCTTTCGTAACTTCCAATCAGCCACAGTAAGACAACTGAAAAATGTAAGATTTAAAGTAATCCGTAACGAAAAATAAAGATTCCAGCCGTGTGACCAAAAGAAGAAGCTGTCATCAATACAGAATAAAAAGCCATCTATACATGACTACTAGCCACATAAGCTGTTATTGGAAAAAGGGAGGAAGGGGAAACACCCTTAATTGTGATTGATAGAAACCCAAACATTTTCATTTGAGTGATGCAAGCTCTTTGTTAGATCTTTATGCTCCCATTCTTTGTATTCGTTCTAGTCTCTCCTCTTCTATGATTCACCATAGTTTCTTGGGTTTACTGGTGCATTTCTGAAGATGCATTCTGGCTTGGGAACATAGTTCACAAAGGACTATACATTCCCCATTAAATATAGTATAGTATAGGCAACATTCATTTTCTTCACTCTCTTCTCATAAATAAATTACAGGCAAGTTTTTAAAAATATTTTTGAAAAAATATTTGTTTCAGTAAAATGAGATTT
The DNA here is from genome assembly GCA_013398225.1 of Steatornis caripensis. Classification (NCBI taxonomy): domain Eukaryota; kingdom Metazoa; phylum Chordata; class Aves; order Caprimulgiformes; family Steatornithidae; genus Steatornis; species Steatornis caripensis. The sequence continues at coordinate 586,124 of VZSC01002549.1, forward strand.
TTAGCTTTTGAAAAATCGTAATTTTCCATAAAAACCAGGCAATTTAAAATAATGATGATGATGGTGACAACAACAATTATGAAGATGATGATGATGATAATAATAATAATAATAACAACAATATTCTAAAGAACACTCAATACAAAATATTCAACTAGCTCTAAACAGAAAGAAAAGCTAACTTTAGTTAGTCCCTGAAATGGTGTTGACTCAGGCTCCATTAAAGTAATGTATTTTTTCATAGTGTGTATGCAAAATATATTATGAGAGTAGTTAATCCATCTGACTACACTATTCTTAGTTTATCAATAGGGATTAACTACTGAAAAAAAAGGTGACTAGAAGTAGAGATGGAAAGGCCCATTTTGTTCAGGTAATTCTCATGATGAAAAAAGATACTTTGATTTTTTTTTTTGTAGAATTCTGTACATTTAAAAAATTAAAGATAATTAACAAAACTGATTAATTTTTCTGAAGTGAACCTACTCACACTTCACTTTCCAATACTCTTGTGAAAGAGGCAGACACTTGGATAACCATGTATTCATCACACAGCTTCAGAATACGAGACAGGGGATGAAGACCTGACCCTACTAAAGCGAAGACCAAGACTCTCACTCTTAGTAGCAGGGCCAGGATTTTATCCTTCCCAAAGTAAGGGATGTACTCCACGCCACACAACAAAATGACAACAGCGGTAAGATTTTTGTACACAGACATATACACATAAGCCTTTTATCCCAAAAAGCACTTGCCGTGTTGAAAACATAGAAACATGCAGGATGTAGATTATTTTTCTCCCAAAAGTTCAATATTCAATTGTTTGAATGGTTTGATGACAGCATTATGGTTCCTCTACCAATGAGTCAAACAAATCTGGTTACACAGAGGCTCGATCAGCAGCTAAAGTTTCATGTCAGCAATAGAGGGCAACAACATACACAGTAGAGTTTCCTTCTCAGTATAACATCTGAAACACATGCCAGGAAGATTACTTTTGGCTATAGACAGTTTTTCTACATCTGTATTAACCATGTCCTCTCTCTCTTCATTTGACTGTTACTGATTCTACATCTATAACTATCTATCATCTCACCTTTAAAATGGTAAATATTTCTATGATTGGAAAAGTCAGTCTCAGTGCGAGAGAAACACTATTTACAGACATTTGTGGGCTTGTTGGCCGTATTGCAACAGGCTGGAAAAAAAAGCAGCAGCTCTTTTATGTCTACTTTTACATTGTGTAGTACAGAGCTGCAAGCTTCCTCTTGCTGTTACAGTGATTCAAGTTGCTTATTTTAGACTCCATATTTCTTATCTTGAATAGTGGTTACATTAACTATTGTCTTTTATGGGTTGCTAAACACATTTCTGTACATGGTGTAGTGCACGGAGAATGTGTCTACCAGAATCTGTAGCAGTCCTTTATATGTGAGCAACTTCAAACAGTTTTCTGTTTATGCACTGATTGCAACTGAACCATGCATAAAAATGCAATATTGTGCCTTTACATGGGAATTCATATTTAGTGGTCAACTAGTTCACGAACAAAGTGCTTACCTGGTGGACCTGGTGATAAAATTATAAATGAAGACTTCAGAAACCAATATTCTATACAAATATTTTTTATGCTTGAGAACAGGTTTGAGACCTATGAACAGCATGCTGTCCCTTGAGGAAAGGCTACTGCCCTAGCACAACCTGTTATTTCCAATTTCACCTCAGCATGAGGACTAGAACAGAAAAGAATTCTGAGGACATGAATGTTTTTCCCACTCTATAGACAACAGAGGCATTTGAGATCTGGCATTGCAGCTGTCTTTGAAAGTCTGACGTTGAAAAGATCGATGGAGGGACAGAAGAAGAGAGAGAAGCAGTTTTTCCACATTCAAATAACAGTTTTATTATTCAGAATCTACATTTTCAGTCTAGTAAAAAAAAAAAGTGAACCTGAACATGGAACATATATGTAAACATTAGATTTACAGATTTGGTCTAAGAAAAATAAGCAGGCTTCAAGTCTGTCATACGCCACTTATTTTATTAGTTATTAGTATGGCTGGAGTTTGGGATAATCTTGAGCTTACTCCATGCCTGTGAAATAATACGATATAACTACTTCTGGCCTGTTTGATTTCTTAAACCATAGTTATGCAGTGACCCTCGCAATTCCCAGTCACAGCAGCTTTCCAAAGGTTAGAAGTGTGCAAAAGTCTCCTTCTTGTTCCATTTCAATTCTTCTGCTGGTCCTCCGGGGGCAAGATCCCAGTTTCACAAAGACCTGTGCATCAAAACCGTTCTTTCTGAGAGGGAACTGGGCAGCTGAGGCATGAGCTGGTCCTGGTAATGCAAAAGGCTGATGAAGCTTCCATGCAAGCTTGTGGCCTGTGCATCTATCTGGGTTTTAAGACTATTTACCATCTGACTACCTGGCTCCTTTTGTGATTACCCCAGATGATGTATCTTCTTTCTTTTTTTTTCTTTGGTGATTTAAATAATGAGGTACAAAATCATGAAGTGAGCAATAGAAACATCCAATGGTATCATTAGGGTAAGATGAAGTGTAAGCACTTGGAAAAGAAATCCTGCTTTGCTTACTGAACATTTCTAGTGTCTAGTTTTCCAGATGTTGCATGTTACGCGTGGGTAAAACAACAAACAACGTCTTTCTCCAATTTTTTCTGATTATAACTAAAGTTAAGTAAAGGTTTTTCAAAATCTTGCATCATTGACATGAACCTTGTGAGATTTTTTAAACACAAAAAAGGATTTTTAGGAAGGTTTGACCCCTTTTTCTGGAGAAATCTAGAGTATTGTCAATTGTTTTAAGTGATGCAAAAGTGGAGGGCACTTCCTATTAGATTATTATTTACCAACCACAAAAATACGTATCCTGATGCTGATTTTGCAAGCTATAACCAACTACTAACCACCAAGTTCTCAATAGCAATTTAGCTTGTGGTGAAGCAGACTTGATCCATAACTACACAGATACACTAGTGTTACNAATAATACGATATAACTACTTCTGGCCTGTTTGATTTCTTAAACCATAGTTATGCAGTGACCCTCGCAATTCCCAGTCACAGCAGCTTTCCAAAGGTTAGAAGTGTGCAAAAGTCTCCTTCTTGTTCCATTTCAATTCTTCTGCTGGTCCTCCGGGGGCAAGATCCCAGTTTCACAAAGACCTGTGCATCAAAACCGTTCTTTCTGAGAGGGAACTGGGCAGCTGAGGCATGAGCTGGTCCTGGTAATGCAAAAGGCTGATGAAGCTTCCATGCAAGCTTGTGGCCTGTGCATCTATCTGGGTTTTAAGACTATTTACCATCTGACTACCTGGCTCCTTTTGTGATTACCCCAGATGATGTATCTTCTTTCTTTTTTTTTCTTTGGTGATTTAAATAATGAGGTACAAAATCATGAAGTGAGCAATAGAAACATCCAATGGTATCATTAGGGTAAGATGAAGTGTAAGCACTTGGAAAAGAAATCCTGCTTTGCTTACTGAACATTTCTAGTGTCTAGTTTTCCAGATGTTGCATGTTACGCGTGGGTAAAACAACAAACAACGTCTTTCTCCAATTTTTTCTGATTATAACTAAAGTTAAGTAAAGGTTTTTCAAAATCTTGCATCATTGACATGAACCTTGTGAGATTTTTTAAACACAAAAAAGGATTTTTAGGAAGGTTTGACCCCTTTTTCTGGAGAAATCTAGAGTATTGTCAATTGTTTTAAGTGATGCAAAAGTGGAGGGCACTTCCTATTAGATTATTATTTACCAACCACAAAAATACGTATCCTGATGCTGATTTTGCAAGCTATAACCAACTACTAACCACCAAGTTCTCAATAGCAATTTAGCTTGTGGTGAAGCAGACTTGATCCATAACTACACAGATACACTAGTGTTATTGAAAACTTTCACTGATGTGGCACTCCACCAGTTGCTTTTAGCTTTCCATAATTTCTTTCAAATACAATTTTTCTATTCTTGATTTAGTGGCCTGAAATGTAAGGGTGTGTGGAAGGTGAGATTGTCTGCTTGACTAAGGTAATCCAGCCAAGCACCTTTCCAATGCAAAAAGGAATAAGAAGTAAACAGGGAAATGACAAAAAACCCCACACATAGACACAAACCTGGTGAAGAAGAAATAATAGAGACAATGCCAAAGACCAAAAGTCTCCAGTCAATAATAGATGACCCATTTAAAAACTCCATGCACAGCTTTGGAGAGCTGGGAGTCCAGGTCCCCTTGGACTTTACAAGTGATAAGAAGGCGGAACCAAGAGGAACATGAGGACTTGGGATATCAGAGCGGGGACTGTGGGACTATACAAAATTTATAAAGGAGTGCTTAAGGAAAGGGGATTGGGGAGAAACAAGGAAGGGAATAAGCCAAAAGGGATATAGTAGGAGCTGGTTGTGTATAAACTGGGATTGGCTGGTGCATTTGTCTGACCAAGCCCTGCACCTGATCCTGCAGTCTGCCCTATCTTCTTATTAAATCATTTCTTAACTATCTCTTTGTGTAATCTTACCCTGTATCCCATGTGTGAGTACTGTAAGGACTAGGTGCCAGCAACTGGGGGAAGTAGGAGAGCGTGGGGCTAGCAACTGGAGTCAGACCGGGAGATTTTGTGGCCCAGGGTGTGTGGTGTGAGCAACTGGAGTAAAAAAGGGTCTCAATGTCTGTAGTCAGAGGGGTCACAGGACCTAGGTGCACCTCTATAGCATTCGGACATCTTCCCTGAACATTGCGCACATCACTCTATGTGGATGTAATTTGCTTGCAATCTTCAGCTGGGAAAGCTGGAGAGTAGGAGGCCCAGAGGCATGCAATGGGCAGAGGGTCTGTGGTGATATTAGAGAGGACCCAGAAGTGTGGAGGACCTTTTTGACGAGTGTGTGAGTGCACGTGTTTGTTTTACTAGTGAGAACTGAGCTGGGCTAGTCAATGAGGAGACCCGTAAAGCACATAAAAGGGCCTGGGATACAGGCAGGGGCACCAGACTGACAGGGAGGCCATGCTGATAATGAGGGATATACAAACATGTATCTATCCCCATGGACATATATGCTTTCAGTAGAGAACTTGGGTCCATACCAGCTGAAGAGGATGAAGAGAACTTGGCTGTAGTCCTGCTAGGGTCACATGTGGGTGTTGTTGAAGGCAGCGCCTTGTTTGTGGCAGTCTGTGTAGCCAGCTGTGTCTGTTTTCTTTGTGTGTCTATGTATGTCCCCAGGGTACATGCTCAAGCTCATTATTGGCTGAATCTGCAAATGGAAAAGTAGCAGCCATGTCTATCAACTTGGGATGGAGACCCCTGGGACTCTAGGCTGAGATCCAGTGGCTGGGCAGAGGAATCCCTGGCCCAGATGACCCAGAAGTGGCATCTGCATATAATATTTGTTAATAAGAGACAGGTGTGAAGAGGTATTTTTTGTGTTGTTTTCATTTGTGATGATTGCCTCTCATCCAACACGCAGGATCCAGATGAAAACCTAAGACCTTAACAAGTTTTGCTGCAGTGAGAGCTTAAGAGCCAGCCCTCTGAAGCTCACTAATGCAACAACGCATAGCCTCTCAGTCAGACAGACACATAATAAATAGTTAATCATGAGTGATATTTCACATATAGTTTCATTTGTGCTAACTTGTATGCTATTTATCTAGAACTAATGGATGCTTTTCACCTATCAGGAATTATTTGGAGTGTGTGAGCTAAAAGTCGTTGATGACATGAATGAGATGATCTGGCTGTATGCAGCTAAAAGAGAACTCCCAAGAGGAAATCTCAGGCAAAAAGCCCCATACAGTACAACAACAGAGCCTCAAGAAGCAGGGGATGGAAAGCTAAGGAGGATGACTTAATTTACTTTTTATATTATGTGATTTATTTCTGAGACATATCTTCTTTATATAACTCATTTAGTGTAATCTGTATACATGAAGTCTGCTGTTTCTAAATTTAAAGTTCAGTGATGTCTGCAGAACGAACCAATTTTGAAGAAAATAAAAGGTTACGCAAGAAATTCTAGTGCATGTTGCAGTTAATGGCTCCTACAATTAGAAACTCTTATTTTAGGCCAAAAAGACCCCCTAAGAAGATGAAAATAGTTGAGAATGTGCTTAATGCCACGCCTCCTCTAGGCTGCTTTATTAAGCAGCTTGAGGACTCTGTCAGCTCAGAATAATTTTTAACGGTTTGGTTGTATTCTAACCAATTCTCCCTTTTACAAATACAAATGTATGGACTATTCCCAAGCTCCACTTCCACTGAAAGTTATGTAAAAGTTAATTCTTGGTAGATATTTGACACTGTTTCCCAGTCAGCACTTTTGCTACTGAAGCCTGAAGACAGAATTTTAAAGTATAATACAACTTAATACAAGGATAATTACACCATTTTTACTGACAAATATTAACTTTATTCAGGAACAAAAGTTGAAAGAGATAGGAGACGCTTGTGAGTGTACATAAAGCAATGAAGTAGATTTGTTTCTGTCAGACGGGTGAGTATAACAGGAGAGAGTAACAGCTACTGTGTCACTGCTATTGATTCACCAAATACTTAGCATTATATTTGAATTCCACTTACAAAGTATAAAAAGGATTCTTCACTAAAAACAAATCAGTAGACAGTCTTGCAAATTTTTGTAATGATACATCTATTTGTAAACAAGTATTATGCGAACTGGGGATTTCCATTGCTGAGAAACGTACTTACAGTTATGGCCCAACAGCTGTGTTGTTAACCGTGCACTCAGATTACCGCGGTGCAGTTCTGTCTCGGAGTAACTTTATTTCTCTGTGGATTTTTTAGAATGGGTTGTTTCTCCTTCCTTTATCCTGCAGTGAAATCCAGAATCTGAACTTAGCCAGTGATAATAAAAGGAGGAGAGAGAGAAAGCCAGAATCAAATTCAACTCTTACATGAATGTGGAAGTTACCATCCACAGTACAAACTCAATTGAAATGCCATGTGTACTGATCATCTTAGGTTCAACTCTTAAACATACTTCTGCTCTGTTAGTGGCCGACTAACTCACAGGCTGCACATGACTTCAGAGTTGAAAGATGCAGCAAAAAGAAATGTACAGGGGTTTGTACCAACAATGTTTACCTTGCAAAGTATGCACACAAGCATAAATTGTTTAATCAAGGTAATTGTTACTATGTCATTAGCATTATTATATTAAATATTATTAGATTAATATCACAATCATAGCAAAGGACAGTTTCCTAAGCAGCCCTACAAAGGCTGGAAAGACATATTAAGCAATATAACTTTAAAAATCCTGTGGTGCACTTGTACAGTTAGGCAAATTGTTTTCACCAAATTGCACGATCATGTGCAGAATAATATTGTGTTATTTGCTTGGCTGTATCTGTCCATTTTTATTTCACTTTGTCTTGCAAGTTCAGTCGCTCTAAAATTCATCTGTATTGTGACAGCGCAAAAGAATTCTAGTCGTAGGTGAGGGTAGTGTTAAACTGGGTGTGATGCAAACACGCAACAGAAAGGTTGTGGATTTAAATACAGACAGATTGGGTAGTCAGAGCTAGTAAGATGGTTTGGGTTAGAAAAAGAGAGCTTATCTCTTCACATCTGCTATGTAACAGTTATCAAGGCTTTTCTCGCAGTGTTCATAGCGGGATAGAGTTTACTGTAGATTGGCAAGTTTCTTGTGAAGAAGTTTTCCAAGTGCTCATCTGAAAGTGAAACAGTACGATCTTAATGATGACATCATCTGTTGGCTGAAGACAGGAATAAGTATACCAGTTCCATGTACAGTTTGAAGCAAGCTAACTTGGCATCTTAAAGTTCTCTCCAGAGTTAAAATATTATTTGAATTCCAACTTTATGGCAAATTCATTTCATGTCCATGAATGAAAGAACTGAAAAACTCATGTTAATAAATTCCTCAGTCAGACATCTGTATGTAAGAGGTTGAGCCATCCCTATACTCACGGGTGCCACCTGTGCATTACTGCAACATTTGAACAGATTTTCATGCCTGTGTTGTCACTCAAAGACTTCTAATCATTGGAAGTACATGCCCAACCAAGTGTCCGAATGTGTTCTGAGCTAGTTGTTAGTAGACCCAAGTACTTATAATCAAGGTAACATGATTGTAAGTACATAATTGCAATGGAGACTACTGCTTTATCTTCAAGAGCTTCCTGGACAAAGTGCTCTCAGCTAATAAACATCCCTTCCCGTGTGGCAAGATCTTATCCAGAAAGCCATTGCTATGTGTTCCATTGCTTTATTTTGAAGATTTTCCTAGGTGAGATACTCATACAAAATTAGAATACTTACTTACAAGATTTTAATTTTTTTCCTTTATTATAAGAGGTCCCACATAAATCTGTTTGTGATTCCAAGAAACTCCTACTAGATAGCTTTTTGTGAATGCAGTGTCAGCAGAAAGATAAAATCAGGAAGTGGCATTTACTGGTTGCTATCAGGACCGGTGCAATTGCACAGCAGATAGATAGATAGCAATCAAATACTGCTGATGTGCTTCAGACTCTGCTAAAAACCGAAGGAGACTAAAGCAGAAGGCACAAAGATCCGAGGCCAAATATTACTCTCTGTAAGATGTGCACAGGACTTGCCAGGGGTGGGAGGTGGCTGATTCCAGGGGTAAATTTTACACTGTTATCAATCTGTGAAAACACAGTAAAAATCTTCATAAATAATGTGACCTAAAAAGAGTTCTTCCAAATCATAGTCTGAACGCTAACAGGGTGATCCGTTTATTAACCAAAGACTAAGCTTACGTTGGAACGGTCTAACTTGTTTTCTTCCAGGGGAGACAGTCAATGGAGAGAGGAAGGCTTCTTCAGTAAACTAATTCGAAGTACATGAACTAGGCTCTGAACTGCCCTTCAGAAGAACCATTTGTCAATAGAGCCTTGGGAGAAAAGACTGCCTTAGCTAAAATTAGCCTTTAAGATTACATTCCTTAATGCAATAAGGAAATTCTTTACAGCAAAACACTCATGGAAAACAAAGTGCTAAATCTATTATCAGTATCAAAAGAAAAACAGTTTTCTCACACTGGTTATGCATACTTATTACTTTTTTAAATCTATTGTGATAAATTAGTTCCATTTGTTTTCAATGTCTCTCTGCTTCTCATGATGGCCATTTAAAGCTTTATCGTGGCCTGTGGATCACAGCTTTTGCTCTACAACTTCTGTGATTCTGTACCTTTTTTCACAGAAACACACTGACTTTCAAATTCCATAGCGATGTTCGGAATCCATGAAGAATATTTAATTAATGGTTCATATGACATATGTCACTTCATGCCTATACAAGCTTTCACACTAGTATGCTATAATAAACTTTAAAATATAGAATAGCTTACCTCTACTTGAGGTTTTTAACTTTAAAATTGTCCTTTAGATGTAAAATAACATGAAGTCCTAATTGTGCGAGGCATTACAGAAACACAGTACAATGCATCTGCCCCAAAGTGCTTGAAATGTTGGACAACAGAAGGAACAGAAACAGCAACAAGAAAATTTACTGCAGCAAGTCTATAAGACATCTCGAGTGGAAACATCCCTCCAACTAGTGCACCGTCTTCTGGACCACACGGTTCCTGAAATTTGAGACAAATGAGGAGGCAAAACATCACCAGCTCCATTATTTTTATTAAACTGATTTATATAGAAGTAATTTTAAGAGAACTTGTGTAGTAAAGAGGTTTCTGAATAATAAAATTAATTATTTTCAATTCTTAATGAAGATGCAAGGTGTTAACAAAACCACGATACCTCCTCTTAACATATGATAAATATATGACTTTTGAATACTGTTATTCAGATAAATCATTAGCCCAATTCTATTTCTTCCAAAAGAAATCATGGTTATCTGGTCAACGCCATTAGAACTGAAAAGGCAGAGAAAAATCTTTGACCACAAAAAGCTATTAGAATTAAAATGTAACTGTTACTCTGGCTAAAACCACTCACATTAGTCTTTAGTGAGCTCATGGGGTTTCTACAAACAGTATTTTCTATGAAATTGTTTTAATTTCTTTGAAGACTAAAAAGTTCTGTTCACAGAATTTCACCTGTGGATTTGCTCTAACAACATAACACAAGTGCTCACTGAACTGAAATTGAACTCACCATTCAAAAAATAATTTTTTAATTCGGCTAATTTTTGTTTTCTGACTCCTTAGATTCTTTTTCCTTGATATTGAACATGTCAGGAGAGGGGAAGGATTTAATGTGTAACTTGTATGTTTAAACTCCTTTGTGTAATCTCATTCTATTCCACTTTTATCTTTCTTAGAAATATTTTCTTCTTTACAGTAAATATTATCCTTTGTTCTCATCAATATTTAATAGAGATGTTGTATTTGTTGCTCTATTTCTTCTTTAGGGAAATGAAAATGTTAATGTAGTAAGTCACTCTACATCATCGACACACTTATGGTAGACCTAAAAATGTTAGTATACATGTTTCTGTTTCATAAGAGAGACATCTGAAGCCTCTGTGTGTGAAATACTGCCTTTTTCCTATGTAAAGGCATGGGAAACTATCTAAAATATAAGGTCTTGGATTAAGACTTTGTCCTTCTCTATAGGTAGCATCATAAAAATTTTCCTCCCTTTCCCACAGCAAGACAAACATACCATTTTATGAAATTCTTGCCAGCAAAACAGGAGTTTTGAAAAAATGCCATTTCTGTATTTCAGAAGCAAGAAGTCTCACATTAATGGGTTTTTTTTAACATTTCTGTGTGTCATGATGTATAAAAACTCCATTGCTCATAAATCTATGTAGAAAAGAGAGTTAGAAAAAATAGAATTGAGGTGGTTCACTTGGAGGGGAAGGAAGACTAAGACAGAAAGCTAGAAGTNTCTCACATTAATGGGGTTTTTTTAACATTTCTATGTGTCATGATGTATAAAAACTCCATTGCTCATAAATCTATGTAGAAAAGAGAGTTAGAAAAAATAGAATTGAGGTGGTTCACTTGGAGGGGAAGGAAGACTAAGACAGAAAGCTAGAAGTCTACACTGTTTTAACTACAATGATTTTATAGAAAGAAGGAAGGAGCATAGGAGGTGAAGTGATTTTCCCAAGTGTCACAACTTAAAGGGTTACCTGTCCTTTGGGTGTGTAGAGATCACAACCATGGGTTTGTATGGCATTCTGTAATACACAAGAACATGGAAGCTTTATCCTCTAAATTTTTCTGCTTTACTACAGATTACCACAAATACCACAAAAATCACCACTAGCAAATGTATGTATAATTAATAAAGTGAATATGAATGAATATGTATACCAAGCTATTACCAATTACTATCAGCAATCAATAATTTAGTAGCAATCAATAGTATGTTATCAATCAGTAACAGCCTTGATCAGTATTGCAGTACTACCAGTAACAGCAACAACCAAATAGTTACATACTACTACAGGTTACTACAACTTACCATTAGTGAAGCAAACATATATCAACAACAGATATGAAAGATTACTTGTATGAATATATACAATATCAACATGAAATTAATTAGACAGATTTCAGAAGGGCCCGTACCATTCAAAAAAAGGGGGGTGGGAGGTGGGACTAGCCACCCCCAAAAGAGGGGAGAACAGACTGAACCAATGAGATAACAGACAGAACATCCCTACAAAAATGATCCATGTCATAGAGTCTGGGGTCAGGAAGCTACTCTCCGTGAGACTCCCCGGGCCCACAGAAAGTTCACAGTCTCGGAGAGCGAGGCTCCATTTCAGATAAAAATTAAGTCATTTTAGTAACATTGAGAGGGTGTAGGGTATCCTCCTTTCAGCAACGAATAGATGCTGTTAATTTTGATTTTTCACCTGCAACAGCCAATAGATGATGCTGTTTTCTGCTCTTTCAGAGTAATTTTATTTTTCCAGGCAGTTTTCCACCTTCTCAAATCATAAATCGCCATTACAGTCCCTTGTTTTTGCACTTATCCATGGTATCTCATGACGTCTCTGGTTTCTAGGTACCCCAGCTGCATTTGAAAGAGGCCAGCTGCATTTTTCAAGGATGTTTCTGGTTCCCAGGCTTGCAGTCCCAGGCTGGCAGGCCTTTCCCTAACAGTATTATTCAGCAGACAATTTCTTCTGTTCAGTATTTTTCCCCTTCTAACCATGCCGCCTTTATAGCTGCTCACATCACCAAGGCAATTCAAAGATGAGAGGCAGAGCCAAAAGGGAAATTTACAAGTAATTCTAAGTGTCCAATAGTCTTTCTCACAGAACATCTTGCTTCCTAATAATAAGCTACTGCTTCCCACCTAAAAAATGAAAATACTATCTGCACTTGGCTGATATGACTACCATCCATACTTTTGTGATGAAAAATTGCACTAATGAATGGCAGAACGACCAGAGCAGTAAGTCAAGTGTTACTGAGTGAACAGACTGTATAAAATACTGATTATACTTATTTGGGCATGTATAAAAACTATCAGCACAACACAAATGGCCCTTAGACACCGCGCAGCTAAAACTGTCACTTTCCCATTTTCTTGAGTGCTTTGGTCTTGTGCATCCTGCTTAGACATAATGACCCTCAGTTTTTGCTGCAAGATACAGTCACTCCTCTGCTTCCTTTCTGTCTCTCTCTTAATATTGATTAATATTGTTCATTTTGCAAGAGCTGACTATGATTCACTGAATATAAGGGGTCAGAAAAGTGCTCACATTTTCTTTATCTGATACCTGTTAATCTTTGCAGCTGAAAATCTAAAGGAAAAACAAATAAGATGACAAGTTTTTTAATGTGTCAAAACCAAGGTATTAATGTTAGAAAGATTCTTACTAATTTTCAAAAAGTTACGGACTTCAAAGATGACTATTTCACTTATTGCTTTTGCAACTGCTATTTTGTGACAGTGGTCCACTGTGGATAAGTCTAATTTACCTCTACATTTTGTGATAAATATTTTGGTAGGTTTTTTCCACACAGTGAAAAAATCAGCCAGAGCTAAGGACATGTTAAAGAATTAAGCCAAAGAGTTATATGTGAGTAGAGCTTCATACTTAATCAATTCTGACTATATGTTACCTGAATTTGGTATTTGACTTGCATTCTGAGTAAGTAAACCCTGGTAAACCTCCAACCATATGAATATTCAAAGACAGACAAAATGGCATGTCTAAGACTGATTTGTTTGTATTCTTTATTTAGGTATCTTGCAGACATAGGAGCTTCATTGTGTCGAGTATACACATATGCAGTCTCTGAATCACTATTAGCATAGTGTAATAAAAGTAACAAAACCACACAGGTTTGTACGTGTGCTTAGGTAATAATATATACATATGCAAAGTTTAACAGACTAATAATGATAGTTGTATGTATTTTTCGCTTACTTATAATCTAAGAATCAGTTTCTCTTTGGCCCTTCCTGGATACAAAGGTAAGAGAAAATATGACACTGAATGTTCCTTACCACATACAAAAGGCCGAGGGATAAGTGGAGTCAAGAAGAGAGCTAACATTCTCCAAATGATGTAAAATACATTACCTAAGCCATGGCTCTCTCCTGTTTCCTCTTTCCTCAATCAGTGTATGACATGGTGGAGAATGAAGCAAGAAGGCTTCTCATTCCAAGCTACACTCTGTGACCACCCTTTTAGGATTTTGGTTCATTCATGAAAATCATTTTAGCTGCTTATTGTTGTTGTATCCCTCCTCTTCCATCCCTAAAATACACAACAGTCCAATTTTTTCAGTGTTTTAAGACTTCTAAGTGATATCAAGTTTGATACAACTCAGTAAGAAATTATGATGGGGATCTGCAGGGAAAAGGCTAGGAAGGGCATTTTTGTTAGATTTTTTCCAAGACTAAATAAATAACCAACAATGGCAAATTAAAAACTTGCACTTCAGTGCGATACCCCAACTTAATGATCCACAGCTAAAGATTCCTGCTTCTGAAAATAACAAGCTAACTAAATCCAACAAGAAAGTGGAAGTTAAATAGGTGAAATCACTGAAGTCTGGGACAAATGTGTACCACATGACTGAAGAGATATGAATCCTCTGAGGTAAATCTTAAAACAGGAATGTCTAACTCCTGACTGCTGGAAGTATTCACAAATGAAAGGATTAACTAGGGAAAGTGGAAGTCAGAACTAAATTGAATCTGTGACCTGACATCAGGATGGTCGGTGAGCTAAATTAAGAGCTAAATTGATCCTGTGCCTGCTAGAAACAAGATTTTCATGAACTTCACAAAGCCTTGAATCGGGCCTTTATACTGGAAAATGAAATCTAAGGTACTCTGTAAAATACAGAGCTGCCAATGAATCCTTCTGAATATTCAGTGTTCTTTAAAGAATGAAGAAAGATTTTTCTAGGTTGTGAAAGCAACATTCAAATGATGTACTATGAAGTACCTTGGGTTCCCTGTGCTGTAATGTAGAAGTCAGTAGGATACATGGTAGGATGAAAGGGATGCTTTTATGCATTGGGGCTCACGGGTGGGTATAGAGTGTACAGTATTACGCTGCAGCAAGAGTGTGTGCATGTTGTGAAGGCTTCTTTAAATTGGGGTCCTAGTAGGAAATACATCCTTGCCTTGTTCCAGTGTTGTAGGAGCCGTGGCCTCTCATAGTCATAATACATAACCCAATGTGCAAGGTACAGTCATGGCAAATTAAAACATGCATTGACCAGCTGCTACTGGCACATGGCACCAGAGACATCAAGAAGGCTGCACAACTTTACTGTAGAGGCATGAAATACGGCCTTGACTGTAGGAGAACTTGAAGCAGGAATCACCTGTGTAAATGGTGCATATGCTGTAGACCTGCAGCCAGCCAGATTGCCAATTCCACATGTTAAGAATTACGATTCAGATTTCCAATAACTCCTGAGGGATGTTACACACCTCTGACTTTTAAAATCTTTCTTCGTATTTCACATCTTTGGCAGACCGGACCTGCCTTCAAGGACCGTTGGAGCTTCTAACACAAAGCAAGGAGCTGCTGGAGGCGGGAATGGCCATCCTCTTACCCCGACAAGAAAGGGCTGCCAGCCAGCTCTTCTGCCCGCTCCCATGCACTGCGGCCCCTTACCATGTCCCTAGTCCCCCTCGGCTCTCCCCAGCGGCCACTTGCCTTGCCCCTGGTCCCTGCCATGCACTCCGCTGTGGCCCCTCACCATGCCTCTGTCCCCTGCCCCGCCCCCACCACCAGGCACAGCCTCAGAGAGGAACAAGGAGCTGGAGCTAAGATGTGAGTTAGAAAGCTGCTTCTCAGCCGTGGTCTTGCTTTCTGCTTTACAGCTGCTTGAGGTGAAGCCGAGTTGAAGGTAAGTTTAGTGTTAAAGTGGGAAGGACTAGGAGCCCTGGAGAAGGCCAACATTCTTCCAGAACATTAACCCTTACCACACAGGAGGCAGCCATCCGCAGTCAACCCTGTGAACAGTCCCAGGCCCTTTCTGTACAAACTCCCAACTCCATGTTTCACTCTCCTCTAACACCGGCCCCTGTTCTAGCTGAGACACTTGTGTAGCAGGTGCCCTGCCCCACTAGTGCCAGTCTGTGAGGTGCGGCAAGGCCTGTGTGCCCGAATGTGCCACATGTGGGTGCAGACATGCTATGCAGTATACTGTGTAGACGGATCTGTAAGGAAATTCAGCATTGCCGTTTTCCTGCTGCAGTGATGAAAAACCCAGCTGGAAAGTTAGCTACTCAGGGTCGGCCGCTCCTTTAAGAGAGGATACAGGCCCAGCCACCTGGGCCACAGCCTGCTCTGAGGAGAGGCGGGGAAAGGAGGCCAAGTAGCAGTTAGGAAGCTGTTCTAAGGCATTTTCAAACATACAAAGACTCTTTGGATGAAGACGAGAGGTAAAGGTATGGGAGGATTTGTGGAGTCCTCGAGATTAAACAGTCTTAAAAAAATTAGATAAAATTAAGGCACTCCAAGAAGAGAAAGAAGTTCAGCCAGAAGATTAGACGACTCCAAGGGGCCGCAAAGGTGTAGCCTTAAACTGACAGGAATTGTGAGCAGGGAAAAGCAATACCTCAGGCTCACACAGTGTTTTCGGTCTTTCACACTCAGAGGTGTAATGAAAACAGTCTCTATGCAGAAGCGGTGTGGTTAATACTGAATACTTCAGTTGACTGTAGAGTCCCAAAAATGCTCTTATGGATTTCTGGCAGCCTCCTTATTTGTTTTTTTCCCTTGAGTAAAAGGAACTGGACTGAGATGGGGAGTGGGCCTCAAACTAGCTTACTCCAAGGAAGCTGAAGGACTGTGTTTCGATGCCACTGTCTTGGAGAGAAATAAATTATTTTTTTCCTGGTCTGTCTAGGTGACTAAAATCACACAAGAAACCTGGCCTGCACATATGGGACAGAGAGCAGTCAGGCACCAGTTAGGAGAAGGAGGCTGTGCATTTCCGTTACCAGTCAGGTAAGTTAATTGGCAAGTGCTCACCTGTCATTCTAAAGTACCTGCCTATTCCTCCCATTCATTTCTTTTTCATGTGAAGCAGTTGGTAGCACAGAACCTAAGCAGACATTCTGTATGGCTTTTCAAACTGATTTAGATATTTTGCTCCCTAAGTTTTGTCTTTTCACTGGATTTCAATAGGACTTCAAAACCTCATTGTTTGTTCTGTAAGGAAACCGATCTGAGGGCTTAAAGTAATCCATCAGCTCCTTCAGCGCAGTTAGCCCTTGACAGGAACGATACCTGATTGTTGCCACCTTTAATTCAGTTCCTGGTGGGCTGCTCTGGGAATCTTTGTTTTCCTCATATTTTTCTCTGGACAACTGATGTCTTCAGCCACTGAAATGTGACTTTCTGCAAGCCGCTTGGTAGATATGTCTCAGGGTTCTGTACAAACATCTGGGGAACCCTGCCTGACGTGCAGGTCAGTTTGAATACAGAGTTGGCGTTGTGGTGGTGTCGTCACGCTGGCAGCTCCCTGGCCTGCTCCCACAGGCTGACAGGTTTGTGTTGTGTGTGTAGGTAAAGCAACGTATGGCGTCCTGCTGAATGTACTGTTTTCTGCAGAATCTTGGTAAAACATTGCTCAGAGGTACATAGATGAATGTGTTCTTTTTTTCTGCTGCTAACTTTCAACAGAGCTTGTATTTAGATCGGAAACAACTACATATGTTAGAGATTCTCATTTCTATGGATTACAAAACCCCAAAAGAAGCATAGTTTCTTGCATGGAGACTCTTTTTCATTCTAGCAGAAAATGGTAATTTTATCAGGGAAATATTTTAAATAATTGGAAAAAAAATTGCTACTTTATTTCTTCAACACGCATATGTGACTATCTTCAAAGCAGTGATAATTACCCTCACAGCTTTTCTTCCTGAAGTACTTGGAAATCGTAAGAATTTTAAAGAAAATAAAGATTTCCCACAGTCCTTTAAGCTATCTTTTTATACCTAACTTTCTTTTATTTCCTCTCTCCCATTTTGTAAAAACTTAACCTGTTAGTAAGCTGGAATGACATTGCTGTTGTTTTCCTTAACAGCTATGAGTTGAGGGGGGAAAAAAGTAAGTAAAGGATGGAGCATAGTTTCAGTGAGAGCTTTGGAAAGGCTTTGAACTGCCCTTTTGGATGCAGTGAATTGCAGATAGAACTGATGTATATAGATCCAGATGCTCAACATGTCCATAAAAAAGAATTCTTTTCAAATTATTTACATGGAAAATTTTTTTCTTTAAATTTAAATACATGAGATTTCTCATTGTCTGCAGGGACTAGCTTTTAAAGCAAAATATCAGGTATTGTGAGGTTTTCAATGTGATTAAAGCTGGCAAAACACATCAGTGTTCTAGTTAACGTAACTACACAGGCTGACTATACCAGTAGAAATGAAGTCTACATTTAAAATGCTTCTTGGCTTTTACTGCAGTGGAACACACATGCAGAGACATTCTCTCCTAAAGTTAAAATAGCTTTTTTTTTTTTTTTTCAATTTTACTCCTTTATTTGGAATCATTTTTTAAAAGGCTGGGGGGGGGAAACAAACCGCATTTTTATTGTGAATGAAGAGATTCTATACCCAACTCACAATACAACTAAAACTATTTCTGTAGAAAGACATTAAATTTCTTTTAAAAAAATTAGAATATAACTAAGAAAAGCCCGCTGATCTCAGATATGTGCAATACATTTTATTTAAAAAAGTAAACACCTCTGATTTTAGTCCATATGAGTAAGTCTAAAGGGAGTGTCAAATGCTGTGTTTTATGCCACAGTCTCTCCCACTCAAGAACATAACATCATATACAGCTGAAGCTGGCAGCCTGGGTGAGTGAGCCTGAAGGACGTTCTTTAGAATACGAGGAAAGTTCCACCTGAAAGGATCTGTCTTGAGGCTTCACTGCTGCCCCTTTCCTGCCATCTGATCTGCTGCAATGGTGCCTCATGTTGTTGCATGGCTGCAGTGTGGTTTTTTCACAGCAAATCAGAGAAAGTTCAATCCCACTAGAAAGTTGCACAATTTTAAACTCCTATTAAGACACTCAAATTTCATTAAGTATCTGGAGTTCACATTCTTGTAGAAAATGTGAATTTTGCCTGCATTTGCAAAATATGTTTGTAAACACATGACACTTTTGAGCATGCATAAGTTTATTTGTGGAAAATATAGATTTATTTTTGAAACATATAGCTGTAGCAAAACACGTATTAGTTTGTTATTAAAATTCAACATCTTTAAAGGGTTTAATAGATATTTATTACATAGTCATATATTCTGAGATGATTTACTCTCTTGCATGCCTCTATAGAAAATAAGTGTGTTCTGCTATAGAGGTTCAGGTGAGTCAAAGGCTCAAGGAATCCAGACAGGGCTCCCAAAATATTTTTGCCAAGTGAGAGAAAAAGCTTTCCAAGATACTTTAGGCTTAGGTTTGGCAATAAGACTATCCTCTACAGTGATACTTGTCATTTAAAAAAAAAAAAGTTTTTAAACATGGTATTCGATAGAGAAAAATGGGTAGTCTGTCTCGCACACTCCTTTCCATTGTGTAAAGAATGTTTGTGTTTGACTGCTATCAAAGCACATACAATCATTGGTAACATCGGTAAGACTTGCAAGCTTTCATGTCTGCTTCCTTTTTAAATTAAAACCTCTGTCAAGCAACTGATTTGTTATATAGCATCCAAGCAAGTGTGTGCATGCATGGGCAGAGTTATAGACCAATCAGAAGGAAAGGAGCTGTTAGACTCTCACTCAGTCCATTACAGTGTGTGATGTCAGTGAAGATCTCAGTCTTCCCACATGCGGTACCCGTATTCAAGTATCTGTTTTGAAAATAGGACCTTGCGATTTGACCTTTTCTGCATATTTCTATTCCACAAACGAAGACATCATTTTGTAGTTTGAGACTGAACCAATACAGAAGTGCATTTCTTTTTCTTGCAGATACATAATTAATCTGCTACATCATATTCACTTTCTCTGTATGTCACTTCTCTTTCTTTTATGTGCCTCTCTTTCTTTGAAATAGGTTTTACATCCCTGACCTGCTCCTCCTTTGCAGATATGTATAAAACAAAGGCAATGTATCTTTTAGTTCAGGTTTTATGTGCACATAGATCTGCAATGACATTCAGCAGTCTGCTAAGGTGTCTTAATATCTGAACTCTGCAATCTTACATTTGACAACATTTCAACAAACCCCTACCAGGGAAAAGCAGCACAGCAGAGACGTTCTATGAGAAAATTCAGGCAACTGTAAAGGAAAGTTCCGCTGTAGAGAAATTACTTTGTAGTAGACATGGCTTAAAATCGCAAACATATCTCTACTCAGTGCTGAAGCTACTCTTTTAAAATTTTTGCCCCCAGAATGGGTGTTTGCAAGCAATAAATAGACATCCTAAGTAAAGTTCAGCTGGTAATTAACACAATACAGAGAAGGAATGCTCCACATATCACAGAATCACAGCATGGCTGAGGCTGGAAGGGACCTCTGGGGTTGTCTAGTCCAATGCTCCTGCTCAAGCAGAGCCACCTAGAGCCAGTTTCCCAGGACCATGTCCAGATGTCTTTTGAAGATCTCCAAGGAAGGGGACTCCAGAACCTCTCTGGGCAACCTGTGCAATGCTTAGTCACCCTCACAGTAAAATAGTGTTTACTGATGTTCAAATGGCATCTCCTGCATTTCAGTTTGTGCCCATTGCCTCTGGTCCTGTCACTGGGCACCACTGAAAAAAGCCAGGTTCTGTCTTATTTGCATCCTCCCTTCAGGTATTTATAGACATTTACGAGATCCCCTGAGCCTTCTCTTCTCCAGGCTGAACAGTCCCATCTCTCTCAGCCTCTTCTCATAAGAGAGATGTGCCTGTCCGTTCATTATTGTGGCCCTTTGCCCAAATCTGTCCAGTATGGCCATGTCTCCCTTGCATTGAGAAGCCCAGAACTGGACCCAGCACTCCAGGGGTGGTCTCGCCAGTGCTGAGGGGGAGGATTATTACCTCCACCTGCTGGCAACAGTCGTCCCAGTGCAGCCCAGAATACAATTAGCCGCCTTTGCCACAAGGGTACATTGCTGGCCCGTGTTCAACTTGGTGTCCACCAGGACCTCCCAGGTCCTGTAGAATGGTTTGGTGTTTTGTGAATTTGGGTTTTGGGGGGGGGGGCGGCAGTTAAGTGAAAACTGGCTTTAAAAGTGTGAAGTTATGACCTGAAGATGAAGAGTATTTTAGATGTAAATGTACAACCAGACCAGTCAGTCATACTGGTTTACTGTTACCTCCTTTTTGAAAGTACACATGTATTTTCTGTCCTCCTCAGGAGTGCTGAAATAGCTGCAGCCATCCAAACAGCAGTGCATGCTTTCTGGTAAAACTGTTTTGGGAATTCTTTGACTATTAGATAGTATGATGAAGCATGGAGAAGAAAAGAAAAAATGAAGCATGAAGCCTGTCTCTTACACAACACTGACATACCATTTTCTAATGATACATCTGTGTAAGGTGGGCACACCTGCTATATGGTTAGAGCCACATTTTATAGTTTAAAAATATCAAACTTATTTCATTCTTATGCATGTTTTTACATAGTGTTTTGCATGTGGAAGCTAACAATCCAAATTTCTAGTTTCTAGCCATATTGATTCACAAGATATCTAACCTTGTGACAGCCTCATGTCAAAGTTTTGTTTGACTGTTGCTTTGGAAGCATGCTAAATTGGGAAACTTGGCTGTGAAAGCAAAAAAAAATAATTTTNTGCTTTCTGGTAAAACTATTTTGGGAATTCTTTGACTATTAGATAGTATGATGAAGCATGGAGAAGAAAAGAAAAAATGAAGCATGAAGCCTGTCTCTTACACAACACTGACATACCATTTTCTAATGATACATCTGTGTAAGGTGGGCACACCTGCTATATGGTTAGAGCCACATTTTATAGTTTAAAAATATCAAACTTATTTCATTCTTATGCATGTTTTTACATAGTGTTTTGCATGTGGAAGCTAACAATCCAAATTTCTAGTTTCTAGCCATATTGATTCACAAGATATCTAACCTTGTGACAGCCTCATGTCAAAGTTTTGTTTGACTGTTGCTTTGGAAGCATGCTAAATTGGGAAACTTGGCTGTGAAAGCAAAAAAAAATAATTTTTTTTTAAGATTTTTAAAAATAGTATTCTTTCGACTTTGTTAAAATGTGAGATAGCAGAATAAACTACACAGTTTTCACATCATATAATGAAATACAATGCCACTACTAATAATTTAAGGCTAATGATGTCCTGAGCAATATAAATGCTGGACAGCCAGCATGTTTTGGCATTCTGATGGGACTCTAGAGTTGGTCAGTACTCTAGTATTGTTCTGTCTGTCCCCATCCTTAAAGTGGATATACACAAAAAGGTCTTTAAAAGCGACTTTTTTTTCTGATTAAAACTTATTTTTAGAACATGGTAAGTAAAACAGAGAGAATTACATCAACTGGTTGAAACAGAACACAGCTCATCTTCCTCTCACCTACTGTGTCTTCACTGGTCTTACTTTCAGTCTTGGTCTTAGCTCAGCAACTTTCAGAGGCTCCCTGGGTTGCAGCAAGTTATAGATGATCCTGTCTGATCCCTGGGAAAATACCTTCCTTTTCATCACCTCTGAAGCCTGATGGCGTTTGTGCATCTTGTGCCTGCTCTCTTATTCCTCTCTCTTGTGGACATATTGGTCTTTGCACCAGCTATGTCAGAAGCTTATTTTAACAGAGTATTCTTGGGTTTTGTTGGGGAATGAGGTATCCCCCATTCACTCCAGAGGCTTCCATGTTACAGGACAAAACTCTTTTCTCTTAGTTGCCCAGTTGCTTTCTTTGAAAGGAACACACATACTCTATTCAGGATATTGCTGGCAGCCAAATGAAAGCAAATACCTTCTTTCACAGCCCTACTTTGTTATTTTCTTTGTCTGTAGATGTGCTTAGATAAATATTATATATATATTATATATATTATATATATATTAAATTATATATATATATATAGCCCCCCCATAGTCCTTCCATCTTCGTATTTCAGCAACCAACTCACTACTGACTGCAGATTTGTGTGCTAGTTACTGGGCTATTAACCCATGTAAATAAGTAAATAAAATTAATTTTTAAAAAAATCTTTTCCACTTTATCCCCAGTTTTACTTCTGAAACTAGACTATGTATCACCTACCTAAAAGGTGTCCAGATGTAATTTTTGCCTTTATCTGTGGAAGACAGTGACTGATATAATATGGAAGGATGTAGGACTTCAAAACACTGGAAGTCATTGTGAGAGGGAGAGGCAGCAACAGCAACAGTAGAGTTAAGATGTGAGAGACTTAGATGGCAAATAGGGAGTATCATCAGGCCTGTGTGACGGGGTGTGTTCTGGCTATCGATATTGCATGTGTTAGTTACAGTTCCAACCACAAAACTGCCTTAATTTGTTCATGAACATCATTTACTCTGGCCAAGTTGTAAATTGGATTGTGGTGTAATTATTTCAAAATGGCACATTTCAGATTTTTGTATTGTAGTAATTGGATCTGGGATGGGAATTAGCTTCATGTATTGTGTACTTTTTCCCAATTCTCCAAAGACAGTGCCTCCTCTTCTCTAATATTGTTATTTATTTTTTTCCTCCTTCGAATTGTACCCTATACTGTCTATATTTGCCCGAAATGAGATTTCCTGTCTTTGAAATAGACTTCCCACTTGTCCTTCACTTCCACTCCTATCCCCAAATGAGCATTTAGTCATCTTAAAGAAGGAAGAATGGAAATAACAGGAAAAGATGAGTCAAAAATTTTCCCTATGGGTATACTAATAGATTTCTGGACCCTGCCTAGAAAAGTAATCGCAGAGAAGAAAGAAAAGGTTCTGCAGCAAACTGCAGAAAAATATATGTCTTATTTTATACTGCATTTCTCACTTACTTTTCCTTTGCTCCCTGCCCCCTGCAAAATCACCCTACTTCTTTTCTGTCTCCAACATTTTTATTGTAAACCATGTGTATAAAAAATGTTGCATTTTTATATTCAATTTCTGTTTTTCTTTTAAAAAGAAATGGGGATATTGTTTTAAATGAGTAAAGGGACTTTGTATATAGTCAATTCATCACAGTCAGCTGATCCTTGTGAATGAAATACTGATGCAGCCTTCCTTCAGGAGAGCAGCAAGGTCCTTGGCAGTTGAAGGTTTTGTGTGTAGTAAATATTGGTTAGCTTAAAGAAAGACCTGGACATTAATAGGAAAGGAAAAAGGAAAATGGGAAAACACCAGCACCTAGAAAATGGAGGAGAAAATTACAATAGCCTTTTTAATTGAGAAGTGAATATAGTGTGCTGTGAAGTGCTGGAGGAAAGAGCCATCAGGACTTTAGCATGTGGGGAGAGCAGAAGAAAAGAAGGTAATGTCAGAAATGGGTTTGAAAGAAGAAGGGAAGTAGATGAGTAGTGGGTTTTTTCATCTTCAGTCTTGCTGGGTTTTGTATGGTTTATTGTTTCGGGGGTTTTTTGGGTTTTTTTGTTGTTTTTTTTTTTTGTAGGAGACTATCTAGCATAAATTGTTGGTTTTCAGAACTGGCTGTGCACAGGCTATTACGTGTATAGCCAAAGACCAGTTTGACTGTTTATGAATAGCTGCTTAGTAGAACCCAAGAAAATTGAACATTGATCTCAGAGTAGCTTCTCTGTAACAACAATGCTAAAAATACACATATTTTCAGTCTGGATTCTTTATGCCTCTCTATTTTATTTTTCTACATATTACCTGACCAATTAATTTGAGCACCTAGTTCTGTAACAGGTCTCTTAGGAGACCATCCTCCTTCATATGCTTCTTGTCTTCCCTGTGGCTGACTTCTCTCCCAAGAATACTTTATCTTCTGTATCTGTCTGTAAAAACAGAGATTAAATTCCTATTGATAATTTTATTCTAGATGATGTCGGAGTTCAAATGCATGGAGTTATGAATCAGTCTTATAAGTAAGTCAGTCATTACAATGCAGACTCTAAATACTGGTTTATATGATGATTATGGGGTTGAGTGTACAGTCTTCCCAGTAGAAACCCCTTTCCTCATCTGCATTTTGTCAGTGTAGGGTATGCCATGTAGACCATTCTTCATAAACAGGCAGATTTCCAGGTGGATTGCTTCTGTTTTCCTCATGCGTCGCTGTGTATTGGGTAAGTTGTATTTCACCTGGCTCTGAGATCGTTTTATTTTCCTTGAAGCTAATGAATTTACTTAGTATTAATTGTAAAAACTCGAAAACAGTTTATACCAGTTCTCCAAATGTAAAAACTTTCGTAACATTTCCTAACAAAAGCTCCTATCACCTTGCTATTTTCTATGCTTTTTTATGTACAAGGCCATTACTTGCAAACAAACCACAAAACTGAACGTAGCAATGGGATAAAGTGGAATATTTTGATATCTGGGTTGACTCTGTACTAGAATATGAAGTGACTCGCATCTATTGACTAGTTCCTCATTGACTTATGTGTTTTCAGTGTGCAGTGGAGTTGGCTTGGAATATGGCTTTACAGAAGCCGATGGAGAATGCGTATTTTTTATTCTGTAGATAGACAGCTGCTGAAATTAAAAGCTGTGTGTATCCAATATCCATGAGCTTGGCTCTTGTGTTCCCGCATGCATGGTCATCTAGAGACAAGATATGTAGTGTACCTTGAAGGTAGAGAAGAAATACAGGGTCTGTTTAACCTATGGAAAAAAAAAAGTGAAGTGTTTAGATAGAAAAGTCTTCCTGCCACCCCATCCCCAGAATGACAATGTCAGCTTAATTGAAAGAGCTGTAAATTTTTTTCCAGTACTGTTCTGCAGAAATTGTTTGTGTAAAATTCATTTTCAAGAAACCAATAGTAACTATTTTTACTGCAAACCAATCCTTTTAATTCTCCAGAATTGAGACAACTAGCAAATGTTTGCTTGAATATTTTTTTATTTTGATCAGTCTAACTACAGGTATAATTCTGAAGTTCTATACTTCAGAAGTATACTGCTTGAGAAGTTGTGGCAGTTTGGTGAACTGGCAGTCTGGCAGTCAGTTCCCGCTGACTGGAAAAGGGGAAACATAATTCCCATTTTTAAAAAGGGGAAAAAGGAAGACCCAGGGAACCACAGGCCAGCCAGCCTCACCCCTGTGCCTGGTGAGATCATGGAGCACATCCTCCTGGAAACTATGCTAAGGCACATGGAAAATAAGAAGGTGATTTGTGACAGCCAACATGGGTTCACTAAGGGCAAATCGTGCCTGACAGATTTGGTGGCCACCTACAATATGGTTACAGCATTGGTGGACAAGGGAAGAGGAACTGATATCATCTACGTGGACTTGTGCAAAGCATTTGACACTGTCCTGTATGACATCCTTATCTCTAAATTGGAGAGACACAGACTTGATGGATGGACCACTTGCTGGATAAGAAATTGGCTGGATGGTCACACTCAAAAAGTTGTGGTCAATGATTCAATGTCCAGTGATAAGTCACGTTCCTCAGGTGTCGCTATTGGAGACAGCACTGTTTAACATCTTTGCCAGTGACAGGGACAGTGGGATTGAGTACACCCTCAGCAAGTTTGGTGATGGCACCAAGCTGTGTGATATGGTTGCTGGAGGGAAGGGAAGCCATCCAGAGGAACCTTGACAGGCTTGAGAGGTCGGCCCATGCAAACTGCATGAAGTTCAACAAGGCCAAGTGCAAGGTCCTGCACATGAGTCAGGGCAATACCAAGCAAAGATACAAGCTGGACAGAGAATGGATTGAGAGCAGCCTTGAGGAGAAGGACTTGGGGTACTGTTTGATAAGATGCTCAGCATGAGTGGACAATGTGCACTTGTGCCCCAGAAAGCCAACCGTATCCTGGGGTGCATCAAAAGAAGCATGACCAGCAGGTTGAGGGAGGCGATTCTCCCCCTCTACTCCATTTTTGTGAGACCCCACCTGGAGTACTGCACCCAGCTCTGGGGCCCCCAACATAAGAAGGCTGTGGACCTGTTGGAGCGAGTCCACAGGAGGGTCACGAAGATGATCAGGGGGCTGGAACACCTCTCTTATGAAGACAGACTGAGACAGCTGGGTTTTTTCAGCCTGGAGAAGCGAAGGGTTCAGGGAGACCTTACAGCAGCCTTCCAGTACCTGAAGGGGCCTCCAAGAGAGCTGGAGAGGGTATGTAGTGATAGGGCAAGGGATAAGGGTTTAAAACTGAAAGAGGATAGATTTACATTAGATGTTAAGAAGAAATTCTTCATAATGAGGGTGGTGAGACACTGGAACAGGTAGCCCAGAGACGTTGTGGATGCCCCCTCCCTGGAAGTGTTCAAGGTCAGGTTGGACCGGGCTTTGAGCAACCTGGTCTAGTGGAAGGTATCTCTGTCCATGGCAGGGGGGTTGGAACATTGTTGATCTGAATTGTATTTGGCTTGAAACTTACATGAAATTGCCACTGAGTTGTGAAGAATTGCAGATGGAGAATACTTCTTTAATATGAGGCTATATCAATCTTTATTTTCAGAATATGTACATTTTAAAAATACATAAAGAAGCTCAATTGACTGTAAATTTCTATGGTAGCTTTAGCAAGTATTTTATTTTATTGCTTTTTATTTTTATACTTTTTATAGACTCGTGTATGATACACAGCCTTTGGACAGGATAATGAAATGAAAAATTATCAATTTCTCCATAGATTCTAATCAAATTATATGAAGATGGGACACAATAGGACTTTAAGGTCAATTTTAGCTTCACATTAAACCACAGGTTTTTAGTTTTTCCTCAGAGAGCTCTGAGCACTGAAAGATATGCGGCTATGTATAAGAAAAAATACTATGTCCTGCCTAGGAGAGATAGATAGGTTAAGGCAGTGTATCTAGAAAACAAAAAGCAGTTGTATACAATGTAGAAATATTATAATTTCTCCAGTGCTTTTGAAAATTAGTTTCTGCTCCTTCAAGTGAACTGGGAAAATGCTGAATTGTCATCCTGATTCATGGTGGGATTTCTGCTTATATGATTACTTCTAATCATTGTATAACCCTTCTTTGGTACAGAAATGAGAGCTCCTGTGCAGATGGGCTTTGCTAAAGATGAAGTGATACGGAACATCAGAGGGTTTTGGTTCTAACTTGTTAGTGCATCTTCTGTTTTGGTTCCCTCTGAGTTCAGCTCTTTTATCTGATTTTCAGTTCATTCACAAAAGCGCCCTTATTTTGAAATATTCCAGGTTATTTAAAGAAAAATGATGCTCTATAAACTATTGACAATTGTAATTCCTTTCTAAGAAAATAATCTTTCTAACACATGTGACTAGGGGAGTATTAAGTTTTGCTTGCTCTCGATTTTAATGCATGAACTTTCTTTTCTGTTTAGTATACTCATGCATCTGTCCCCTTTCCATGTGTTGTATGTCCTTTCATTTCATGCTTCTCTTTTGTATCAGATCAACTTTCATCCATTTTCCTTTCTCCCTATGCTGAGCAACATACATATGCATGCTTTTCTTTTAACCTAGCTGAGAGCCACATGCTGTGCACCTGTCTCAGAGGGAATATGCCTCCTGAGCCTGTTTTGTACAAGGCAGGTGCGTGAATAGTATCCAATATATTTATGTAATAAAAGGAAGAGGGTTTAACTCTAAGGACCTTACACAAGGTATTCATATAATAGTATGTTTGCTTGATCTTATTCATTGTTGTACAAACACATCCTATTTGCTACACTTCCACAGTAAGCTCAAAATGGTGTTTGTGACATTAAGCTGCTTCTCCTTTTGTTCTTCCATATCTTCAGCTTGATATAAACTTCTGACCTGATGGTAGTCTAGATCTTACCAGCTTCAGAGAAAACATGCCCTATATATTTTGAGGTAGCAATAACTGATAACTTTTCTCCTTAACATTTTTAAAATGTAGGGAGTTCAGAAGTCCAGTTTGGATGTTAATTCATTTCTGTATACTCTCAAATTCAAGAAAGGGGGATATCATGGTTTTCCTTTTACAATGCCAGTACAGTGGTGGATTGAGAACAGCTGTGACAACAAAAAGAAGCCAGTTTTATTAGCACCTCTGTCACTATTAATACTTGTTAATTAAACTGTGTGAATGATACCAGTAAAGAATTTTTATATACCGTTTTACAGATAGTCAGTATTAAAGCACAGCTTGAAAATAAACTCCTTATTCATAGGCATAAAAAGTTAGTTCCAGAGGTGAGGTTATAACCTGGTGTGTTCACTTTCAATTTATACCTAGCTTAAACCTGGACTCCAGAGAATTTGCTTGTCTTTCATTGGAGAATTTACCATCTTCAAATTTTCTAATTTTTTTCCAACTATTTATCCAGTTACTGAAACTAAACCTTTGTGATTCCATTACACTACCTGGAAAAAAAAAAGGTGTAAACTTTTATTTATTATTTTTATCTTAATTTCTTTGAAGTGGGGAACAGTGCAGTGTGAAATAAATTGAATTGCTTCAGCTTTGCAGAAAGCACTTAAATATTCTTTTGGTACAGCAAATTCCTGATCATATGAATGTGGTTTTTATTTAATATATAATTATATAGCTACGCTGGATACTTGAGTTAATTACAGAAAATACATAAATTAAGAAATTGATGAAAATTGCAAATACTGAAAATATTTCAGAAGCATAAGAAGGAGGAGAAGAAGAAATGACAACTACTTGCTACAGATCATTTGCACAGCCTTAGGGTACAAGTTAAGTAACAAATCTTTTTCCCAGAGCTGTTGACAAAGTTAGCACTGCACTGACAGTCCAGGAAAGAACAGGCAGGACAGGACCATCTTTTACTCCTGGGCAGAAAAGCAGACACTTTCTCACATACAGAAAAATGAAGTTCAGTGAGTGGATGAAAGAGTACAAAGCAGAAAGCGTGGCTTCTAAGCCTCTTTGTGGCATTAAATTTTTAAAAACCCTCTAAAATAAGGCAAGATCTTCTGTTAGTGCATATTGCCATAATTGGTGTAATTTAGAATCTGTACTATTTTCACTTGAGCTAAGGATTTAGCCCATTTTGACAGTTTCAGTGACAGAATATATTATAGACATTTTCTTGACAGAATTTGTACAATTTAGAGTTGGCTTGCTTGATTAATTCTTTGTGCTTGTGCCTGCCCCCTCCACCTACCATGCTGAGGGCTCTGTCATTTACCATGACTCCATTATATTCAATTGAGCAGTGGCTGCAGGAGGCCAGACGGCATATGTCCTAGGGCCATACAAGTGCTATTTAGCTGGATGTACTCTGCAAAGCCAGAGGCACTCAAGGGACTACAGAGAGAGTCACATTAGTGACATAATGCTGAGTGCCTGCACCGTGTTATGTAAATGCTCATTGTGATGAAGTGTATGCTGTTTGTTCTCAGCTGGTTGTACTGTTCCATGTGTATAGTAGATTGCTGCTGTTTGCAATAAATAATTTGTAGCTAATACTGTTGACAGTCTTCTTGATAAAGTTTAAAAAGTGTTTGACTGCCGCCGTTCTGTTACTGTGCCTTTTACTTTATAGGACAACTTTCTTAACTTCCTGTATGCTGCCAGAAAGGAGAATGAAAGGAGTTTTTTGAGGTATACAGAATTAAGGGATGGGCAGACATCCAGGGAATCTCAGAGGGAAACACGGGCTGTGTGCCATCCACTGAACTTGCTACATATGCGTACATCTGATCTAGCACGCACACACTACACAGATGGTTAGCAATTGCACAGATCAACTCCACAAGACATGTCCAGATCCCACTTATCCTGGATGTCTGGAAATCCTGGTCATATGGCCAGTCTGTGATTTCTGTCCTTTTTCTTCTTCCCAATCCTGAAATTCTGGCTAAGGAGCGAGGAGGAGGATAAGGAGGAGGAGGAGGAGGAGAAAAAGAGGACATGGTCAGGAAGAGAGACATATCAGGCTCATGTTAACATTAAACATGTTGAAAATGGTTAGGTTACCATAAAGTCATGAGCTTCAGGACCTCAGCTGAGCTATAATCTACCGTGCGTGTATTTTTAGTTTGCTGTTGCAGTGTAAAGTGTATTCACTTCACTTAAGCTATGTCATAATAACTTACTGTGAATATTGAAATAAAATGCTAATTAGATGCAGTTGGAAGAGAGCACATGGCAAATTACTGTAATACCGCTGATGGCTGGTAACTCATTTGCCTATGGTAGCATGATCAGTTTTGATCAAAGGCTTTTTCTCTTAATCTACCCACTCTTTAATAATGGGCCTTCTCTAACTAAAATCTGCACCAATTTTAAGTTCAATTAATTCAACTTTCTAAGTTAGTGTTTTTCTTAACCAATTAAACCATAATTAACCATAATTAAAAGTAGAATATTTCTTAAATCTTTAAGTCCTCTTCATTAGATTGGAGAAACTTATTTCTCTTTGTGAGACTTTAGCTGATTTTATTTTTTCTAAACAAAAATATAGTTTGTGTTTCCAAATCAGTTCTGCCTAAGCAATCTACTTGATAATGTTTTAAAGTATCAGCCTCATTTTAGATGGTCTGGCTGTTCTTCCATTGGTAGATAGAATTTTTTGCGAATATTTTGCATTGAAAATCATGATGGATCAATTCAGGACTTTGAACTTTGTGAAGGTGTTGCCACATATGTACATCACAAGACAACTTTGGGGGGTTTTTTTGTGTGCACTGCATTTAAAAATCCAGGTTTTCCCATGATCTCAGGATTTCTACAAGTCTAGTCTCACTGATATCAATGACAAAGTCTCCTCTTTTTGACGGTAGAGTTTTATTCTTTTCTTAAGGGTTATATGTGTGAATTGTTTATGCACTTCAAAATCCCAGGGTATTAGGTACCCAGCTCTTATTGACTACCAAAATTCTTAGACCATGCCTGTATGAATGGTTATGTACGTGATAACCACAATTCTTTAAAAAGCAAGACTATTTTTTATCTGCTAAAAGTTTTGATCTGGTATGTACTGAAATACAATCAGAGCACCAATTCTTCTGGTGCTGTCAGTCTCTATTCAGTCATCATTCATACTTTTCAGAAAATATAAGGATAACATCCAAGGAACAGAGACTGGTCTGACCCTCTGCACCTGCAAATTTACCATTCATTTGGTTAGAATCTTGTTGCTTTTTTTTAGCAGCTAGTCTTTGAATGAATTATCTAAAGGTCAGCTATAGGACTCTTAGTAGAATTTCTTCAGTCACTTTCTGTGACAATTTGAAAACCAATAGTAAATTGTGTTTAGATGAGAGAAAACCAACTATTCCTCCAGGAACTGGGACTTTCTGTTCATAAGAAAAATAACATCAGACTTGGATTCCTTTCTCCCATAATATTATATTGCCAATAGAAAATATTAAATTAATTCAGGAATTAGTGTATTAATATTTAGGGAGTTGGATCTTTCCTCCATTGCATTCTGCTTCTATTCGATTCTAAGGGCAAACAGAGTTCCTTGACACTATCCCTACTCATGTTTGGGCTTTAATTGTATCTGTGTGTTGCATAGATATGGCTAAAAACAATTTCTTTTCAATGTTTGGAGAAAACACCTATTTTCTTGTTGTAGTGCTGAGCGACGCGGCGGGGTGGGAGTGAGAAGTGCGGTCCCGGAGTAATGATGAGTCTCAATATGAGTATGATCATTCTCCTTTATTGCAATCGTGCTATCCCTTTTTATGTAGCTCAATCATACATATGCAAGCTTAATCATTCNGTGGTCAGTGAAGAATAAGTGACCCTGTCACAGTGAAGATTTGAAAGAGGGAGTTCAACCAGTAGAATTAGTAATGCCTTATACAAATGTGATACCCACTGTAGATTTCTTCTGTTTTTCAAATGCTGCCATTTCAGCCACAGAAACAGTTTGAAAATACTTATCACTTTACCTAAAAGCTATTACATTTGGATTGTGTGCTTGTATTGGAATCTTTACCTTACCCCAAAGCACAATGTTCATTTCTTCAAAAATGTTATCTGTTTGTTTCACTTTTGTCTTCTTACTTCCTTTAAGCTTCTCTCTCAGTTTCGATGCTGAAGATCTTTTTTTCCTTCAAAGTTCACAGATTCATTTCAGACAACGTGCTTTGCTTTACAGGTCTATCTTGACTACAGAAACTACTTTTCACTGCATTTAATAATGTCATCATTTATAAATTGTGTAAGCAATATATTCTTTTGCTAATTCATTTTTTGTTAACAAGTTATCATTTGGGATATTCTGAGTGCAAACATGAGTTCAGATATATGCTGTATAGTGTGTACATATATAAAAACTTCATCAAGTTACAGCAGACCCATGCCTTCTTTTTTCTCACTGTATGTGCTTAGATTGGGATTGCACAACCTGTTGCTTTTTTTTTCATATCACATGCATTAGTACTACTACCCTGTAATCTAGTGAGTGCATTATATTTAGAAATGGTTGTACATCTTTCTGAAGCTTAACATGAAGACTTTTGAACTGGAAACTGAAACGTAACTTTGAAAATGCCCTCGTACTTTAATTCTAAATACGTGATTAGAATCATTGAACAATTTAGGTTGAAAGGGATCTCTCGAGGTTATCTGGTTCCATTCCCTGCTCAAAGTCAGCCTAGCTTCAGACTTAGAGCAACATGCTCAGGGCTTGTGCAATCAAGTTTTGAATATTTCCAGAGCTGGAAATCCCACACCCTTTTTGGGAAACCTTTCCAGGGTTGACTGATCCCATGATGAAAAATGCTTTTCCTTTGCTCAGTAGGAACTTCCCTTGTTGCAACTTCTGACCATTGCCTCTCTTACTGCTATTTTTGCACCTCTGCAAAGATTCTGATTCTGTCTTCTACATAACCGCCTATAATATTGTTGAAGACAGCAGCTGAATTGCCCTTTAGCCTTCTCTCCTCCAGGTTGAGCACACACGCCTTTCTCAGCTTCTGCCCATGTGTTATGTGCTCCAGCTCTCTAAGGCAGTGGCCCTCCTCTGGCCTTGCTCCAGTTTACTGATGTGTTTCTTGCAGTGGGCACCCCAAAACTGGACTGCTCCAGTTATAGTTTCAGATATCCAATTAGAAGGGAATGATGATTTCCATCATCCTGCTCGTTACATTCTATCTAGTACAGTCATGTATGCAGATAACTCTCATTGCCTCAAGGGCATGCTGCTGACTCTTGCTCAACTTGCTGTCCACCAAGACCCCAAGCCCTTTTCTGCCAAACTTCTTCTATCAGCCCTCAGTCTGTACTGTTGCATGGAGTTATTTCTCCCCATGTGCAGGACATTGCATTCATCTTCATTTGAGGAGGGGAGGAAGGGAGGGGAAGAGAGCGGGGGCGAGGCAAGGTGAACTGTATGTCTGTTTACTACTTGTGAAGCAGTTCATTAAAAACCTGAAATTATAGTTAGCCTGCTATCCAGGTCCAGCCTGACGGCTGACAACTGATACCAAAGGAAAGAGCAGGAGGCAGGAACAGGACTCGTAAAGATGTGAATTAGAAGGTGGATCAAGTGACAGATTGTCACTGATGCCACTTGCATGCCTGCTTTGTGTTTCAACCTCTTTATAATGCTTCTAGTGGAGTTATTAACATATTTCAGGTTTGTGGTTTTCTTTTTCAAGTTTGTGTGCTTATTTTTTTGTCTCTGGTTACTAGTTTTGGAATCAGCATCAGGTAAATTTTGAGTATCCCAGAATGCACCCATTCTCATGGTTCTGCTTGGAGTTTCCATATGTGGCTTCATACAGCCTGACTATAAAGAGCTCTTGGTGCCCAATTACGAGTGAGGCAGACCGCCTCTTTTAAAGCACCACTTATTCCTCGTGGTTCTTAAAACTCACCAGCACCTCTGTTTGGAGGCCTGGGATTTAGTCTTCCTCTCTGACATTTAGAGCTTAGATGGGCACCCTTTGCCCCCTTAGTCCCTAGGCAAATATCCTTGTTAGCAAGTTGCTGCGTAAGGACGAGAACCACTTCTTCCTCATGTAGCTGCTTCTTTTTGAAAATATGGTTGCAGTTGCATGTTGAGAGGATAAGGAGGGAAGACAGAGGGTTTCTGAAATCTGTTTGGCTAGTGCCATCTGGACCAGATCATTCCAGTCCTAACTAGTTTCTGAAGTCCGCTATGGTTTCACTTGGAGTAAAGCTACTTTAATCTGACAATTCTATGCACGATCAAAATGCTAGCTGTTGTTAAAGAGACGTTTTCTTACCAAACAGTTAATGTCTGAAGATGATGAGATTTTATTAGGATGAGATGATGGCTAACAGGATGGTTTGGGAATGGCAGATTTTGTCTTGCGTAATCTAAATGGGATTAAATCCCATCGTAAATAAGGTTTGACCTTTTATGCGCCTGTTGGTACTGCTGTGCCAGGAACTGCCACCACAAAATATTCAATAAAATGGAAAATATTCTACCACTCTATGAATGTCTGTGTATGTATGGGCAATACATATACATATATATATATATATATGTATAGCTAAAAATATACTATATCTGTATCCTGAATTTTGGATGCATGTTTGGTGAACTTGTCTCCAAAAAAGATAAAGTAAATTGGAAAAAAAAATAAACAGTGAGGTTCAAAGGTCAGCAATAGCTTCTGTGCAAGAACTTTCACAGACAGAACTACTCTGCTTGCCATAGAGATAAAAATGGAAGGGGAGGTATGTGAGTGATGATCTAGGAAAGCATGAAGGGTGTGGAGAATGGCTTAGGAGAGATCGGTCATACAATATATGAAGAGGAAGATTGCCAATGTAATTATCAGACATCAGGTATAAAAGAAGCAAAAAGTGTGAAACTCACAGTGAATATATTTTGCTACACAACTATGTGTACAATTCTTTGGCATTAAAAGCATATGATAGGAAGAGAATGCATTGGTTCAAACAGAAATTGATCAGACTTACGGAAAGTGTCAGCTGAAGTGTTGAGGACAATGGTGCCGATGCAAACTCTGCCTTAGGACGTCCATACAACACAAACTGTTGTGCCTTGGAGAATGTACCAGGGGAATGATCAGTATCCATCCTGGTTTATGTTTGGCTAATAGTGTATTAAAGTGTTGACTGTACTGTATTAAAGTGTTGACTGTACTGGATCATATAATTCTTACGCTTGTAAGTATAATGGAGTTATATTGTGTCCTGAATAAAGTTTCCTGAATATTTTTCCTCTGAATATTTTTTGCAATATTGAATAGTTTTGAGACTTAACTAAGCTTAGTAACTAAGCAGTAAATGTTTTAAAAGAAAAGTAGTGTATGAACTAAGCGGGGTTTTTTAAATGAAAATGTGCCTGGCGATACAGTGATTTTTCTACTGAAAGCAGAAAACCATTGATACTTCAGATAGGGGAAAAAGAAACAAAGCAAAAGAAAAATGTAAAACATGGCAGTACTTTTCAGCTTTGGGGGTTTTATTCCTTATTAAGAAGTACAAAAATGCCTACAAAGAGTCGTTAGGGGCTGCATGAGGGACTGTGTCCTAATTCAGTCTCAAGATGGCATCTTTGCCAGATAATTGCACAGGGCTGGCAGAAGTTTCCAGGAAGACCTCCAGGGAAACCTGTGCCCTCTGAAGCAACAGCTGGAAGCTGGAGTGTGTCAGATAGCAGTAGATGACTCTGTTGAGAAAAGGGAATCAGCTTGAAAGTCATATTCATGGTGAGATTAAAACATCTATGTGCAGTTCTCTGACTGTAGCTGAATCTTTCTTGTAATTTAGGTGTCCTGAACACGTGCTTGTCATCTTAGCTCCTCTTACAGCAAAATGAGATTGGAGAAACACGTGTGATGGAGCCTGGGCAGCTATTCATCTCTCTCTGAAGTAGACACATCTCATGTCACCACCTTAATTTCCTTCAAGCAATGCTGACTGTCCTGACTAGATCTCCACTGACTCTAATGGGACTTTAACCACCTGCATGTGTATGTCTTAACTTTGAAGTGAATCCTGCTTTCAGCTGCAGCTCTTACAAACAGTTCATTGGCTTTTTCCTTCTCCGTACCATTCCTCTGCAACGTTTTTGCTATGATGCCTGTTTTATGTCCCATCCTGTTCTGGTCTGCTATTTCTGCCTTTATTTCTTCACATGCCCTTAGAAGACACACTTATTTCAGGAGGTCTGTTCTCCTAAGTCGTGTCATGGAAAAAGCACGTTATAAACAACTGTGGAAAGTATAGCAGAAGCAGTGAAATGTGTTCTAATCTTGATGTTGAGTCTATGGATTCTGTCACAAACTTTTCTATCCTTTATTTAATTGGTCATCATCTTTAAGAGGCTGAGAACTTCAGATCACGTTTTTTGCCTGTAATTTTACAGTGCCTGTCAAGTCTTTGATTAGGTTCTAAACTGCTGCAGTAATGCAAATAATGAGTAGGCAGCAAGACTTTTCATCACTATAGAACTACTCCTTTGCTGAAGTATTAGTAGCAGTAGGAGCTTAGCTCCTGATTCAGCAAAGTCAAGTCATCACTGGCAAAAGCAAAGCATGCAGGTCTGACAAGCACATAATGTGTTTTCCAAATTAAAACTGCGCGTCTGATTTGTACATGCCTGTGAAAGTCTCCCCTGTATTTAACACACACCTTGGACTGTAGTCTTTTCAAGAACTGCGAAAGCCTTAAGCTTGTTAATCTTGTAAAATAATGAAGAAAATTACTTTCTGCTAAGTTTATGTGTATTTATTTTCTTTTTTATTTTCACTTTTAAGTGAGGAAAAATTCTGAACATTCCATAAGGAGTTTTGTTTATCTCTTTTTTTTTTTTTCTCCATTTGAGATTTCTAAGTCTCTTTATAGGTTCTTATTTAGTCAAAAGTATTTACAATGAGGACTATCACTTAGATGGCGATAGCAACTAATAATAACTAGGAATCATGAAAATTAGAAGCTGAAAAGACCTATTATGTTGTTTAAACTCCTCCCCTACCATTTTAGGATTGTTCTCTATAGTATAATTCCCAGTGCTTTGTTTGGTCCAGTTATAAATTAGTTTTATTTCCTTACACTGTTCTCCTAAGAACCCTGTCACAATATTCAATGCCTCCTTGTCATTTTCCCCCCTGGACAATTTTAACTTACCCTGACTTCTCGTATATGGATATGAGGTATTCCTTTTGGGTACCTTTACCTTTCCATTTTTATAGTTTTGGACCTTCCATCATCCTTGAAGTAGCTGTTCTTCAGTATGTATTTACATTCTATGAGTTTAGTTTTTAATCTCTGTCCATAAGCTGTTCCCTTCATTTCCTTAATTGTTTTTATTGGTGTTTTTCGCTAAATTCTCCAGTATGTTAACAACTCTGTGAGCCTGCTCCTCCTTCCTGCTGAATTCAATAGGAAAGAATGAAGGCACATGTTATTGTTCAGAACTCTTTTCTGCAATTTTTATACTATTTCCATAATATCTTTTTCTTTGGCTGAGTGAAATGTATGGGTATTTTGCAGTGCCTGTGTCTAACAGGACTAGAACTATGTCTATCCTGAGTGCACATAGTCATCACCTAGCTCAACCAATTATTCTAACTGGCAGGCCTTTTATTAACTTGACTGTGTCTGACTGTCTTCCAGACCAGACACAGTTTGCATTCTGCCAGCCTGAAACATGGGCAAAATTTGCTTGCAACTCTGTATGCCTGCAAGGAAACACTTTGAGGACACGATCACTAATTTTGAGCATCTGAGGCCAGCAACACTGATGAAAATACTGTTTAGTCAGTCCTTTGCTAAATATCAGAAGTTCTGCTTACATATTCACATGAAATCTGCAGTGTGAATATTCTGAAGCTGTCATGCTTAAGATAGATACCTGCTATTTTAGGTATTTTCTCTCCAAAATAGTGCTAAGTGTTCGTGTCGCTTTAGACAGTAAAGTGATTCCCTTATATGTGTGGCTTCGAATGGAGGCTGCTCAGGCTAAGTGTTTATATAGAGTCACCAGCATTTTATCTGGGCCTGGTGATGTTTGATCCCTGTGATTTCTTTCCCATTTGTAATGGCTGTTGACATTTTGGACAGCGTATTTGAGGAAAAGACATGCTCAGGGGCTAACAGAAAGCAGTTATTCAATATTTTAGGGGATTTCTGCACATATGGATGCAATCACATACACCTTTTTTTTCACAGTGGTGTATGGGGACCAGACACTAGGCAGTTTCGGTGTAAAAACTTCATAGCTGCGAGAACAAAGTAGTGCACCACTACTTTACAAATACTGAAGAATAATTATGCCCCACTTGCGCACAAATTACTGGTTTGGGTACAATGTGAGCAATATTTTGTGTATAACCTTATAACTAAGACAAGGTCAGCTTGAAATAAAATAATTTCTTTTCCTATGAGCCTTACATGTGTCATGCTTTGTCTGAGTTGTCTGGGTAAAGCCCACTTATTAAGGAGTACTTTCCACCATGTCCCTGTGCTGTGCTGGAGCAGTATTTGCAAGATGTTCTTCTGAGTCTCATCAAAGTGATCTTTACACCCCCTTGCTGAATATGGTGTGATCAGTACTATCCTGCTGCGTTAACAAAAGTCACTAAGTTGAGAAATTATTACAGATTATCAGTAAATTGGCAAGACCCTTATGGACTGGGAAGGACTGTTTTTCAGATACTCTCATGGATGTGGAAGTAGGGACTGAGCTACTGGAATGGCCAGTATCTGCTAACACTCTGTTATCACCGCCATTTCTGGTTAATCATTGCAAAGAACTTACTTAGCCAACCAGCCCATGGTGCCCAGCTTGCTTCCCAACTGAAGGTTTCATAGGAGCCAGCCTTTAATTACCGGAGGGTTGCTCAACTTGACATTGAAAAAGCAGTTACCCAATGCACATATACTCAGTAAACGTTCAGGCTTAGTGGCTATCGCAGTGCCCTGGGCTGGTGTTTCTGGGCATGCTAAATGCCAGTGTTAGGAAAAGATAGGGAAGATTAAGGAATGCAAGGATTAGTGGCACTGTAAGGGAGCTTCCTATCCCTTGCCACCATTCATTTTCACTGATGTTAATAAATACAGCATGAGCCAAACAGTAGCACCCTAATAGCTTCATTATGTGGAAATCTACTTACTTCCTAAAAGAAAATACAGAAGAAACATTTTAGCATGTAAGTTAGAGTTCAGACTCTAATTTTGTATTCCAGGACAATAGTTGCACTGTATGCTTTAACTTTTGCCTGTGATGCTATGTTTACCAGCCTGGTAAACAGTCTGCTGCTGGGCTGGGGAGTATACCTGGCTGCTCTTGAAAGCATAGACATTTTAAATTGACAGCAATTACAATACTCGCAGAGCCTGAGCTTTCTGTCTAGTAGAAAAGGGGTTAAAACTTAATAAGGATTGGGCAGGAGGAAGGGAAAAAAACCCTAGGCAGAATGTCTCCACACAGAGAAACAGAGAACAGTTAATTTGTGCTCCAAACTGCCAAGGACAGTAGAAAAAAGCAACTAGTATAAATAATTAAAGCAGAGATTAGATAAATATTTGGGGGGAGAGGGGGGATACTGCGATGGTGTAATCACTAACATTGAGGAGAGGTGGACTTCTGTGCTTCCTGGCCCCTTTTGTTCTAAGGTTTCCTAGGGCCCATTACTTAATAGCCTGCCACGTGCCATCATTTTTAGGGTTTAAATCACTTTTTTAAAAAAAGCTTGCATAAGAGTGAACTGTAGGATACAGACTGGGATGTGACTCTGTCGTGCAATGTGGCTTTTTGATTCATTCATTTTCCCAGACTTTCTTTCTCCAGAGCAGGTCCTGGCTTCTCATCCTGAGCCCTGCAAAGATCCACAGGGCTGAGTGGGAGGAATATAAATGCTTCACTGGAGCCAGACTCAGGCTGGGGCAGTTGCTGTCAATACACTGAAGTTGAAATACATTGACAGGGTGGTGGGGGAGGTGTTCTGCAGTGCTGCAGATCCCAGGAACCCCTTATCTTGGGAGCAGAGAATTAGAATTTTTTTGCACGTTCACCAGCACGGTTGTTTCTTGTTTCAGAGATCGAGCTACAGTATCAGGTAACCAACAGAGCCTGGATTTTATTGTCTAAAAGGGGGAAAACCCAAACGTGTTTTAGTAACAGGGAGTAGCTTTACACATGAATGTATATGTATATATTCAAAATTCTTGGAAGACTGTAGGAAATTAAACTTGAAACCAATCTTCAAGAAATTAAATATTTTTCTGTTGAAGGAAGGGGAAGTAAGCAGGCAACTTACATCGAAATATTAAATGTTCAGTGCATAATTTCTAACAAAGCCTTTAAAAATGAAGCTTCCATTAAAATACTCATCAGAGCTCAGAAACACTTGCAAACACATCAAAGGGCACAAGAGCTTTATTAATCTATCAATTAGACCGCTTTGATTTTTCGTGCCTGTTTTCCTACGTTCACATTCTTATCTTCCGCGATGTGAGTCGGTAACCTTACAAAAACATCCCGCGGGAGTAGCGGGGTTCTGTGGTAACCTCGGCCTGTCACCGGGTACCCGGGGCTGAGGGCACGCGCTGCAGCCAGCCGGTACGGCAAGCCCAGCCTGGCTCTCCTGGAGACAGGGAAATGCAAGGTACCATTTTTTTTTTATATAGCAGACTGTAAATGATTCCTATTCTTTGCTCCACAGAACATCCGATGTGGTGCCCAATCGGCTGAGAAAGCTGCACAGACGTCAGTGTCTGTGCTTGTGTGTGTGTGTGTGCGCACGCGTGTGTGTGTGTCTGCACAGCCAACTGCAGCTGGAACCTCCATTAGAGCAGCCCTATTGATTTCTGATTCACACTGCAGTAACAGGGCTAGAGTGCAGGGCGGGGGGAATGCAGGGGGGAAAAAAGTAATCCCAGCGGCTTAAAACCGGGAATTAACCGGAGGCGCATCGGGGCGTATGTGCATATGTACAGCACATACACGCCAGTTTCCAGAGATATTCCACTGTGCTGTTTGCTTACACACAGGCACACCCCCAAACCCAACAACAGAAATCCCCAGACAGAGTAATCCCCACACCTCACGAAACAAGTCTGTCCGGGTTTCAGATCCTGTGCATGCATAGATCGATATTTTTTCTCGATGCTGTTTTTGCACACCGAACCTGTCGGCAAAACGTTTCTGTTTCATCGAAGGGCTGCAGGAGATGCGCACTTTAAATGGCTCTTTCTCTATGTACGCAGTTATCTGCTGGGGGAAGGCGGGGGGTGGGGGGACTGCGTTCAGTTGGAAGCACAGCTCGGAGTCTGTCAAACACGGCATAGAGAGCTCCAGTAAACTGCTCTGCGTTTACTGGCAGTCATTTTCTCGTGATGCATAATGCACAAGGTGCCATTGCAAGCTGAGGTGTAAAGACGGTGGGGGGAAAATGATGTTTCTGGTGGTGACTGAGCTTTCCTCTTCCTCTGAGGTTTCTTTCCCTGCTAATATCTGGGAATAATTTACAGCTGCATGTTAATATGTTGTCTTGGTGTTTCAGCACATCTGCGAAGAAAATCCCTGCAAAGCAAGTGTGTCTTTTCGCGATCACTGCATGTCAGTCTGGCAAACTCTAGCTGTGAGCAGTATACAGCGAAGGGGGGGAAACCCCCCAGCACCGTTATCTGTTTAGAGGTGGGGGAAGGGGCGACGGTAATACCTTTAAAAAACCGAAAGGCGGTAAGCCATTATTAGCAAAAGCTATATTGAGCATGCTTGCCAGACAGGCAGCGCAGCTCAGCTCTAGTTCCGCCCAGACATGTGCCTTGCCATTTTCATTTTAATCAGTCTGCTCAGGATGGCTGCTGATTCATTTTGCGGGATGGCCCCCTGGGAGCCAAGGTGGAAGCCTGAGGCGAGCTGCTATTGCATCAATGCAGCACTCCACATCAGACACAGGGAGGGGAGGCAAGGCTTCGGTAGCAGATCGGGTTCAAAATACCAGCCTCGCTATCAAAAAACAAACCAGCAACCCCCTCCAACAAATAAAACCTCTGTGGAAACAATTAAAAAAATTTTAAAAAGAGGAAAAACCCAACACTCCCCTCCCCAAATAATTAAATCAAAGACAATTAGCAGAGAAAAATCTCTTCTGCTTCTTCCTTCCCCCTGTACCATGGAATCGCTGGAGCCACCGTTTCTTTTCACAGCTCCTCGTTTAAAAAGAAAAAGGACGCTCTCTATTTCTCTATTTACCTGATAACTAGCTGGGGGTGGGATACCTGATTTAGCTGGAGACTTTGATTTGTGGGATTGACAACCTTATTATGCAGTGAGCTTATTATTGATATTATTCTGCTCTCGGTTGCCATGACCACCTTGTGAGAGACATTCAATTTTCTCTCTTCCATCATCATTATCTATGAGGCCATCTGTTGTGGAAAATGAATTCAGCCTCATTTGCATGACTGATAAGCAAATTTTTTTTTATCTATTTAACAGAAGGTCATATGCCGGGGATTTGGAGCTGGTGAAAAAAAAAAAGTGGAGAAAAAAAAAAGGCATCTCGAGAGGATGAGTGGGAGTGCGTGCATTAGAGGATGTATGTGGAAGTAAAACAGATCCCTCAGGCCTGCTAGCCTATCCTACTGCATTTGTCATTCCTGCCAGGGCGACATTTTTTTCCCCCTAAGCTTCTGCACACTAAAGAGAGTGAGAGCTTTTTCCCTGCAGTCTTCTTGAAGCCCCTCTGATTTTTTTACTCAGTGTTGGTGGGTGTATTTTAATATATATATTTTTTTTTAATTCCCTGGAACATGGGGTATCTTTTCAGTGTTCAGTGAAGAAAAAAGCAGCCTTTTCTGAGTCTCTGTGGTATGCTTCTTACTCCTCATCCTTTCAAAGTTGTAGTAAGCCAGGGTGTTTCTTAACCATGCTGAAATGTCTTGCTTATGTTTAACTTGTAAGTGGTTAACGGTGCAGGTGTGGGCTGTGTTTTGTGCAGGGTGGGGGTTGATTCTTGTAGCTAAGTAGAGAGATTATTGTGATTTTTTGCAGTCGTTCTGTAGCTTGTACTTAAATGTCCATTGTTTGCTCTTTCCAAGTTCTTCTGGCAGTACTGCTGTGCAGACGAAATAGTATTGGGCTGTATAATAGGCGATATAAAATCCTGAAGTGTGTGCTTACTATATGAACGCATAATGTTGCATGCATAAAGCATGTTGTTGTTTATATAAACTTGCTGCATGTTGGACGATACTTGTTTGATATGGAGAACCCGAGACAAAAACTTCACAGATTGGAATGCTCAATGACAGTCGAGTACAATTAAATAAAAGATTATAAGATACTATGTTTTTACACTAAAACGACATTTGAAAACAGTGGATTTGTACTTTAAAGGGGAACACTCGTATAAAAGTAGCATTTGAAAGCACACTGTCTTAAATGTTTCATATCTATAGTAGTTTTTCTTTAAAGAGAAAAAGCTTTCTAAATAAGGAAACATTAATTGTTAACTCTCTGAAAACATCGTACTCTATCCTTCAATTTTAAAATAGTTCAGATAAATATGACTGTAGCCCATGCACGTTTAGTGCATATTTGTTAATCTTATTAATTTAGTGCTGAAAAGTAACTGAAGAGTATAAAAGAAAACGACTTACATTAGTAAAAAGAAACTACTTAGTCTGTTATGGAAGAGACGTTACACAGGTCTGCTTCTTTTATTTGTGACTAACAAAGATTAAACTTAATGGAATAGAAGGCTACCGTTTTCTTCTGAGTACCGAACAACGTGCACAGGCTCACCTAGGCAGAGGGGGGCTTTTTTTAAACGTTTATTTGTTTTCTGCAGGAGCAGTGTGTGCATAAAAGTAGAGTTTGTACACGATAAATGCTTTCCACGGTTGACAATACTCCTTTTAAAGATAGAAAAGGAGAGATGCAGTACTCTCTTGCAAATAAATACATTTGGATTTTATTTATAATGTGCGGGGAATCTACTGATGTTTTGTACTTGCAACGGAGAAATGGTCGTGGGTGCTGAATTTCAGGTGGAGAGAAGTTTCACTTTTATTGTGGTCAGCTAGAGATCAGATCTCTGACTTGTCTACATTGAGTAACTTTAAATTACTTGATCAAGATTCCTCTTAAAAAAAAAACC
Organism: Steatornis caripensis; assembly: GCA_013398225.1. Taxonomy (NCBI): domain Eukaryota; kingdom Metazoa; phylum Chordata; class Aves; order Caprimulgiformes; family Steatornithidae; genus Steatornis; species Steatornis caripensis. Next base: position 630,704 of record VZSC01002549.1, read on the forward strand.
CAACACTTTGCAACAGATCTAGCATTAACTTGTCGTTGTAATCTCTCGCTAATAGTTGTTTAGAGGGTACTCTTTTCTCCTACCCCTCTGATTTCGGAAACAGTATGTCTCTGGTAGATTTTTTAAAAGGAGCAAGATTTAGTACCCCTTTGGCATCGGCCATGTTACTGGTGCCTGTTGGAATGCGNCACTTGATCAAGATTTCTCTTAAAAAAAAAAAACCAACACTTTGCAACAGATCTAGCATTAACTTGTCATTGTAATCTCTCGCTAATAGTTGTTTAGAGGGTACTCTTTTCTCCTACCCCTCTGATTTCGGAAACAGTATGTCTCTGGTAGATTTTTTAAAAGGAGCAAGATTTAGTACCCCTTTGGCATCGGCCATGTTACTGGTGCCTGTTGGAATGCGCGGTGGGAGTCGGGTGGCAGAAGCCCTGCCACGCTTTGGGTCCGGCACAGCGCAACTCTGCAGACTGGGCTGGGCTCTTGGAAACGGTACCGGTTTCCTCAATGGACTTCGGCTGGGAGTATCGGGATACCGAGTGTTAGCGGGCTGTCTTCCAGCACGCAAAGGTCGAGGTCTGCGTCTTGTCCCCTCCTCCCACCTCCGCTGGAACTGTCAGCATCTCCCAAAGGCTGGCGAATAAAAAAACCCGGTAAACTTCGGGAAAAGCCTGGCAGATAACACGGTCGGTTCCCTTCCCCTGCCCCCCAAAAGTTAATTACCGAGCTTGGTTGGATTCCCTCCCTGCCACCCTGACATTTGACTGCTGCTAATTCACTGATTAATCTCATTAACGTGATTATAGCAGGATTTGGAGTCGGCTGCCATTGTTCTGCAGACAGCGCTATTCAGCCCGAGCGCTTGCCGCCCCCCCTCAGCGCGGCGGTGCTCGGTCGGAGGCGGGGGGGTGGGGGGTGGGGGCGGGGTGCGGCCTCGCGCCCGCGGGGCTGGCGGCCGCCTTTCAGCACCGGGAGCTGTCCGCCGCCGGCCGTTCGCGCGCGCGCCGCCCGGCTGCCCTTGCGCTTCCCGGCAGCGGGGGCACGGCGCCCTTCCAGCACCCCGGCGGCTCTGCCCGTGGAGCTAAGGGCACGAGAGGCTTTTACGCCCTCTAATTAGGCGGTGCGAAGATGGCTGTGGTAAAGCCTCAGATCCCTGCATTTAAATACGTCTGCCTTTCTTTCGAAAGCTCTCTTCGCGTGCGTTTTGTTTCCTCGGAGAGGTCCACGGCGCAGCGTAGTTTAAACGGGACTTCCTTGCGATTTACCTCTCGGAACGTGAGGGACATTACAGGTGTTGCCATACTTAGCCAGACTTTTTCATCCTAGTAAAAGAGTGCTCCGTTGAGTTAAACGCTTTCGTTTATCTTCTTTTTATGCGAATAAACAGCGTAACCCGCTCACCTCCTCAAAATTACGCTTGCCCTCACCAGCGCTGTTGTGCCTAGGGTCTTTCCTGCCTCTGCAACTGCAAACCTCCGTTTTCTGGAATTTAACAATAGAAATCATTTTATTGATTGAAACTTGATCTGGAAGACCTTTTTAAGGTTTCGTTGTGCATAAAATGACTTTTGCAGTCTTCAGCTGCAACAGTATTTTATATTCAAGTTTGCAGGTTATGGGGTTTAAAATCAGGCTAGGAATAACTTCTTTAAAGTAAGGCGTTTTGCATAGCACTAGGGCACGATCTGCTCTGCCCCACTCGGTTTTTTTGACTTTTATTATCTAGAAGTTACATTGTTATCGTTTAATAACTGCCGACTGCACATGCGCAGTAACTTTTTTTTAAAACAATCTCTTTCATTTGTATTCTTTATGAACACGACCCTGTACTGGAAACTGAAGCCTCGCATTAAACTCTATTGTGTGAGGGATTTGCCAGGACGAGCAGTGAACTCCTGCAAATCGCTAAACTAAAAATACTTTTAAGACAAAGTGTCTTGCCGAGGAAAAGGTGGGATCTATTACAGAACACGCTACATTTTAAAAGATTTGAGTATAGTAAACGTCAGTGAGACCTCTGCAGCCATTGCAATCTACGGATAAATAATAATTTGCATTTTAAACTGACAAAGTGCACCAAAACTGGAAAAGTCTGTCGCTTTTTTACTATATGTTTGACTTCCATGTAGTTTTTCAGTCACTGATACCATAGTCTTAACAGGGTTTCCTATTTTCTTTTCATTTCCTTTTCTTCCCATTTCTTTCCCACCCAAAATCAAAAGCCCAGTGAGTAAAGTATTGTCTCCTTAACTGCTTGAGAAACCTATACGTTTAAAGGATGTATAAAATAGGACTGTATAGGAACAGGTTTTAACAGTGACAGCCACAATATGCAGGCCAATTAAGGCTGCTCGTTAGCGGGTATATTCTTGTAATACTCCTGTCAGGCTGAAATTGCACTCCCTTATTGACAGCAGTGGGTTCGTCTGATGCTTAAATTCTGCTTTCTGTGTTCGTCTAACGTTTCAAGTCTCTTTAGAAACTGCTACCAGCGAGAAAGTAAAAGAAATGGACGGTTTTCGAGCATACTTTACCAGGAATTTTCTAACCTGGCTATCTTAACCTTCAGGAAAAATACTGTGCTCTCATTAACGCTGCTTAAACATGACCTGCATCTCCTTTTCCCCATGGATAATGCGCGTTGACGAGACACAGGCTGGGGGAGGGAGAATCCATCCCACAACATTAAACTCATACCCTAACATCTTATGGAGGATAATTAGACCAATGAATCACCAGTCTCCCAAATTTTTTTTCACACTGGTCCTTTTGTAAATGTTTCCAATTTACGCAGCCCCCCTTAACTCTCACTGATACAGGATTTATAGACATTTTGTCCCGATTAAAGCGAGTATTGTTGTTGTCTTCAGTAGGAGAAGCACCGGGCCATTCCTTTATGCCATCCCGAAGGCTGGACAAGATGATGAGGTTTTTTTTTTTTTTTCCAGCTAAATCGCCTTCTAAAAGTCTGAAAACACCTGCCGTGATATGTGTGCCACATAGTCGTCTTCACCACCTCACTAGGGCTAGCCAGGGTCTAACATGAGGAGGTTAGCTTCAGCGGAGGGAAAAGAGAAGCCTTGTTTTTCGAAACGTGGACACAGACATCCAAAGATTCTGCATGTAAACCTTAAGTTAGAAAACTATGAGATTCCTCGGCGGGGGTGTGGATACCCCTGCATGCTTGCGAAGGGGCCGTTTCACCACCAGGTGCGCGTGTACTTCTCAGGCCGCATTGATTTGGGTGGAAAAAACCCAAACTGACATGCCCTCGCTACGACACGAACACGGTAGCTCCCCTTCCCCGCTACGAGGAGGCCTTTCTCCCCGCAGACCCGGTCGCGCCCGCCCCCCGCCCTGCGCGGCGCCCTCCGGGCTGCGCTCCCGCACCTGCGGCCCGGCTCCCGAGGGCTCCGCGCCCTGGCAGCGGGGGAGCCCCGCGGGTGCGGGGACGTGTAAGCACCCATGACAGAGAAAAATTAAGGGGAGGGGGGTGGGTGGGTGGTGGAAACCCCCAAAACCCAAACCCGAACCACGAGCGAGGTGGAGATGGGGGGTGGGAGAAGAGACACGTAAGTCCCTTTTTTTTGCTTTCTGAGGGAAACACTGCTTTTTCCACAAAAAAAGCGTGGAAATCGTGAGGGCTCTGCTGTTGTTAGCGCCTTGCTGGCTCTGTTAGCGGCTGGCACTCCTCTGAATCCCTGTGACAAACTCCCCTCGCCCCCCCCCAAGCCCCTCTCCTGCCGTCGGAGTGTGGCTGTGGAGCTGCTGTGATGGCTCGGGGTGCGAAAGGCTGGTGCGCGCCTTCGCTGCAGACCGCAGTGTGATTGCTGGCAAGGCTAGGTGGGAAGGGAACGGTCACCTCCACGGTAACCGACATGTCTGCTCTCCACACGTCAGGCAGCGGGCTCAGGCTCGGGAGGGATTACCTCCGAGGGCTGGAGGAGGGTATTCCTTGCGACTTTTGGGTCAATCTCCCCCGCCTCGGCCTCTGCCAGCCGCGGGGCTGCCCGCACCCAGCATCACCGCGCAGGGCGAGCCGC
>VZSC01002549.1:636801-688446 GCA_013398225.1 Steatornis caripensis
AGCGGCACCCGCACGGCGGGGCAGGGGAAATGGATGTGCGCCGCGCTGCTTGAAGGATGCGGGCTGAGGCGGGGTAAGTCGGCAATCTGCTACGGATGCTGTTCTGCTGCAGTAATGTGGTCTCTAAGGGAACTCGGGCTTGATGCGTGCTGCGCTGCCTGGGCTTCCTCCTGCCCGCCGCCTCTCTGCTGCTCTTAAATGGAGGCTACAGCTGATCCGTCAGCCACAGAGCTGCACGCATGCCCGTCTTCTCAGCGTTCAGTGGTGGCAACTTATTAATTTCTGCCTTCGACTTCAGGCCCGTTGGTTTCCCGTCTGAAAGCGTTATTACTTTTGTCCATGTGGCAAAATAATTAGCATACAGATGAGAAGGGATCCTGCCTCTGAGCCTCAGTCGCAGGAGAAGATGTGCAGTGGAAAGTTGATTGGATGAATGGAGAACAAATGGTGGGCGTTCAAAAGCATTAGGAGAGTTTTGTTGTCGTGGAGCAGGTTTGTCAGTTTTCTGGGTGAATCTCGTAAGATGGAAGGCAGGGTGGCTGGTGCCGAGACGACTGCTTGACAGACTGTGGCCTACTTGAAGGTGCACGTTTGGACTGCATGCGTAGATAATTCGTTTGGACTACTTTGTTTCGCAATTCAACGGCTTTCCCTTTGCTATTCCCTCAAGGTAAATACGTCCTTTTATCACCGTTGTTGTTCGCAGGGCACTTTGCTGCTGTTCACAAAGTGATGGAAAGTTCAACTCTTTGGGCCGTTAACAAAGGAATGGCTGGGTTTTGTACTTCTCCCACCCCAGCTCCTCAAAACATCCTCCTGTGCTGGAGGAGGCTGAGCAGCTCGGGGCCCGATCCTGCTCTCCCTGAAGTCAACGGGGAGTTTGACACTGCTTCCAGTGAAAATGGGATCGAGCTCCCGGTGGTTGTTGTTTTAATAACGACTGCTGGAAATGTCAGATTTCTGCTTCCTATTTTCTAGAACAATGCGGGCAGACATTTAAAATTACCAACTATTGTTTCAGTGAAAGCCCAGATGTGATTAGTTTTGATTGGTGTGGTATGGTATGCATTTTCTTGACTGAAAGGGGAAAAATGCTTATTTAACAAAAACTCAGGAGTAATGATATAACCTGAACTTATTGATTGATAAATTAGTGGTGATTCTCTCAGCTCCAAATATCTCCATTATATTATGTGTCCTTATTGAAAGGAGAAAACAAAAGAAGAAAATAAACAGGCTATCTTTGAATTCCATATTTTTTTTTGCCAGATAATAACACTGAGTCAGACTGGAATCACACTTCTCGAACACAGCATCCATTGATAGGCATTTCTTATATAATTCTGATGCTGTCTATAAAATGGGGGGGGCTTTAACATTTAGTTACATTTGCTTTTTTTTGTGTAGTCATTTAGGAATATTTTTTATCCAATTTTAATGATTCTTAATCTCCTTAAAAATGGTGATTTTCATTTTACCTGACCTAATTTTGAAACTGCAGTTAAGGTTGGGGTTAAGCAGAAATTAGTATCCTTTAATTGTCTACATATTTCTTGTGACTGTTGTAGAACAGTTTAATGAATGATTTGCTTTAATTTGAGGTGTGGGGTTTTTGTTACCTTTAATTATGTTGTTTTGATGAACAACAGCATACAGTTCCAAATGATACTTAGTTTTTACCTCTTTTTTTTAATTGATGTTTCAGTTTGCTATGATAGTTTATTTTCAAAAATTACCAAACAAATGAAAGTCTTTGTCATGTCATTCTGCAAACAAACAAAAAAATACTGGAGCAAACTGTTAACCCTTAGCACGCAGTTAGCAGGTACTCCTGATGATTTATCAAGGTTCTTCAAGTTTGGAATGATAAGGTTAAACTTGGTTGCTGTGGTGTGGTATGGTAAACATATATATATGTTTGTACTTATTTTCAATATGACACATTTAAAAACAATTGAGATGGCAACATAACACTCCTAACATTAGAAATAAGAGTGATGTAAGACTGTATGCAATAAAACAGGATTTTTCACTGGGAAAAAAAAGTAATTATTATATTTTTCAAAAAACTACATTGATTTGTCAAGTACAACGTAGAGAAGAGTAAACGACTACAACGAGTAAATGCAGAATTTGGTACATTTTAAACCAATCTAAGAGTAGATTCAATTTTGTATGTATTTTACAGCCTGAACTTTCTGGAGAGTGAATGTTCTGTGCCCCCACCCCCTCCCCTGTTTTAACCAACAAGGACAGTAGTTAAATACTAAACATTTGCAGTGGTTTCTTTGTTTTAGTTTCAAATACTCAGTTATATCCCCACATTTTCAAAAAGGGCATCAGTTTTATTGCAGTAGTTCTTAGTTCATAGTATGACTTTGTTGTTTTACTCTACAATCTTGTATCTTACATATTATAGAATTGAGCAACTCTGTGTTTGGAGACAAAGACAATTAAGAAAGAAGAGGAGCTACTTCAGTGTATGCAGAGGTGTATTATTTCTCCAGATTTGTTAAGGACCATTTTTGAGGGTCTCTTTTTTTCTCTTCTTTTCTATTTTGTTTAATTTTTGTGTTGAGGAGATGAATAAGATATGCAAAGGGGTATTTTGATTACATACACATACATGCTTACACATATGCGGCAATTTATTAGCTAGGCGTAGAAACTTTGCCATATGAATGGCAAAAAAGGTAACTGTTTTGAAAACTGTTCTTCTGCACCAGTCAGGCTTTTATGTGGACTCCACAAGAATGAAAATATAATTTCCATCCATCAGCATTTCCACGGGAAATCAGCATGGGCATTTTTTTTTAAGTGCGTTGCACAAGCATAATTATAAAACAAAGTTCTCTGTGTTAGAACCTATCTCTTGATGAACTCTGAGCACAGTCATTCTTTTGTTGAGAGATTCAGTGGTGGAAACGTACTTTGATATTAGGTATGTCTATAACACTGAATATCCTTATGGAAATATGGAGTTTAATATCAGTTTGCCTGAACTTGATAAATGTTTGCATCATGTTGATCAACTTTCAATAAAGATGTAAAGTTCTTGATAGTATAGTACAAGAAAACTTTGTGTCTGTAGATTACTTACTGACCTTTTCTTCCTCATAATAGGAGTGATGAGAAATCCTTAATAAGATTATCAAGGATGTTTTAAACACAAGTGCAGCCAGATTTCTATGGAATGAAAATGGGTGCAGACCAAATAGCATAATCGTCTCCACATATCCTAGATTTAAGTGTCACAAGAAGAGCAAATCAAAGCTTTCATAGGCTCTTGACAAAGATTGTCTCTTTAGAATCCTTCACAGTATTTTGCTCTGCTTAGAACCACTCTGCCTATTTTAGCTGTAGAGGAAAAAGCAACAAAACATAAGGAAACTGAAATGAAAGGGGAATATCTATGTTGGGGGTGGGAGTAGGATGTGGAGACAGACAGACAAAAACCACAATAGGATTTTTGATCCCTTAAAAGGGATCATACTTTTACTCAGAAAAACAGTAAACATTATTATTTGATGGGATTTAAAAACTGATCTCAGATCAGCTTTGCAGTGTATATACTTGTTCAATATGTTTGCACTGAAGCTGCAGATGTGGAACACAGTCACCGAGTAACGAAACTAGTCACCTTGGTTGTGGAAATAACCAAGGCTGCAGGGCGCCCCATAGAGATCCATCAAATCAGGTCTGGTACAGAACTGTCTGGTAGCTTGTAAACATTAAGAAATCAATGTTGCATCTGCCAGTAGACCCTTTGCTTTGCTGAAACTCCCACCTGCCTAATGCATCTGGGCAATTGGTTTCAGAAACCAGTTTCCTTCAGGATTAATTTTATGTAATTTGAGGGTCCATAATCACCAAATTGATTGTAGTTCTGCACCAGGGAAACTCATAAACATCTGTAAGATCACAGATTTTCAACCAAACCAGGACTGGAGTCTATTATTTTGTGAAGTATTAAAAATCTACATCTCTCATACCTTATGTCAGCATGGCATTTTTTAATCAGGAAGTTGATTAAAAAGGGCATGGTATGCTACGGGTGTATGTTCACTTGGCATAACTTCAGCTGTTTTGGTCTGAATCCGGCAAGTGCTGTTCATCTCCAGGTGCAGTGATGAAGAGAATCAGTGCAAAGCAGGAATTTAAAAAAAAAAAAATTTTTGTGAGAGGTTTTGAGAAGGCTGCTGTTTTGTTCCTGCTTTGCGTGAGCTTGCTCCTGACCCCAAAGGAAAAACAGCAATGAGCTTTGGATCAGGCCTGTAATATCTTTTTATAGAGTTGTAGGCCAAACATTTTTCTCATGTGGCTTCAGTAAAATCAAAAGAAAACATCTCCTCACTTTCTCATCTTTCTGTAATTAGTAAGATTGTTTACAGACAGAATGTAATGGAGAGTATAGTAACCATTCAAAAGAGTAGACTGCTCACTGAATGGCTGATTTTTTCCAGTCTCTCTGGTGATGTCATGTTCCCCCCAACTCCCAAATGGTGAGATTTACTTGAAAGATGTAATGCTGTAATATTTATGTTACATATCAATAGCTTGCTTTAGTCTTGCAGGGGAAATTCCCTTTTCTCCTCCTGTCTCTAGCCAATACCAGAGGATATTGCCAAGGGAATAAAATTTTATGCCTAATTTTAGTGTTCCTCTGCCTAATGTGGTGTGAATAAGTACCATGTTACAGCATTTAACCTAGTCCATCTTTGTCAGTTCCTGAACAGTTTCTTGGTTCAAGTAAAATAGTCAAAATGCAGAAAGAGAAGATATCTGAGGTTTGTTATGAGCATAAACTGTAGGGACTGCTTGTTCTTTCTCCTGGAGTAGATGCTCTGGCATTCATTCCAGTGCTGCAGCAGGGCATTCTCTCGCGTAAGGAATACCCTTGCAAGGGATTCCCCAGGCCTCTTATGATACTGTGAGTCAGTGGCTCATCCCTTTGTTTCTTATCTCCTTCCCCAGAATTAGTAGTTAAATCAAATATCTTAGTTTTCTGAATTTGAGTAGCTTATGCCAGTGCAACTTCTAAATAAACACTGTTGATTTGTTTTAGTAACATTTTCAGAGATATTAGTGATTTCTCTGTTGTCTGAAGGGGAAAAGGCCTATGTTTAAATATGAAACTATGTTTATAACAACTTTGCATACATCGTGGCTGTCATGTCCCATGCATAAATATTCAGGATTGTTTTTTAAGGATATGCACATTTAGGAAGAAATAAAACTGTTATGTCATAGAAAATTATAAGGTTGAGGGCAGGGCTTTTTATTATCCGTGTATCTTTATAGTGCTCTTGGTGTGTCTAAGACAAGTTTGTATGAATTCAGAATGGTATTTCTGCAGTGTCTTGGTTATGCGCCATAGTTTGACAGATTTAAAAATCCACAAAAAGAAACTCCTTGGGCTTGGAGTTGACACTACGAAGTAGTGCTGCTGTTTTTTCAGCACGTGCATGCACAAAGCCCGTTCCAGGTCTTGCCAGGAAACACGCAGAGCTTATGCAGGTCAAGTGAAACTGTCTTCACACATAGAAAAAGTTGTGTATTCCAGCAGTGGTAAGATGCCTGCACCTATGCCTGCACTATGTTACTCATTTACTAAAAGAAGCAAACTTACTGATTTAAGCAAAATTTCATAATCCTCTGGCCCTTCGGCTGTGACCATTCTGCTCCCAATCTCAAACTCCAGTTTTCATCAAACTACAGATTTTATCACTTCCAGTGATGAAAGAACATTTTTCTCAACCTTTTAAAATACTCTGCACATTTGGATCTGCCTGAGCTTAAGGGCATTGCTCTGTGTGGAGTAACTGGACCTCCATATTCCAGGAAGGTAGCATACTTCAGTCATCACAGATAGTAGGAGCAGGCCAGGCTACAGCATTCCCAAAAGAACTAAGGTGATTCTTGGACATTGCAAGTAAAAGATGCAGAGTCTGTGATGAGAGGAATGAGTAACAATGTCACAGCAGGGAAAAAGAATCAAACCCTCAATTAAAAGTAAGCTGCCAGTGGAAAGGCTGAGATCCTATTGACCAGTATACAGAATTTGATGCTAAAGAAAATTAGAACTCTGTGACTGTTGGATATACGATCTCAAAAAAGAGAAGAAAAATAACCTCAGAAATGGATATGGACATCAAGCTTGTTGAGAAGGGGTATATAGAGGAGTCAGGAGGTGTACTTGGATGAAAGTCAGGAGTACTTCATGAACCCAAAGACCGTCTGGAAAAGCAAAGGAAGCTCAGGTAGGTTTATTTGCATATGCTACTTCTGCTGGTCTGTTTTTTCATATTTTTTTTTTTAAATGTCTTTCACTGCCCTAAGAACTCATCCCATGTCTTAATTTCTTCCATCCCTCTCTCAGAATAGTGTCCATTTATAAGGGGACAGGGAACAAAGAAAATGCCTTTCAAATAGCTACTTTATTTTAACAACACTGCTATATGCGTTGTCAATCAGAAGTTAAAAAAATTAAGAGAGTAGACCACACCCAGTATTCATAAGTCTGTGCTAAATATATGTACATGTATGTGGACATGTAGAATTTCTGGGACTAAATATCAATTCTTTGCAGGCAGGGGGAAAACCAATGGCATTGGAACAGATACCTTAGTATGGCATTAAAACAGATGGGGAACTTAAGACTGTTTACAAGCAGTCTTGTAACTGGTCACCAAAACTGTGTTTTCTGTGAATAAAATGTAGACCTGTAGTATGAACCTTCATATATGCAGTACCTTGCTTTCTGAGAGGAAACCAAATTCAAAACATTTATTTTTTAGTTCATGGAAAGAGACTAGAGACTTTTTGTTGTTGGTTTAGAGAACCTGCTCACTGAATTAAACAATAGCAGCTATCCATTTCAGTTCGTGGATTTTCAGGTGATCTTTGCTTGAACATCCCCATTTACCTTCAGACACTGTCAGCATTTTTCAGCGTGTATTCTTTAAACTTTGAGAGTGAGTGTCTAGGAAGACCTGTTTTACTTCTCCTTTTACAGTATGTCACTGCCTCACCTTTATCAACTCTGGAGGAGTGCTTGTTGGAAAAAAGCTGGTAACGTGTCTGGGTGAACTCCAGCTGCTCTGAAGAGCCTTCTTAGGGGGTCTCTGCTCTGTACGAACAGATCACTGCCTGTTCAGTCATAGTTACTGCCATGTTTTTACAGCTGGTGTATGTGGTAGTCCATACCCTGTATGCCAGCTCTTCGCAAGGTAATAGACTTAAAGTAGCCATCATTGATGGACTTTCTGAACTGCCTGCCCACCATGAAGCTGACCCATTTCGTATTTTATGAGGAAAAAAATATATGTCTGGGGAAAGGATGGAGATTTTTATCTATGACCTTTCCAATCTAACAATGCCTTTTTTGTTTTGTTGTTGCTTATCAGTGACCTTGGCTGAGAAGGAGCAGATGATGATTAGAAGAAAGAAAAAAAAGAAAAGGGTAGATCTTTTTCATAGGTCTGTTTGGGCTTTATGATACAAGAGACTGGAGAAAAGGCACACTTGAGTAGCGTGCATTGAAGACTGAGCATCCTGCTTTAGCAAACGCAGGCATTGCAAAGCAGTGTGGAACAAAACACTCAGTCATTTCACTGCAGCAGCCACTGTGCTTCGGAGCAGGTCTCATCCCATATACCTTCTTTTTTTGCCTCCTACCTGCCCAAGAGCCAGCACAGATTGCTACAGTGTTGATTCCAGCCAAGTCCAGTGGAAAATAAGGGCATACGACAAGAGTGCACATATGTTAGTGACTCACGCACCCTGCACTTATAATTTGTCATTTTATATGTTGTTTGTTATGATTAATAAATTTTTATTTTGTGAAAGCTGTGATGTATTTGTTCTGTTTAAAAAACTCATATGCACTACCCTATTCCTATACCTGCACTTCTTGCCAAATTCAGTAAAATGCGGTTAACTTGTAATTCAGTTTTTTAGCAGTCATAAGTACAGCTTACTCAAAGAGCAGAACAAGCAGATTCAAAGCAGTGCTGCCAGTAACATGTATCAGAGTATGCTTCTGAGGCTTCCAGAAATTGTGTTCAGATTGACTCCTGTAATTGCTCTTTTGTTTTCAGAATCACCAGTCTTTCTACTCTCAGTGAAAGCATCTTCATTTTTGTTTTTAGAGGCTTTTTTAATTTACCAGACATACATCGGAAGTCACCGAACAATTCCTGTATCTTTGTTTCCAGATGCCAGGTAAATAACTTCAGGAACCGGGAAAGAAAAGATAGAGCAGCTTTTTGAGAATTACAGTTAATAAAGGAACTGTATCTTTCTAAATATTGCGGTCTAGAAAACTGTCTTGCATTACTGTATTGCAAAAGGATTCCTAAAAATGTGAGCTTTACATAGATTTCATAATTGCACAGAAGTTAGTGAGCCATCATCACTTCATGCAACTACTCAAAAGTCTCGCTTGTGTTTTTGTACTTGGAAGTTAAGAGAAGTGGAAATGGGATGCCTTGCTTACTAATTTTCTTGCTTTCCTACGCTTTGAAAGAGACACAGTTCTTACACCTTGATGTTTGCTATAGATTTGTCAACACCAAGTTGCTAACCACTGGTAGCATCAGGGTTTACAGGTTCCCAGAACCAGTACGCCAGTAGTTTCTCAGAGTATAAATGCTTTTGATCTTGAAGTGTTTCCATTGAAAGGTTGATACAAACTCAGTACACAATTACAGGAACGGGAATTACAGTCTCCTGTATCTAAAAGCTTTGCTTCTGTTATTGGCTGTGCTAGATTTGCACCATGATTATTCCAAAGGCTAAATATCATGAGTCTTACTGTATTTAACCAGTTGGGGAATACTTGTACTTCATGGCAAGTTTTTTTGTCTGCCTCCATCATCTACTTCTCCTCGATTTTTTTTTTTTCTTTCTCGAAAAATCAACTGATAAAATTGAAGCTCTGCACGTGCAGGCAAACAGGTACTACCCTATGAAAGAGACATAAGAACTCCCCTGACTTGTTCCATATATGTTTCTAATGTTGTTGTAGAACGAGTATGAAAAACAGGAAGCAGGAAAATGGGGCAATGAAGGAACAGCTAGGGGCTCTCTCTCAAAAAAAAAAAAAAGCCACAAAGAAAATAGGAATTGGGGGAAGCTGAGCCTAAACTCTTAAAAATCCTTAGGCAGTGTTCTGGGGTTCCACAGTGCATTGCCAAGTATTTCCCCCAAAATGTCTGCAAATCATATTAACTATCCCAAATTCCAAAATGTTTCTGTCCAGTAGAGTCGTTTATGGAGAACACTGTATTTGTATGGGTCTTTGTAAGTGCCTCTATAGACTTCAGTGAGCATCTGGACGATGCTCTTAGTCCTGTGATTTAGTTTTAGGTGGCCCTGCAAGGAGCAGGGAGTTGGACTCGATGATCCTTATGAGTCCCTTCCGACTCGATGATCCTTATGAGTCCCTTCCAACTTGAGATATTCTGTGATTCTATGATTCCAGATAGCATGAGTGCTAGACAAATTGCATTCCTAAGAGCTGCTGAGTGGCACAACTGTTACTGGGAAAGGTTTCTACTGTAGGCTGGACTTCAAAATAATTGGCTATAGCAGAAATAGAGGCCTGTTCTTACTCATCTGTAGTATTTTGATGTAAGGATGCAAGTAACTCAGGATATTCCACTCGTCCCTTGTTTTGGTCAGCTGAGGGATGAAGAGAAAAAAAATTGAGGGCTGGAAACTGAGAAAGCAAAATCGGTAGCTTTCTTGATTAATTTATCATTGACACATACTACAATTTTTCATATATGAGAATTACAGATTTCAGATCATAGCTTAACGTTTTTAAAGAAGGAATTTTGACCTCACTGTTCGGTGTAACCCTAAAATGACTAAAAATGTCTCAGTTAGTGTTCATACATACACTTAACTTATTCTTCTGCTGAAACATCAAAATGTTAAAGTCTTGGTAACAGCAAAAAGGTTTTGCCAGACAGCACATTAATACATGGAGACAATACATTTGCATGGCTATGTTTACAGAGCCAGTGGCCTAATCCTGTTCCACTGAAATCATTGAGAATTTCTTCAGGGGAAGAATGCATTTTGTATTAGTTTCTAGGTTTTTCTAGGTTTTTCTAGCTGTTAACTTACTTTTCCACTATGACTTTCAAAGCAATTCAATTTAAAATACAATTATTAACCCATGCTTTATCAATTGAATTCTTGATTACTTTATCATTTTGCCCGAAGGTCCGAATACTAAATTTGAGTTTGGCATGTCATTGCTGTAAGGAGTTTCTTGATCAACTATTACCTTGGTTGTGGTAAGCTTAAAAACAATCTTCCCCAAGAGGTATCACATGCATGACATAAGCCAAGAAGTATTTTACTCTCCAGTGACAGGTTGCTGCACCTGTTTACAGGTATACTGAAACACTAATGATCAAAACAGTATTAAATTAAAAGGCATAGAATATCCGTATTAATCAACTCTTCTCCTTATTGAGCAGTGTATAACTGATACATTCATAATTGTTTGTGGTAAGATCCTGACTGCTTCTGGAAAATAATCTTTTAAATATGTTCAACTGTTGCCTCTTTTCCTTCGTGTCGCTTGAAGCTTTTTTGCTGCCTTGAACTGTGCACAGAGATTTTACTGACATAATTAAAAAAATCTGCGTGCAAATGAAGAGTATACAACTGTGTTAAGTATATAAACTCGTATATGCATCATACAAGACAATAGATAAGTTTGAATGCATTGCTGCAAATCTTGTGAACCAGCTACATTATATTAATAATTGCAGATGTCTGCCAGGAACATTGGGAGGAATCTTATGCTTTAGAAAACAAGATGTCTGTTCATAGACAGAACACAGCAGAATAAAACCCTGATTCTTGTATGACGTACTCACCTGGGTGCTCAGATTGAACTTCATAGGTGTATTCATCTGCTGCTCATAGGTTAAACTTAAATGTTTACAGAATTAGGCATAAGCATGTGAGTCATAGATCAAGTTCACTACTTAAATAGAAGTTTTGAGACAAAATAAACTGCATATTCACTAAAACTGGAGAACTTTTTGAGTTCTTGTTATAAAAAACTGTAAGTAGGACAATAATGAAAAAAAAGATCACGATATTTCTCCTTCCAGAATGAGATAGTTCGATTTCCTATTAGAAATGCCTTTTTTAATACTTCCTTAACTTAAGTTACAAAAGAAGCTACAATTAAATCCAAAATACTTTTGGTTAAAACGAATGATCCAATTGAACTCGTATGACTTTACTATTGTTTGATTTGCCAAACATCTCATTTTAAATTAACAAAAATGAATAAGTTAACCTTGTATGTCAAAATTTTTATGGAGCTGAAATTGGAAAGATTTATGTGGTACCATCTCCTGTCAGTTTGCTTAGTTCAGTGGGGCCAAGATCCGCGCATCCCTACATTCTGCCCAAGCGGCTTGTTTTTCCGAGCGCTCAGCAGGCGCTGCGTGAAAGCCTCATGTCTCTGGTTAGGAGACATGAGGAAGGGGATTCTCTCAACACTAGGTATCTGCATTTGGGCCTGCATGGTCAAAAATTGTTTTCAACAAAATAACTGTAATCACTTGAGGTTCATTTACAGTTGTAGAGATTCCTTTTTTGTCACTGTATGGCAGAGATATAGAAAATAGATTTGGATACACCTCATTGCTTGTGTAATATTGTGCGACTTCTTTTGTCTTGTGAAATGCTTTTGCAAATTATAGATAGCTTTGCGTATGAATTAGGTGCACACTGCTTTGCAGTACACTGTTATCCTGATCTTTTTGCCCTTTTTACCATTTTTTTACATCTTAGTAACATTGCATCTTTTCTAATACAAAAGACATCTTGTAAATTGACAGTGTGGCATGAGAGCAGACCTGCAAGTGTTACCACTAGCATTTCTAACCCAGGTTACTCACTAGTTTTAGAGGCTTTTTTTTTTTTTTTTAAATCATTCCTATGGGCCAGCAAGGAAAACAAAGTCAGGAGGGAAAATAAGGACACGTTCCCCTTCATGGTGCTAAATCTTATGATGTTGTTTTTTAGATCTGTGACAGATGCTACTGCTTGAAGGAATTTTGGTTTGATGGTACCACCTGAGAAGTTATCTGAAAAAGAATAACAGGAGTAAAGATGTTAGATGAGTCTTTACTAGCCTTTGCCTGGTGAACTGGGTGGAGGGGTGTGAGTCCATTCTCATTCCGCTCAATGAGTTTTCTCTCTTTTCTGTCATCTATTTATTTGTAAATAAGCCGGTAAGAGTATGTCTCCATCAGAAGGGTCAGGTACAGGTGCAGGGTGTGCATACACCTGAGCTGGCTTTAATCACTTACTTTGTTCTGGATGAGAAGAAGATCCTCAGTTGTTTTGGTTTTTTTTTCTTTCCTTAAAGAACTGGTAAGAGTCTGGAGCATGAAATTTTTTGAGGCCGATAGACTTGCCAAGATAAGGAGTCAGGTTGGTTGAATAAAGTGTAATTCATGTTTCTCTTCTGTTGTGTGTTTTGCAAGTAGGCTTTTTTGAGAGCGTGTTGATTATTAAGCGCCTGAGATAGCATGTTATGATAAAGTGACGCAAAACATTTGTACCTAGTATGCCTTAATGAAATGTTAAAACTGTGTACGCTGAACTAAGAATTAGAAAGTGTAGAAGTAACAGTGTTTTATTTGATTAGATGACAAAAATAAAACAGTATCTGTGACAGCTAGTCCTTGTAGTTAACAGCTCATCCAAAAGCTTATTTTGATATACAGACCATATTGTATATGATTCACGGGATCATAGAAAATTTGGATTGGAAAGGTTATATGGAGGTCCTGTCCAATCCTCTTCTCGAAGGGGTTCAGATCAGGATAGAGCCGTAATAAAGTCCAAAGTGCAGTTTACGCAGTAGCATGCAAGTATCGTGGAAATACATGAGAGGCCATAAGAAAAAAATAAGTCTGTTTAAGTAGGTTTCTCTACTTAAATGTGATTATCAAATATCCAGATAGAGTATGCTGCTATAGCTATACTGACTTCACCCTATATTGCCATGTACAGGTAATTTTATCTCTGGCATCTCCACATGTCACTGGGAATAGAAACATCCCTAGAGCCAAGAGCCGACTCTTCTGTTGGATCAGGTGGTGAAAGGGAATCCACAACATCTGCAGGGGTCAGAAGGGTGGGAGGAGAATGCAAGCTGAAGGCCAGTGTCACTTAAAAACATCTTTAAAACCCCGTCTACCTACTTTCTTTGTTCTGAAAAATCATTTGGGAAAGGAAAGTCTATTTTTAATCATAGAAGCACATTTCTGTTTCAAGTTAGGAAAGATACAGTAGGAATAAGTTCAACACCAATGGGGAGATACCATCGTTGGCCGAATAAGTCCTTCCAATTTTAGGTTCTTTTATAGAATCACAGAAATTAAAGAGAAGAGTGTGAAAAAAGATGTAATGTCCAGAGGTGTGGGAGCTGTGCACCCCAATAAAGAAAACTGGAGGAGGACAGTTTAGATTGTTTCGTTGTTTAATAAATCTTTAATTTGTATTAGAAGCACTTTGGTTTTAATGTCAATAGCGACACTATGAAAGAAAGTAATTTTTGTGTTTCCGTAACAAAATGTCATGCTGCTCTGTCGCCTGCTTACCTTTATGCTAGTCGGTGTTGACCCTAGGCGTTCTTGGATTCACGGATCAGAGATGACATTGAGATGCCTGATACAAAAATAAAATGGAAAAAGATAAGATTCTATTTCCTTTGCTGTGCATAGGACACAGATAGGTTCATTTCACTTTAGAGAGCTGAAATCTCCACCTTGGATACAGCTAGGACATTAAGGATCAAACTCTTCTGTTTGTAGCAGTACTGTAAATTCAGTGTGTCCATTGATTTTACTGGCTCTTTTGAAAGAATCCGGGTATTGCTGCAAGAAGAACTTGAATAACTTGGAAAGGACTGCAGGCCTGGCAGAATGTCAGGTGTGAACACAGACTAGAGATACAAATTTTAATGACAAAAATTATAATTTATATTTTAAGTTAAAAATTAAAATTCAGGAGATCCTTCTAAAGAGACAGAGCTTCTTTCACAAAAAGTCCTACTTTTTGTAAGCAGGTCTTCAGGCAGTTTCTAACTTCAAAATACCTTAGGTTTGACATGATTTAGCAGTTTATAGAATCTTCACTCACCTTTAAGGTTTTGATACTTTTTCACGTGTTATCACACATGCAGTGACACCTGTTTTGCACTCATAGTCAAAATGAGATTGTTCTCAGCAATGTCAAAAAGAGATAAAGACAGACGAGTCATAGGGGATAGTGAGATGTGGAATCACTTGAAGTTGTATTTTAAGGCTCTGTGACTGACAAAGCAGGTGTGCTTTTTCTACAGGGACCATGTTTTTCTTGTGTGTTTTTACAGCACTTAGCACAAGGTGTTCAGTTTCATGACTTGGGCTACTAGCAAGAATAACATATGCATGTTAGACATCCTGCAGAGACAAGACCGCTATTTTACTGTGAGTCAAGGTCAGCTGTGGGTGAAGAACATGGTGCCAACTTACCTGGCTAACTTGTATGAAATACAACTTAAACCTTGTCTCTCACTGTGAATTTCAGAGTGAAACAATTACAAGGCAGTATTTTAAAAAAGCGAAAACCACAATTACTCTTTGTGTTCTCCATATCAGTAACTACAAAGTCAAAACCGGCAGAGATTGGTTTGCGTATAGTTACAGATATTGTATAGTTGTCTTGTGTATTGATGCCATAGTGCTGAACTCTCCATCATCGTTCATGTTTTACATCAGTATGTTCAAGAGAAGAATCAGACCCGCTGTTGGTGAGATAAGATACATGATTATAATGGTAGGTGAAGCACGATTCACATTTGCCTCAAAAGCAGGTATGTAAGTGATCCTGTGCAGAGGATTGCAGAAGACAAACTATTATAAACCAGAACATCTTTTCTATGTACAGTGTACTGCATAGTGAAGACTCGGTGTACTTTCATCATTCCAGATAATTTCAGTGGTAATCATCTTTGATTTTTGTAATGTATGGGTACGGATCTCTGTGGCAAGCTGAAAATTCAGCAGAAGTGTTAGTTAATTATAAAATTCCTGAATATATGATTTTGCTAAAAATATTTTTGAAATGAAAGTGTAGGAATATGTCAGTCTCTGTAGTTGCAAGCTACAGTTGTTATTCATTCTTGGAATGAGTGACACTGGTTTTTTTCTTGTACCCTAGGAAAAACTATGTGGTTACTCAGCTCTATAGGTAAGTGGCAGGAAAATAAAAAAGACTTTATCTTAAAAAACAGAAAAAATACTTCTAGTAGTGAGGTAATACTGTCTGATATATTTGATCTTGCTTTGGGACAAAGGGATGGGCTAGGTGACCTTTTGAGGTCCTGTTTCCTGTGACTGCATAGCTGCAAAAGAAAACCAGGGAAATACAAGAACAAGCAAGGCAAGGAAATGAAGCTAAAGTATTTGGCTATTGTATGAGACTGATCCTGCCTTTCAGCAAACGCAGAGCAGGTGAAGACTAGCTGGCTCTTGCAGATACTGGTAATGATCTAGTCACAGCAGTATGGAACTTCGTGCAGACTAATTTATCTAGGTGCAAAGTGAAAAAAGTCTAAGCTCTGATTAGTTTAAGCTTTGGCCTGGGTCAATCTCTTAGGAAAGCAAACACTTTTGAGAACTAAGGAAGTTTTGTAGGTGCAGCGAGACTATATGTCAAATTCTAATAAAATACAGAAATTTGTACACACCTGGCAGAATTAGTTGCATCATGGTAGCCTTGGTAGTCTAGGACTATCATAATGGACAATTTTAGAGAGAAGGATAACTATGTTTCATTATTTTTTTACTCTAGCTAATATATTTGGAAAATAGGCAAATCTTTGAAAACCAAAACTCACTCTGTGATTCAGAATTGAAAGGTTTTCTTCTCTCTCATGGGTTAAAGGAAGCAGCTGTGGTCTGAAAGCATGAGAATTGTAAGCATGGTGCAATGGTCCCCTCCAGTCAATCTCCACATAAATACTAGAGCTACTTACAGTCATTGGAATCTATTGGCTGCTTAGCATTTGTATTTTGATAGGGCCTAGGGTGTTAACCAATTTAGGCCTTAAGGGGAGCTTCCTCAAATATGGTAAGTAAATGTACTTTTTCCTAGTTTGGACTCAAGGGATGTGGGCTGGAACTGTAAGTCTGCGGGGACTCATCTTTAAGCAGGCCGCTTCTTTCAGTTGCAGCGAAGGATGATGATTTTCTTACATCCAGTATTTGTGATGGGAATTTAGACATCCAAAAGTGAAATATATTTCAGCACCTGTTCATGTTTGCAGTAGTGGAATAGCTCGTTGCCAGCTAGCCTGTTTTGATTACTGGTTGGGCTTCCATTGTGCATGTCAAAAGAGACTGGCAAACTCTACACATGATAGTCAGTATTTAAAGATTGATCCTTTATTCTTTAGACAAATAGAGAAGGCAAATAGTTTGAGCTGGTGAGGAGAGACAGAATACAAGATGGTAGTTGACCCTGGTGAATATGTGGAAGAAGGAACGATTTCTGCAACAGGTGGGAACAGCTTCAGGGCACCTGAAGCAATTGTTACATGAGAGAGCAGATCATGTGGCCAAACTCTGATAGCAGATAAACGTGCCTGTTTACACTGGTGATTTAGCATAGTAGTCTTAGTGACAAGAACTTTCCTGCATAGGGTTGTTGTGTTCGCTGTAAGCAATTCTATATCAAAATAGTGCCAAAACTGAGTTGCCTCAGACAATCAAACTGCTGTCGTGCTGCATATGTAAATACTGCATAAGTCTTTTCCTCAGTTGTGCAATTTTTTGCATTTTGATTGGTTTCATGAAGCTGATTGATTGTCATATTAAGACTGCAGCTGCTGCTGGGTAACAATGCAGGGAAATGAAATCCTTGCATTTTTATCCCAATCAGAGTACAGGTATTTGCATATTCATATTGAAATATTTAAGATAATTGCATTAGGAATAGAGAAATCCACATATCTCATTGGCTATTATAAACCCTCTCCAATGACTGGTTCTGTTACTCAGACAACGAAAGCTGTGCCACCCAGAAAGCTGACCTATGCTTCTGGTGCTCTTCAACAACTGGCTTTAGCAATGTGGCAGGCATGACCTGGGCAGGTAAACTCTAGGTGAAACTCTGGAAGTCACTGGCAGTTTTGATACTGACTTTAATTCTACCAGGATTCCACTGCCAGAGTCCAGTGTCTTTTAAAGATTTTAGTGACGAATTTATGATGATTCCTCTGAAAAGAAAATGCCCATCAGTTCACATTAGGATCACTGGGCAAGTTGTTCAGCTTCTGTGGCATCGGTATCAGATCTAAGGAATGCTGAAGACAGTGGAAGGACTTCCATTGCCATCTGTAGATTTTGGTAAATAAAATATAGAGGCCCCGATGTATTCTTAGGAGTTAGGATGATATTTACTTAATGGACCAAGATACTTACAGAACTAAATCAATTTCATAACACTTTAATTAATGCTTTGAGATTTTTTAGAAACTTTGGCAATATGGATCACAGAGGAGCCGATAACACATATAGTACATCAAAGTTTGTTCGATATACTAAGCAAGCTTATAGACTTTGTTAGACATTTTTTCTTGCATCTGCTCTTTTCCTTTCACATACACATGCACCCACATCCTCCCTTCCCCATATTCTCCTGTTCATTTCTTTTTCTGATGGCATTGCATTTTTCCATTTTACAGGGTGGCTTAAAGCTGTCTGTAACGCCATTTTTAGTTCTTTGGGCCTGGTCCAGGGGCCACTGGCTGTTGGGAGGACCTCCAAGATCTACAGATCACGTCTTTCACACAGATGTGTTGGAAATATGTTATTATTTTCCATGTATCTATTTTCCTTCCTCAGAACTACCATTTGCAAATATGAATTGTGTTTCTGTTATGCAATGATCCTTGTTTAAAAACTGAAAATAACTGAATAAAGGACCACATGAAGGTATAAAAAACAGGTCCTCTTTCTGCCATGTATACTGTAATAGCTGTTACTGAGCTGTCATAAGGATAACCGAGGGGAAAATCTGACCCTTCGAGCTTGTGTGATTGCCTTCCCATCAGCACTTTCTGCAGTGTGGGAGACAGACCGATCAGCAGAACCAGGGCTTCATCTTCTGAGCAGCAAGTTGTCCTTGAGCCTCCTGGGACTGGAGAAGATTCCAGGACAGCAGTCAGATCGTACCACAGCTGAGAGTGATGATCATTCTGCCCCAGCCCACACAAGGAGAGTTTTGGCATCTGCTTCCAGTGAAGTCCTTCACCTTCTCCCCTGCTATGAGCAGAGGTGTTACTGTGGCAGATGCCTGAGGTCAAGAGGCACTGAAAATGTGTGAGAAAGGACTCCAGAAGAGAAACCAGCTTTAAACAGTGAATGATTTGTTTGGCCCTGATTAAAAAAAAACCCAAACCCACACTGGGAAGCCCAGTGCTTTGCTTTAGCACAATAAGGATAACAACTGTAATTGGAACAAATGTCTGCACTTTTGTTATTATTTAATCATTAATTGCAGTGAACATTTTATAGGTCACAAATTCCTTAAAGTTAAATCCTTCCATTATGTGAAACAGGTATATCCAAGTCATATATCCTGTCAGTTTGCTGTATTGATATTCACCATTAGTCAGAATTTTGAGAGGAAATGCACTTTAGTAGATGTCTCTTGAAAATGATTAGTGTTGGCTAGAACTAAGTGTAGTGCAGATGGGAGCATGCAATCTCTCAACCAGTACTGCTCGTGCACTGTAGCGCTGGCAAGGCAGTTCCCCTACTATGCCACTGTTGAATAGCAGCTATAATTTTGCTGCAAACTGAGTAGTGCTTCTGTGACAGACATAAAGCCAAGGACTATAAGTAAGATCTTTATATTCATTTATGTCTTTTATCCTAAACTGTGCAGGGATCAAAAATCTTAGAGGTGAAACACCAATCCATTAAAACTCTGCACCACATAGATTTCAGAGCCTGCACCTCAATATAAAGTTTTCTGTCCTCAGACGTGGTGAACTAAAGCTTAATTTAAAACAAGTGGTGAAGCAAGAGGTAACAGTCAGCTCTGGTTGTAAGGGGCAGCTCTGAATGCAAAGTAATTTTATATCTGAAGGCAGTGCTACTAGTAGGACTACTTTGGGAAGTCCAGATTCTGAATCTTGGCACAGACCTGTATTCTCACAGAAATCGTCCCGTAAGTCTCAGCTAGGGTGGTAGGAACATAGTCTAGAGCAGTCTTCTTGAATGTAGCTTTCTAGCATGTCTCTGAGGATTCTGATTCTTGTGTGTTTTCCACCAAGGGCCTAGCAAAGGCTATTAGACTTGGCAGGAGGCCACAATCGGCTCAATGAATATTTCATTCAGTATAATCCTGCATTGGGTAGAATTTGGCAGTCTTGTGGTGAGAGGCTGCTGGCCTTCGTTGTCTTGCAAAATCTCTTCTTGTCTCATTGGTTCCCTTCTTTCACTGTGTGTAATAGCTGTGTTTTTGTACTGTCTGATGGTAACAGAATTCCCTTAATTATCTGCAAGGCTGTCATTCAGCCAAAGGGATTAATCCTTCGTTCTTGTGGGATGGTACAATCTATTCCTTGTTCACTCTTATCTTCCAGTGATCCCCATCTGACACAGTAAGTCTGGAAACAAATTTCCCTGTATTTAAGGGAAAGAGGAAGGGTTATAGCTGATTACCCAGAGGATATGTCATGTCTGAACTTTGTTTCCAGGAATGCTCAATTCAAAGTGCAGATTTTCACCTGCATTCTTCACGCCTGGAATTACCCACAAGTCTTCAACCACTTGCTATAGTTCAGAGATTTTAAGGCAAGAAGGGGACTGTGAGGTCCTAAGTCTGATCTCCTGTGTAGTACACGACATAGATCCTCACAATATTTTATGCTTTGAGCCCAACACGTTCCAGCTGGGTACTTTTCACAGGCTTTCCTGAGTTGTCATGTTCTACTGAAGATGCAAGATAGTATGAAATGGATATCTAATGGACATTCACTGGATAAATGGTTGCATTTAATTTAATAACTCAGAATTTATGTTGTGCTTAGTCTTTTACATGACCTGTTTATACTTCTTGGAGCAGAATGCATATAAGAGTCTGTATTTGCAATGAATTTATCATTTTGAATGCTGTAGGGAGTTTTGCAAGTTTCTGTGACCTCTTATCAACTAGGTAGTAATCTGCAGAGTGATCTGGGGCACTTTTACCTTTCTCAGCTACCAATCTGAATGCATCAAACTGTTTGTCTTCCTTGGAAGAAGCAAAGATGTATTAGTAGGAGGAGATGCCAATTACTGTACTACTCAAATGTCATGGTCTTTTTTTTTTTTCAGTGATAAACATCAGTATGAATGCTGATACAGTGCTAATGTATGTGAGTAGGTGAGTGATGTAACCATTTAGCTTGCGATGCATCACATGAGCAGGAGCATGTGCAGAACTCCAGGCAGGAGCAATTGAGAAACTATAGGCCACTTACTTTTCTTCTTCCTTTCTTCTCCGTTGAGTGAATCTGAACTTCGGCCCGATCTTTATAATTTTAGCAGCAAGGTAACTTTGTATTGGAAACAGATGCTGCTTCTTCTCTTCCATATTCCTCAGTATTTTCGAAGAAAGAGAAGTGTCCAAACAGTTCAACTTCCAATGAAGGAGCCATCAAGGAAATTTTCAGGGTTTTTTTTATAGACTGCATTATTTGTATGTGTGTTCTTCATTCCTCTGGCAACTATGAGGTTAATTCAGGTAGCTTAGCTACTTCGCTGAGGACTCAGCCTGTTCAGTGCGGAGTGAATTATCTTAATTTACATTTGTCATAAAATAAAACATCACATTCCTGCAATTACAGTGTATCAAGTTAACTTCTTATTCCAGAGCAACTTGTTCATGCATGTGACTACGTATATTTTAAACCCATAATCTTTCAAGAGTTTGTAATGGCTAATAATCAAAGACTTTCTCAAGCATCATCTATGGTCTATGATGTGTATGTAAGACCTACACCGAATATGAAGGATTCTAGATATAGTACTGATAAAATTATCTCTTAATATCTGTCTGTAGACTAAAGAAAAAAAACATTTTGTTTTCAGGACAATTTAATTTGGAGGACAATTTCTTGACATGGCAAAGTTCTTAAGAGTATTTTTAAAATATTAGCAGATACTTTCTATTAGGTATCCTATAGCCAAAATGGTGCACCTCACTCTTGGGTCTCACGTAAGATACACTGATCTGAAATTAGGAACTTCCTAAGTATTTCTGGTCAAGGCCTGGTCAGTGTTTCTTGATTACAGACTAAATGCAAGACCAAGAATGTTAGTCAGACTATTGAAAGGAAGAGGAGGCAAGGGATACATGCTTGATCTGATACGTTTTAATGTTTGTACCAGCTTCTTACATGGCTACAATGAACTGTGGTTGTATGTAACCATTTTCTTGATGAAAAGTTCAAAGCAGTTTAGTAATTAATGCAGAGGATGTGTTACTACTACAGAACGAACAGAATCACCTGGTGTCACAGTGACCATAAAGCAAAATGCACTTGAATCTAATAAAATGCAGCTTAACCCATCTATATAGAAAGACCATTCCTACAGGATTGGAAACTGCCTAGGAGAGGAACAGTGGAAAGAAATCTTTAGGTAATAATTTCAGAATGTATTTTCTTGCTTGTGTGTATATAGACATATAAGCTGTGACTTGTGTGAAGTGTGAAAATAATAATGGGCTAGTGTGTAGAATGGGGAATCTAAATTTTTTTGTTCATGCTCTTTTGGATCAGACCTGGATGTCAGCATTACATTCTGCATGTTCAGGTTATTGTAACTCAGCAATACCACGATTCAGGACTTAGTGCAACTAGCTAGCCTTTGTATGTTATCGTTTGTTGGGGGTTTTTTAATAGATTAAGACAATTTTTTTCTGAAATGTCCCTGAGATATCCATGACTTGGCACAGTTAAAGACAAGATGCTGAACATGACAAAGCAATATTCTAAAGGAATACACAACTTTTTCTTTCTAAGAGGCCAGGCCATTGTACCTTGCTCACGGTCTCAAGGTCGAACTGATTGCCAAGTAAGTGATAAGAGAGGAATTTTCCCAATGTCATTAATAGAGTCTTCTGTGGTGGAGGTTCGGAGGATTTCTCTGGATTACGGGAGTTGTTTCACTTGCTGAATCATCTTGGTGTGTTCTGGCTGAACAGTTTCTTGCCATTTCTGAAGGCATTGCGTATTTGTGGCAAAGTGTATATTCCTTGTGTTTTCCTGTGACACAAAGTAGTTCAGAAGGTTGAAATACCATCATCTATCTAATATCATCATCTGTCTGATGTCACTGAGGGCACATTGATAAGCCTGAGCTCAGACTATGTGATATAACAGTTATTTTGGGTTATGATGTTATTGAAACATTTTGGCAACTTGTATCCTAAAGACAAGCAATATTGGTAGAAAACAAGAATCTGCAGTGAATGTAAACGTTTACATGCATTTTGGTGTCTGGCAGCAGGCCACTGGGCTTGTCACCTCATATTAGGAGACCACAGTGAGTACCACGTTCTAAGGAAACTGGGAGGGAGGAACGTTCCTGGAGCGTGTGGACTGCACCGAGGGAAAAGTATTTGACCTCTTGGATATGGATGATAGGGCAGACAGTGGCCTCTAGAGGACGTTTTTGGGTACAGATCATTCTCACTGGCCCTGAGAGGCCAGAGAGAGAATACTCTATGCTATTTCATACCTTCTTATAAGTGACCTGATTAGATTTGGCAAAGCAGTTGAGGAGGAGGAGAGAGTTTAGAGACTGGCAGACAGACAGTAGGGGACATGGCTACAAGTGAGCAGTAATCATTTGGGAAGAGCAGTGATCCATGATTTGCCTGCAAAGGGAACAGTAACTAACCATAACTTTGGGGTTGAGGCAGTCTAAAGCAGGAATGAGCTAACCTACAATATGCCAAATAACAAATATGCCATTAAATTAATTTTCAAGATGTATACTCAAAGTTTAACTTCTGATAGCTGATGTCTTCACAGCATCCACACGCATAGCATACCTACTGTGTACAGAAATTGAATTTGTTGAGTAAAAGAAGAAAAAAACCTTTAAATTTCGTTTGAAACATAAACACTTTTATTTAATGTGGTTTTCTTTGTTAAGTTGTTATTCAGTCTCTACAATGTTTATTACTGCTTTTCTGTTTACCTTTATTTGGCGTTCAAAAGACTTAAAGATGTAGTTGCCAAAGAAAAAAACATCTAATGTGCTGGTATAGCATTTTAGCATGTGTTTAACCTGAAAAATATTAATACTTTCATTGAATGGAGAGAGAGTATTAATGATCTTCAACCAGAGTATCTTGGTCTTCAAAAGATTTAAGATTCACTGTCTTTACCTTAATAGACTTAGACTGGCTGTCCACTAAATTCTGTCATTTGCTTGAAGTAAGAAATCTGGAAAAAAGTTAAATATTTTCTAAGGGTTTTTTTTAATAGTCTCAGGAATTTTATGGGCTCCTTGTAATATCGTGATTATAAAATTTTCTAACAATCAGAAGTGTAATTTTCAAGCTGTTGGTACCCATTTTATGTGCAAAATGTTTATCCCTCTCTTAAGAAACTGAGCAGCTAAGATTTAGTAGGTGATTTCTTTTCTCCTCCAGCCGTGTGCTATTAATCCCAAGCAATGCTATTTGCTTCTGTTTCACCGAGGGCTGTTTGATGCATTCTGAGGTGGTGGCAGAGGGCTTGTTTACAAGTTACACATGCACTTTGCTCTATGTGTTCATGCCCTAACGTTTCTTTAACAATAAAGCTGACTGGCTATGAAAAAAGAGCAAGACTGGAACCGATGCAGCTAAATTGCATGTAAATGTCGCTTCAAATTGAAAGCATTTACTATTCATACACCGAGAATTAGTGAAGCCCTGTTTTCTGGCTCTAGCGTTTGTAGCAATTCCAGTCCCAGCAGGATGAACAGCCTGCATGCTCTGTCTCTGCTGACTTCTGTCCCCTGCTGCTCTCGTTGTTTTAACATTGTCTGACTCCCACGCACTATTGCCGTTTCCCCCTTTTCAAAATGTAATTGTACCAGAACCGTGTCAATACTAGAAACAAGTAGAAAAAAGGCTGTATGGTTATATATAACAGGGATGTTGCAATGAATCCGTAAGAAGTTTGAACAGTACACCTGACCATTGGTCAATTGTATTGCTTACTCCATGGGACAGATGCCTCCAAGTGAGACTAATGTCCTAGTTTTCCAACATAACTAGGCTTCTATTACCAAAATGTAAAGGATGCCAGAGTGTCTGTTTTCAAAGCATTAGCTCTGTCTCCTCTCATTTACCTTGTATGCGTGCGCATCCATGCACATATGCCTTCTCTCATGTGATCTATTAATATTCAGTGTAATCCCCATTACTAGGGATCCTATGCATCTAGCAGTCTTTAATGTGTTTATCTTCACAACAATCCTTCCAGACAGGCACGTATTTTTATCCTACATTACAGAGAGGAACCTATGTGGCTTTTCCCAAAGTTGTACAGGAAGACTGAGGCAGAGTCAGCATTGATGTTGACAGTTGCCTATCCTTCTTCCTTTTAGTGGCAACATTGCATCTTATGGGAGATTTGAGTACCTTTAGTTTCTGTGTCTTTAAAATCCCTATCACTGTATCTGTCTGCAGAGGAAGCAGCCATTTTACTGGCACTTGTTACTTAATGTCACACACTCAATGAGAAGATTTCTAGGAGCTTTTATTATGTTTAACAGTTTTGTGATTTCATTTCAAAGTATCTGAAAGAAAAAAAGAGAACTAAAGTAATTGTAAGTGGAAGATTAAGTTTTTCAGACAGACGTGACCATGCATTTGAGAAAGCATGGTATGATAAAGGAAGGAATGACATTGGATAAACCAGGCAAGAAGGTAGGAGTGCAAGGGAAATTTAAACAGGATAAATAAGATAATGAGGACAGCTGGGATATCTATGCATAGCAAACAATTTGCTTGGCATATTTGTCCTTGTTCCCTCATTGTGAATTGTGTATGAACAGATTTTTCTCCATTTTTTAGCTATTCAAAACTATTCAACAAATGTATCTTGTGAACAGATTTAACATATGCATTGCTGGTGGACTTTTCTTTGTACCGTGTTCTCATTACTATTGTCAGATGGCTGATGGCGTTACCCATATAGTATCAGTTCTGTTCCTTCTCTGGTCAGGGCGCTGAACTGCTGCTGTGTGACCTAAGTGACCACTCTCAGCTGATTATTTCTCGCAGTGTACATTTCACGGCCAATCCAGGGATAAAATTGTTGTTAAGAATACCTCTGATAAGATTTAGGAATACTGAATACTGTTGGTAGGGTCAAGGTCAGTTTACATGGCAGAAAAAAAGGGTCGTTTTCCACACAGAGTATATTTGCAGTGAATAACTTAGCTAACTGTAGACGCTGTAAATCCACTTTGGCAGATGGTTAAGTCTATGCTGTGACCCCTTTTTCCACCCTGGGGATTGTTTCCTGAGTGTGGACTCATCTGGGTTTGCATTTTAATGTGAAAATATTTGTTAGGATGTTACAAAGCTGTCTAGATGAAGTTACAAAATTCAATGAATAAGAAATGTAATGATTACTGGAAACTTAACATAAATCTTCTCTTGTTTTAATTTCTCCTGCTCCTCCCGACTTGCAAAACAGTGAGTACTATAGTAGTAAGTACTGTTTTTGTAGGGAACCTTACAGTTTTTATAGGGAACTTACTAGTTTTATGTGATACCACATAGGCATACACAGTTCTCTGGGGCCAGATGGGATCCGTTCAAGGGTACTGAGGGAACTAGTGTAAGTGCTCAGCAAGCCGCCTTCCGTCATTTATCAGCAGTCCTGGCTCTCCAGGGAGGTCCCAGTTGGCTGGAGGTTAGCAAATGTGATGCCCATCCACGAGGGCCAGAAGGAGGATCTGGGGAACTACAGGCCTGTCAGCCTGACCGCGGTGCTGGGGAGGGTTATGGAACAGATAATCTTGAGTGACATCATGCAACATGTACAGGACAACCAGGCGATCAGGCCCAATCAGCATGGGTTTATGAAAGGCAGGTCCTGCTTGACTGACCTGATCTCCTTCTATGACAAGGTGACCCGCTTAGTGCATGAGGGAAAGGCTGTGAATGTTGTCTACCTGGACATTAGTAAAGCTTTTGACAGCGTTTCCCACAGCATTCTTCTGGAGAAAGTAGCTACTCATGGCTTGGATGGGCATATGTTTTGTTGGGTAAAAAACTGACTGCATGGCCAGGCCCGAAGGGTTGTGGTGAATGGAATTAAATCCAGTTGGTGGCTGGTCACAAGTGGTGTTCCCCAGGGCTCAGTATTGGGGCCAGTTCTCTTCAATATCTTTATCAATGATCTGGATGAGGGAATTGAGTGTATGCTCAGTCACTTTGCGGATGACACCATGTTGGGTGGGAGTGTTGCTCTGCTTGAGGGTAGGCAGGCTCTATGGAGGGATCTGGACAGGCTGGGTCACTGGGATGAAGTTCAACAAGGCTTAGTGTCTGGTCCTGCACTTGGGTCACAACAACCCCATGCAATGCTACAGGCGTGGGAAAGAGTGGCTGTAAAGCTGCCCGGAAGAAAATGACATGGGGGTGTTAGTTGACAGCCGGCTGAATATGAGCCAGCGCTGTGCCCAGGTGGCCAAGAAGGCCAACAGCATCCTGGCTTGTATCAGCAATAGTGTGGCCAGCAAGACTAGGGGAGTGATAGTCGCCCTGTACTCGGCACTGGTGAGGCTGCACCTCAAATACTGTGTTCAGTTTGGGGCTCCTCACTACAAGAAAGACAGGGAAGTACTGAAGTGCGTCCAAAGAAGGGCAACAAAACTGGTGAAGGGTCTGGAGCACAAGTCCTGTGAGGAGCGTCTGAGGGAACTGGGGTTGTTTAGCCTGGAGAAAAGGAGGCTGAGGGGAGTGAGACCTTATCGCTCCCTACAGCCACCTGAAAGGAGGTTGTAGCGAGATGGATGTCGGTCTCTTCTCCCAAGTCACAAGCAATAGGACAAGAGGAAATGACCTCAAGTTGTGCCAGGGGAGGTTTAGATTGGACATTAGGAAAAATGTCTTCACTGAAAGGGTTTTCAAGCATTGGAACAGGCTGCCCAGGGAAGTGGTGGAGTCACCATCCCTGGAGGTATTTAAAAGACGTGTGGATGTTGTGCTTAGGGACATGGGTTTAGTGGTGGACTGGTCAATGCTATGTTAATGGTTGCACTTGATGATCTTAAAGGTCTTTTCCAACCAAAACGATTCTTATCATTCTATGATTCTATAATTATCCATCTAATCTATGGTTAAAAGACTAACAGACAAGTGTGTGAGCTAACAAGTTCAGCACATCTGTCTAATTCCAATACAATAACATTAGCAAGAGTCAGATTTTTTTTGTCAGAGGTGTAGAACATGTCACATGTCGCAGCAAACACTGTTTTTATTATTTAAGAAATGCAAATAATGTGTTAGAATCTCCACCAGAGTTCTACTAGCCTTGGTGATTCTAACATGTCTTTTTTGCTTACAGAATATATTTTGTTAAGAAGGCCAAAATACAATGTTTAATCTTTTTTGCCCAGAGCTCACAGATGCTACTGTAGGAGTATTGCAGAGGCTGACGTAGTTTTTAGCAGTTATGTTGGTGTAACTTTTTCTCTCTATAAAAGACAGAGTGAGGAAGATCTGTTACAAGACAACAAATGAGAAGGAGAAAAAACAAATACTGTATAGATTTTATCAAATTTATTGTTATTGAGGTCTTTGGTGTCAAAAAAGGAACAATTCTCTTAAGTAAAGACTATAGTTTTATTCAGCTAGGTTTTATTGTGGTGGTGGTAGAGGCTCACAGTTGTCTCAGGCAATTATGCCAAGTGTTATGGTCTCTACTGGGAGGTAAATAGACTTAGGTCTTTCTAAACTGAAGGCAAGGCTGCATAATGGGGTCAATGTCAGGTATCTCTCAGTTAAGCCTATTAAAGAGACAACATCTTTAGTAATGTGTATTGGGTGTAGGTAGCAAGGTGTTGGTGGGGGGCTGCAGGGATGGCCTCTGTGGGAGGCGTTCAGGGTCTGCCATGCCAGACCACAGCAAGTTTCAGGTGGCTCCACAATGGGCCCATTGCAGAACACAGCTGAGGCCTTCAGCCAAGATGGTGGCGCTTCTGTGATAACGTAAGAAAGGACAAAAGTGCTGCATAGGCCGAGAGGAGTGAGGGAAAAAAAGTGTGAGAAACAACCTTGTAAACACCAAGGGCAGAGGAGGAGGAGAGGGAGAAAGTGCTTCAAAGCACCAGGGCAGATATTCCTCTGCAGCCAGTGGGGTTGGTGACGGTGGTGCAGGTACTTCGCTGCAGCCTGTGGAGCCAGAGCAGGTGGATATTTCCTGAAAGATGTGGTCTGTGGAGAGCCCACGCAGGAGCAGGTAGGACTGCAGCCCATGGAAAGACCCAGCCTGGGGCAGGGGAGAAGTGTGTGGAGGAAGGAGTGGCAGAGAGGAGCTGTCATGGACTGACCCTGACCCTCCATTCCCCATCCCTCTGTGCTGCTTGGGGTATGGGTGGCAGGAGGTAGAGGAGTAGGAAATGAAAGACTGAAGCTGAGCCTCAGAAGAAGGGGGAGGCAAAGGGAAGGTTTTTGTCTTTGTTTCTCACCATCCAACTCTATCTTTAATTGGGAACAAATTAACTTATTTTTCCCCAAATCAAGTCTGTTTTGCCCTTGGTGGTAATTCATCTCATTGTCCTTATCTCAACCTATGAGCCTTTTCATCGTCCTCTCCCATTGTTTTGAGGAGGGGGAGTGAGAGAGTGGCTGGGTGGGTGTCTGGCAATTGGCCAAGGTCAACCCATCACACAATCATATTACCAAAGCTTGCAATTTCACATTTCTAAAAGTAATGTGTCAGAAAGAGTGGAGCAGTTATTTGTGCAGAAGAGCGATGTTAACAATATAAACACATTAAAACCTAAAAGAACTGGCATTGTGAGATGGTTATAATGTAGATTGTAGGCAATTGGAAATACAGGTTGAGTTTTCAGGGTGCAAGTTCAAGGATACATTCTGTGCTTTAACTTATATGGTAATGTTGCCCTTTGGGTTGAGAGAGTGACAGGAAGTAGCAAGTTTAGCTAGAGAAAATTTGTGACGGTAAAGGAGAAAGAAATATAGCACAGAAAACATAATTAAAATTGAAAATGACTTGTGTTTATGGGTTAGTTTTGTCCCCATTCAATTTGACGTTATTGAAGTCTAGTTCTTACAGGTTGAATGAGGTTAAGATCTAACAAGTCTGGATAACTGCAGTTAATTAGAGATGCTACCCCCTTTACTACATAAGTCAAATTAGAGCCGAACTGTTTACATATGCATTCACAAACATTGTAGACTTTCCTGAGGCTGGTTTGATAGATAGATACATAGATAGACAGACACGTATGTCTGTAAAAAAGTATTTTGAAAAGTTTTATTTCTCTATGTTTGTTATTTGAAAAAGAAATTAAACATCAAAATCCGAACACACGTATACACACATAGGGACTGCTTTCTCCTAGATGCGTCTTATCCAACCACAAGAGAAAAAAAGTTTGCCTTGTGCAGTTTCTTGCGTAATTTTGCTGACCAAGAGGCTTGACTACTTCACTTACAGGGAAAACTTCTATTTAATTCAGTGCAGATAAGACTAATACAATTCTATAGGTACTGCTTTAAAAATCTGTGTGAATGATGCAGATTTATATATTTTCTGTAGCCTTTCATAACCACAGTTTTGCTAAGTGCATTTTACAAAACGGTATGTGCTATATAGCATTCCACAGACAGCTCCTTCAAATCTTCCATTTTTTAAAATAAAGGCAGATATCTTGGTTGCAAAATCACATTCAATGAGCTGAAACCAAACTACAGACTTTCTGAAGGTGTTTGTCTGTGCCCAAATCGAATCTAGGCTTTCTCTGCATGAGAGTGCCACTAGGAGTTATCATTTGACAGCTGTTTCATGTCTTCTGTGAAAAGAGCGGATGATGTCAGTCCAGTTTCTAGTAAAGGCTTCCATATCACAAAATCCACTACCTTAATTAGCACTAATTGGCATCCTTGTTGGAAGTATCAGTAGAAAGGCCAAGGACTGAATAAGCATGAAGAATGAATTAGCCTCTCGCTCCTGGAGGTGTACCCTCCAGAACACACATGAGGCACCCAGGCTTAATAGAATGTGGGCTGAATATTGAGTTGAAAGCGCTGCCAATCTTGTACTTTTCAGGGGAAGTACATTTATTTATGAAAACAAAATGAGTAGAAAGGTTATAAAAAGAGAATTAAAAACCTACAGTGATTATTAGATTAACAAAAGAGTAGTCTAATCCTTAAAACATATAAAAAAGTAACATGAGGGTGTAATGGCCAGAAAACAACAAGAAAAGGAAATAAAACGGTAGGATTAGTCTGAACAAGTAAAACATGTAGTGCAAATAGCCACACAGATGAAGGACTTGTTCTTAAAAAGAGGAGGACTTAGGTACATGACCAATGTCTGCGTAGCTGTGTACACACACAAAAAAACAGTTTCACACACATTTGCTTGATTATTTCTGCTATTATTTAGTCCCTAGCTTCTATTGGATTTGAATGTGTGTGAGTAGTTGACTGGAGTTTGGCTTTGATGTGTGAAAACAAGTCAAAGTGTATTTTTCTCATCTGAACCTTTTTCCTTATTAATTTTGGTTTTCTTTCTATAAAAGGACCCTACCATGTTGTGTTGTGGCACCAGTGTATGATAAAATACAGTAGCGAATACACCCTAAAGTGATGGATACTGAGAAGATAACATAGATCCATAGATCCTATGAAGGATTGTCAGTGCTCTATTTCCTAGTACTGCACTTACCCTCAAAGATGTTTCTGAGATCTTCCTGTGTTTATTGTGCTTCACTGTTTTTGAGCTGCAGCATTTCAACATCTGGGATTTGATCTTTCAATGATGCTGTGTTCAATGGCCATACTGGCTTTGAGTGAGCTCTTTGCTACATCAAAAGATTCTTGAAAAATCAGCTAACTGCATACATTGCAAAGTGGGAGAAAATACATTTATTCTAACAACAGCCAATTTTAAAGCATCACCAATTGAATATTTGTGGGGCGCAGCTTTGTGCATACCTTTCTTGTGCATTTGGTGGACTGCATAACAATTCCCCTTGTGAGACGTGTGCTGGGTTCCATTCCTGTAGTTGACTTAATTTCATTAAGGAGGTTTATTTCTTGTGTTTAATTAAGAAGTCTCCTTCCAGAGCTCTGACTGCATGAGTGGTAGCAGTAAAATGCTGTTACAAATCAGAAGGAAAGTCTGCCCAGATCCTCCTTGAAACTTAGATCTCTCTCAGTCTCTCATTCATTCATCCTTTACCTAAGAGAAAATCAGGAAGAACGAAAGGGTTTTGTGGTATGACTTCGAGGTTAATGAACTAAGCTAGCAGAGCAATTCTAAATTAACACCACCTTCTTACTGGAAGTGCCCTGCCTTCTACTGTCTCATGTTGTGTATCAGAGAACCTGTTAACTTGAGTATACTAACTCCTGGGGAGCACATCAGCTTTCAGACATGGTCTCAAAGGCTTTTATTTCTGACACCTTTGAAACTGCGTGCTGTAGGCCCACTTACTGACACACTTAACTGGGAGAAAATGGTTGTCATGGTTCTAACACGCCTAGCTGGAACCTGAGAAGACCCATGCTTGCACAACAGCTGGTACTTAGTGCATTTGCTTCAGTGAATACATTGGTATATAGATACACACATGCAGCAGGGAGAAGAGCTGTTTAAAGCTAAAGGGCAGTACTGGCACAAGAATTAATTGGACGTGAGAAGAGGATTTCAGACCAGCAGATCTGTGAGGCTCTGGATCAGCTTCCCAGAAGAAGTTTTACGGGCAGCTTGTGAGTGAGTTTGTATTTATCAGCTGTCTTCACAATAGGAAGGACCCCTAATTTATATGTATCCTTGAAAGTAGCCAAAAAATAGGAACACTGTGTCCCAGTTGGCCACAAGAACCTCACACTGAAGAAGAGTGGAAGGTTTCTACATTGAGCTCAAAGACAATGTATATCTTTTGGCTATGTCTATCTGATTAAAAGCTTTATTATTAATTCAGCTGCCCACTTGGACACTGTCTAGGTTTTCAGACTGCTATGGCAAGACTATTGTCTTGTTCCAGGAGAGAAGACCGTATCACCACATCCTGTGTCACCTTCACTGGATGATCCACCTGATCTCTCCCAAATCCAGCTCTGCCTCTGTTCTTTCCCAGCCCATGCCTGCTTATTTTATCTGTTCCTCTCTGACCTTCTCTCCATCTTTTTTCCTGACAGTTTGCTTGCTTTTTTTTTTAATTGGGAGTATCGTCCCTGTCCTCTTCTAATGAGAACTAGGGATAAGTCATAGGTGCTGTCTTTTTCACACCTAAATGTTTCCCCGGCTGCAGTCACACATCTTCTAGTTTCTACATCAAGCCTTGCTATTTATCACTTTAGCTTGTGATGAACTTTAAAAGTTGTTCATTAACTTCATCACTGGAGCCCTCTGATCTCCCACAGTGAGTACTCCACTGCTTTTTACTCATTCTTGCTACTACATTTTCACATTCTTGCTACTACATTTTCACAAACCATTATCTTTTTTAGCCTCATAGAATTGATAAATGTGGGATCTGTTTGACTGTCTCTAAAAGATTTGCCTTTTTTTTCATTGTTTGAAGGAGTCTGCATAAGGTGCATGTGCACGAGAATTATATGTATGAGAGCTACTTTGTTACATGTTTTATCATTCTTCTGTGTGCAGATGAGAGAAACAGAAGTTGGTAGGCACTATATGCTGACATATACCTGCATGTGATCAACTGAACTTTGGGGCAGGTTAATAATCTCATTCATATTTGAACTCACATAAATACTAATCACACTTAAATAAAGAAATCTAACTATGGGAATTGCATAAGTAGCCTAATTTTCATCCTTGAAATGAGGGAGTAGTCTGATTAGGTTGGTTGGTTAGGTTAGATGGTTATAGGGAGAAAAAGAAAGCTGTTCCACCCCTCTATCAGAGGATTTGGAAATGGTGCAAAGATGATGTAGTAGTTCAGGAAGATGTAGTTTTCAGGTCTTGAAGAGCTGCACAAACCCAGTTGCTGCCAACATCTCTTAATAAGTGAAGAGTCCTGATGCGGTGTTTTGCTTGACGCTGACATTAAATCAGTTCCTGAATGAACAGCCTTAGACCCAATAAGGAGTTGCACCGTGTAACTATGCTGGCTTCAGTTCAGCTGCTCCTGATTTCTGCTATTGCTTAGAGCAAACAAGAAGCCTCTTGTCACACAGATGTGCACAGAGAAATGTCAAGGAATATATTTGAAATGCGTAAGTATAAATATTTTTCACTCTGTTTACATAAATACGTGTTTGGTATCCTGGTGATACCACTATAAGTAGTTTCCTTACTCAGTGTCCTTAAGAACTACAGTTCAAACAGATGCTATCCTGAAAGCTAAGTTTGGACGCTCTCAGGCCCGTATGCAGAGATTTTTGTTAGCCGTTTCATATTCTCCCCACCAGAAAATGAATCACTCCCTGAAGGAAACTGGAGCAACATCTAAGTTTATGGGTTTTGTTCACAACTGCAATGGTCTATTCTGAATTTACTGTAAATGTAGTGATGAGGAAAGAAGGCCTCTGGCATAGACAACACTCAGGTGGTGGCGTTCAGTCATCCCGATGTCTATGTTCAGATCATGTAACACTGTTTTGAAAATTGGAATATTTGAGTTCTTAATATACCATGCATAATTTTTTTGTTTTGTCTGTTACGTACTATATATAACTTTTCATAAAAGCCAAATACCATTCATATAAGATAGTCATCAGTCACCTCTGAATATTGCTTGGATCAGCAGTCCTACTGACTCCTGAACTGCAAAAGAAATGTAATAAAGACAGACTGGTATAAAGAGTGCTGCTTCTATAAAAACAGAGTAACTGGTTAATATCTAAATGAGAAATAGACATAAGATGATAAAATCAAGTTAAGGAAAGGAATTATTTAGCAGAGAGTAATTAAAACAGGAAAAAATAAGAAAAGAGCTGTTATGTTGTAGTAATTACACCTTTTCATACTCATTGTTTCATCTAACAGATTCCTCATGTATCTCCCATTAGGCCTTTATTTTTGCTAACACCTGCCTGCTTGCCACTTGCATTGGTGGGAAAGAAAACAATAATTTTCCAATTAATGCAGTATAGAAAAGAAGAGAAAAAAATACTTTCTGTACTTACAAGCTCAGGTATTTGCTTGGGCACTGTTAGCTCTGCTGGTCAATACTGCTGAAACCAACCTGGAGAATATGAAGTCTTGTTATATTTCCTATTGCCTTCATTCAAATGAAATGAAACTTTCACTTGGCTAGAACTGATGTAAGAGAAATTTATTACAATTATGAGATTGAAAGTAATAACAATTTTATTCTTGGAAATGATTTTCGGTTATTCCTATTGGAGAGCTGGTTCCTCACAGACCTATAAAAGTTGCATAACAAGTCTTTAATAAAATGCATTCAGAAAGATTCCTTCAGTCACACTGCAATATATTTAATCTGCAGAACATGCAGGAAAAATATTATGTGCTTCAAGCAAAAATAAAATATACAAAAGGAATGCAAAATATTGCTTTGAAACATTTGTAGTGATGTTTAAAGGTGTGAAATTAATTAGAATCAGAACCTTGATAACATGTAAAAGGACATCATCAGGTAACTGAGTGCAATTCAGTCTTTGTCTTTTAACAGGATTTAGGTTCATAACCTTTTTGTACAGCTGTAAAAAAATGCCCTGTGTGCAGCTCTGCAATTTTAGTTTAGAGAGCCGCTCCCTTGGCTTCAGTGTAATCTCTCTGAAGAGCAGCACCTTTTATCTGGAACAACAGACTCCCCAAACTGGCTGCGAGACAGAGGCTAGAAATCACACCATAGTGCGAGCAGGGTTCATGTGTTAATATGCTGATCCGCTCTGTCAGACACCAGCTTAGAATTGTATCTTGCCAAAAGCACAGGTGAAATGCGCTTGGTGAGCCAGGTGCTGCCCTGGGTGGATAGAAATTCAGAGCTCAAAACCAGTTAATGCCAGCTGGGAAGAACAGGCAGGAGCGAATTTAGGATGTAGAGAGAAAACACAGGAGCAAAAAATTGTTAAAACGTCACGTAGGCAAGGAATTACGTAAGATGGTTTGCTTTTATCTACCCACACAGAATTTTGCCTACGGGCGCACATGAGGATTAAGACTCTCTGCAGTGTTCAAAACTCTCTCCTCTCCAAATTAAATGTAATGCAAGTCTTCTACCAGGTCTCTGTAATGCCATAGCTCCCTGATCTGAGAAATAGGACACAGTCTTAAGTCAGAGACTTGTTTTACTTTTCAGTCCCTAGTTTCATTCTAAAGCAATACTTTAATGTCCACGTGAAAAGAAGCAGTTCAGGGACAAAGGGCTTGGAGTGCCTAGCTGGATCCTTTGGAAGTTCAGATAATTCAGATGATCGCCCACATAATGAGTAATTTGTTAGTCGATAACTAGATTTCATCTGCATTTTGATTATGTTGAGGCTGCCTTACAGATTAATTTACATGCACCTTATGTTTGATGAGGCTGATCCACATAAAGTCCAGCTGTCTTAATGTGTATATATATTACATTTTATTCCCCGTAGTTTAAAGCTATGGGTGTCCTGCTAAGAAACGGTCTGGCATATGTGCTAACACATCATAGCCATGGTAATAATAAGCCTTAGATTTTCACCCTGTGCCCTGGCTGCCCAAACTTGCTCTTTAAAGATACATCCTTGGCCTTATCATCTCCTGGGAGCCTGCAAGCTAAAAGAAAAAGAACAAAAATAGCATGACCAACATGAGAAAATACTAGTGAACCTGAAAACAGGCTCTTCCTCTGCACAGGGGCACTGAAATCTTCTGCTGATGGTCTGGGGTCAGACAGCATCTGACAAGAGTGAAGGGAACACTCTCACTGCAGTGCCCATGTCCACACATTTCCTGCCACTGCCATTTGTCTGCCAAACCTGTCTCAAAGATCTTTGTTTT
Organism: Steatornis caripensis; assembly: GCA_013398225.1. NCBI lineage: Eukaryota > Metazoa > Chordata > Aves > Caprimulgiformes > Steatornithidae > Steatornis > Steatornis caripensis. The sequence continues at coordinate 673,073 of VZSC01002549.1, forward strand.
GGGCTCAGGACCAACTCCAAATCCTTACACCACTCTGCACAATTTGGTACTAAGTGCATACATTGTTACCTAGCCACTTCTGTGGGTGGGATTTGGGTGGAGGGACCTGCCTTGCCGCCTCTTTCACCTCTCCTCTGAAGCCAAAGCTTCCAAAGACTGCGCCCATTATGTGTTTAGAATAGCTCTGAGCCTGGGGCTTTTGTTCATCTTTCCACTATACCAGCGCTAGAAAATTATGCATGTGTATGTACGTGTATGTATAGTTTCTTCAAAATACTATACATGTTTTCGGTCCCAGAAACCAACACAATAAGTAGATTTTGTAGGTAACTTTGCTGTTTGTTCTCCTTCTTCTTCAAGGCACTACAGCCCTTGAAAGTTCATGTGTGCAGACAAGACAGAAACTCTGGCTAGAGTCCTTGAAAGTCACACAACTGAAAAGATATTTCCCAAAGACTTAAATCCCAAACTGGACCAGTGACTTCAATATATAGATGCTGAATATTCAGGCAAAGAAATGAATTCAAGCTTTTTTTTTTTCACTCCTTAATAATATGCCATTTTTTTCATATAGTCATTGCTCAATTGATACCTATATTGCATGGTACCTTAACTGAATTATGAAATGGTAATAAAAATTTTGCAGTTTCCTGCCATAAATTTATATTTTTGAATATTTATTTACTGAAAATATGCTACTTATCTTACAGTGTGATTGCTTAAGTTAATTCTGAAATCTCTAGTTGAGGTTAATTTTACAGAACTTGAATTCTCCTAAGGGTAACCTTGCAGGAAGTCTTGACAACAAGATGAAACTACAGGGATAGAGTACAAGCCTGGTGGACTGGTTTTAAGGGAGGTGCTGGAGAAATAATACTCCTGATAAGGTTTTGATGACAGTCTAGTGGTAGCTTTATAATAGATATTTTAAACTAAGCATGTGGTTTTGTTTTAATAGAGTGGTTTTATGTCTATAGCTATTGGTATGTCTTAGCTACTAAATCATAGCCACAATATACATGCTAGTAAGAATCGTAATTTAAAAAAATAGTTTAAAATATATATTGCAGAACCAAGCAACAAGGTCATGTAACCCTGACACGTGTGTGCTATTCACAAGCATACAATGGTGTATGGAATGCCCATGTAATAGAAGAGCTTATTAGTGTGTGTGTGTGCGTGCACCGTGTACACATCTCTCAAATTGGAAGAATTAAGCTCTGTACATTAGTTATTCAAACACTTTTTGCAAACCATTGGAGCTGTTCCACGTTTCATGATTGCAACTGTTTCATGCACTTGTGGAATAAACAATGTGCCTTCTCAGAGGCACAGACAACGGGGAGCTTCTGCCTACTCATGATTTCACATATCCTTTAGCTAACTCAGAGAGCTGAATATAAAGTTTAGTACATGTGTGACATTGGAGAATCTATTAAAAGTGGCTAGATTATATACTCTTTATCTTTTTTTTTTTCAAATGCAATGCAATATTAGAATAAATCAGACCAGAGTGATTCAAAGTGGGTTGTCAATACAAGTTGTAATTATACTTCATATAACTGGTATGGAATACGTTTTTAGAGGTCAAAATCAAATAAGAACAACTTACCTGTGCTGGAGAATAATTTACAGTAAATTATTTACTCAGCTAATCGTTTCTTATTATGTTTGTGAACTATCTGTGGCCAGCTGACTGCCTCCAAAATTTTTGTTGTTTGATGTTGGTGAATAATTTTTCACCAGTAGCTCTTATGCAAGTAAGCTATACCATATATTCATCAGAGTGTCTGACTGCCTGCAGGTTTTTTTCAGTATTAGCTGTTCTGAGCTGTTTATAAAGTCAGGAAGAGAAAGATGAAATACATCCTGTGTTTGGGGAATCCCTTGTAGATGCGTAATTCGCATAGCATGTATCTCTTAACAGATGCAGTGACGTATAGCTGTCCTAATTGCAAACATTCAAATTTATTAATTCAAAATACATTTTGTGCGCTGACTTGTATTCATGGGGAGAAACGTATACTAGAGTTGTTGTGTTAGCGTGCCCAAAAGGAGAATGAACACACGAACAGAAACCAGATTTAGAAATAGAAAAGAACGGGTTTTTTACTGTATGGTCGGCATTATTACGTAATAAAATACGTGGGAGGAATGAAATGTTAGAATATTGGAAAAGTCCTTGCAAAGTGAATGGGCACGTCACCTTTTGAATTGTCTACTGAAGCGTGGTGCTGCCACAACAACCCACTTGGCAGTATAAGTTCAATTTCACTCAGCATCAAAGCACACCCTGTAAAGTGTGCTGAACCAGGATGCAAAGTTTTGAAGTACATTATGTTGCTCAGCTATGAGCAATTTGTGGTAAGCAGAGTTCACAAATGCGTGAGAAGAAATGGTTTCAGTTTGAAGAGACTTCTGCTAAAGAGTGTGGAACCTGCAGTGCCAGACACTGGTTTCTTTGTCGTACAACAGTAGTCTAAGTGTGTTGTGCTAGGGGAAAAGAAAAGGACGTATATCCTATTTTTGACAGGCAAAATGTGGAACACAGGTCAGATATGGAGTTTTTCAGTGCTTTTGTAAGACTCATGAAATGCCCAAATTTAGAAGAAAACACCGTGACCGTTGTATATTGTGTCTGTATGGGATGGATATCACAATGATCTTGGGCAATTTAGGGTGAGGAAAGGTGTTCCTGCATATAACTCCATGGACTACAGGCAGAGGAAGCCAAATAAAATTTGTATCATGACCCAGGATTGTACAAACTGCCAGGTATTGCTGCTCACATCTTCTGTACTGATACGCCCAGTTGCCATTTTCAGTGTTCCATTTTGAGGAGTTGGTGGAAGTGCCGTTAAAGGCCTATTTTGCTCAATATCAGGGGGAAGTATATCATTTACTGAAAATGTAAGGTGAGCAATATCCTCTCAGCCCCAGCAAACTTAAAAGCCTTCAAGGGCTGTCCCTGCCAGAATGTGTACTTGCTTTTTCATTGTACCCAGTCATGACTGATAATGAGTTGAAGTGCTTCTTAGACTGTATCAGGGAGGGTTTGATCGCAAGAACACGAACTGAGATTATGTTCCCAAGAGTAGGCTAAATATTACATTATGTAGAGTTAGAGATGCCAAAACATACAACTACTTGTAAAGGACGGTATATAATCAGAAAAGCAAAACTCCTCTTCCCCTAACTAAGCTGTCCCATTAAAATATTTAGTAGAAGCTTAAGAACTGGGATTAGCTGTTCACTTCAGCTAGTAGACTATTAGCCTATTAACTATATATGTGTGTGTGTGTGTGTAAATAGCATTTGGGCATTTTTTTGTCTCTCCTCTGCCCTCAGCTTTTGTGTCTTCCCACCCTTTTCCTGCCTGGCTTACTTTTGATTTGGAAGTATTTCATCACTGTCGTCTTTACCGATCCTTCTTCCCTCTTCTCTCCCAAGTAGGTGTATAGTTTGGAATTTGCTTCTTCTCTGTACCTGATCCAATAGGACCTACAGTAACACCAGAGAAGAAGGAAATGATGGAAACAGCTTTGACCATGTATTTTGGTAAATGTACAGTGCCAGAGTAGGAGGAAAAAAATCCGTTCCAGCATGCCTCCTTGGGGGTGAGAAGTGAGAGGAAGCTGGAGAGGAGGGGTTCTATGCACTCTGGCTTCAGAAGGTTCTTGTGAACACTCTACAGGGACAGAAAAAGAAGGGAAAAATATCTGCAATGCTAGCTTTTGCTCTTTTCAGCCTTTTGGAGTTGCGAATGAAGTGTGGATCCTTTTGTAAATTCCAGGAGGGACTCTGGTACCCTGATCCTTTTCCTAAAAACACCTTATTTAAGGCAAGGGTGTCAAGCTTACTCTTTTAGGAGAGCTAGAGGCTCCACCCATTTGACACTGCTTGCCTTATATAGGGTTAAGTGTTACGCAGTACAAGAAGTAGAAAAAAAGAATTTAGGAAAAAACATTTCAGACAAACCCATGTTCTAGCTTTATCACAGTGCAGTTCCAATGTTGCTTTTAAATTTGAAGTGAACGTACAGGGATTGACTTTGTGGATTGACACTGAGCAGACTTGTATAAGGATTGTGGTTTTAAAGCTGTATGTAAGGAAGTGTTGATTACAGTTTCAGCTTTCTAACATCCTTAGGGTCAAATTCAGCCCTAATTTAACCAGTGCTTAACCCTTCTAACTCTCCTGGTACAGCCCGGAATGAAAATGAGAGCAGAGTATCTGTTCCCATTTCACTACCTGCCCTACTTACTAAATATCAACAATGTAATCAGCAATATTCTCTGTCTTACACACATACACGTATCAACAACTTTAGTAAATGCTGACATTCTAACAGAAATGACTTGAACCATTTGGTTGCCATGCACATAAACACGTTTGCTTTGTCTATGGCTTTCTCTTCCATATTGACTGAAAGAGTAAGGAAATTGTTAAGGATAGAACAAGCCGGAGTGGGAGAGCTGAGCTGAATCTAAAGGAATCCAGCACGTTGAATCTACTGAGCTTTTGTTGGCCAATAATTTCTTTATTTCTTATGAAGGAAAGTCAAGTTTGCCCATACTTGTTATATGACTCATAGGTGGCTGAATTCAATTCTAACTATTGATCTTTCAGGGACATTAAAGGTCCAGTAGTAAAGACCAAATTCACTAAATCATTGATGCTTGCCGGTCACGCTGATTCTCTGAAGCACATGATTCATTCTGAAGATAGAATGTGGAGTCTGCACAGAAAAAAATAAAAATGAATGCTCTTTTTCCTCTTTTTATAACATATCTTCAATTTCAGTTTTATTTGCGGATGTCTTGCAAGTTTGGAAATTCAGACCTTCAGGGATCAAATGAAATCTTGGGTAAGAAAATTCCTAATTCACTGTTAGAAAACAGGAATCATGCAGTATTGCATAGAATTAATAAGGAGATAGGGATCTGTACCCTCAGGTACTAAAACTGAGGATTCGTCTCCTTGGATGTTCTATAGAATGTTTCACCTTAATTATAAATACAACTTCAACATTTAGGAACAATAATATTTTGAAAACATGATACTTAGTGAGACCAAGATGAATTCTTTACTTCCCATATTCAAAAGGCACCATAGCTTTACACATTAGCAGCAAAATGTAAAATCATACAAGTACTGAGTTTTACACTTTATTTACTTACATAAGTCTTCTAAATATTTTCAGCACTTACGCAGTAGTAGGTATAACAGAAGCACTATGTATATCCTTCTGTTGTGGAAAAAGCTTGTTGCTTTGAATGCCTTGTGGGAATTTCATTGCGGCATTAGGCAGTTCTTGCTCTGCACTCAGCAGATGTGCCTTATTTCTGAACTGGGCTTCTGGAAGACTTTTTTAGTACTAGCGTGGCATAGCACGTATCACTGGCTACAAAATGAAACAATATTTTGTCGGAGTCCGTTAATCTAAGGGTTAATTGTGTTTACTTCTTTTGAAATAGAATCTTGTGTAAAAAGTGTGAACAAGGTAAATTCTGTTTGTACATTTATTTACTGGCCTTAAATATTCTCCGTAACAGTATTTATTGTGTTTGGACCGGTGTTTTTTCCTTAGCGCTGCAACATACTGAAAATGAAACTTACTCAAGATGCCTAATTATAATATCATACCAAGTAACATCACTTCTCATAATCATAACAGTGTTTAGTAATGAATTAACGCCTTAGTTCAAGGAAAATCTGTAGCTGAGTAGCTATCTGAAGGTCTTTGGCGAAGAAAGTATGTCTGAATGGCTAGAAACAAAAATGCAATTTAATATAGAGAAGTATTTATTGAAACACCACTGCTCATTCATATAGAACAATAAGTAAATGACATTTGCTTAGGATGTAGGTAACTAAAGAATGGAGAGATGGGAATGGTAACTGCTTCAAAAAAACCCAACCTCTTTCCAGACTTCAAGTGTCAAATGAGAGAAAGTGCTGGAGAAGAGGAAAGGTGGGTGGAGACAGGCACACACACACGCTTGCACTCTAGAGAGAGGAAAGGAATTGTGTCTTTGTTATAAGAAAATGTCTGCACGTATGATCTATTCTAAACTTGAGTAGTCTTTTGTTAGTTCAGTCAGTATCACGCTTCCCCATCTGCGTAAAAAGAAATCTTCAATATACAAATGCTAGAGTGCAAGATTTATCCTTGAGCTCACCTGTGAAATGCCAGGCATCCTATACCAATTGAAGGGAATATCCTCATAGGAGATCAACTAAAATGTTGACAAGCTTATAGCTACGCTGGGAGATCCAGGTAGAGTCACATTTAGGGTGTATCTGTATTGTAGTTGCAGTGATGAGACACACTGTAGTGAAACACAGAGATGTTTTCTCTTTCAGCTATAGCTAGGCTAGCTCAGATACTGATAGAAAGGAGCTGGATGTGGGCTACATGCCGTACTCCTCAGTGAGGTATTTTGAACATACTTTGGTTGACAGGAAAGCACATAGTGTTAGCATTTATTTTATTTATTTTTATTTATTACTGCTTCCTTAGAAGCAAACTTTGTGCAGCAAATTGCAAGAAAGTTTCAGTACAATACGTAAATCAGAAAGGAGTTAGGTCCTGAGAATTATCCCATGGCAATCACAAACATAGTCATGAAGGGGAGTGTGTGTGTTTGAGTTTGTGCGTATACAAATTCATCACACATTGCTTTTGTAAGTAAGCTGCATTACCATTGTATTCCCTAAGGAAATACAGAGAATATGTTAAGTATCTTAGATAAATTATGTTATTAAAGGCAAAAAGTGAAGTGTTCAGTGATGACTACCCTTTTGCACACGCACGTATATGTTCCTCAGATGTTTAGAAAACAGACTGACTTTTGTTTTCCTGGCAGCATTAGCTCAAACCGAGGATCAATTAAAACTAACCTATTGTGTTAAAGCTTAGAGATCTCCATGCTCCTGTAGAGGAACTGTGCCCTTGGCTTATGCTAGTTCTTCCCCAAGCAGGATCCTGAAGTCCTTAGGGTTATCTGTGCTGCAGATGTCTCTTCTCTTTGGCACTTGTCTTAATGAGTCTCTCTGGACTTAATTTCCCCGTTATTCTCTCTCTCTTCTGAAGTTAGGGGCCACCAGAATAGCATCTTACCCAGTCTAGTTGCTAAGACTTCCCTCATCTGCCTTCTGCTTTTTTCACCTTCATCAGAATGGAGGCACTCTATGGAAGCCTCTTTTATGGTCCTTCTTTCCCAGACTTGAATTTGGAAATGTCTCTTTTTTACTGTGTTATACTGCTTCTTCCTTGTATATTAACAAGTTGATTTCTTACTAATTTTGCTGTGAGAAATGGGAATAAGAGGGTTCAGATGAGCATCAAAACTTTCGCTGCAGCTTCAGTTAATAGTCACCTGTCCCGTTGCTTTTGTCCTCTAGCCTTCTCTCTATCACATCAACATACATCAGTCAACTTGCAAAGCTTTTCATAGGATATCTTCTTCTTCTTTGTCATCTCATGTTTGTTAGTGAGGTGATCACTTCCTCCAAAACTCACCGTAAGGCTGACTTCTATATGGAAGCATCTAGGCACTTTCTTCTGTGCTTTCTCTTAATTTTAAGAGGACCATCCTAATATTACATCATTTTTCTCCACTATTCCCCTTCAAATCCCTCTTTAAAACTCCTCTTTGCTGTGTTGCCTGCAGAGTCTTCTCCCATTTCAGCCTCCTGAGCTAGATGGATGCTATTCACTTTTTGTTTTCTGTGTTAGAGTGCTTCAAAATCAATCCTAAGGTATTTCTGGAGAGCTTATGATTCTTGTTTGGAAACTTGACACATCTTATAATTAAGTGTTTTATGCTCTGAGGTGAAAATCAGCCCCACACAGAGAGCAGGCTAAATGTGCATCAATTAATTCCCAGAAACGCATTAAAATAGGCTGAATGACCAATGCTAGAACAAACATAAAATTCTCATGTTTTAAATGCCTGTAGGTGTAATAGGCTGCTTTGGCTACCTACCCAAGAGATTTTGACTATGGACATCTGATTTCAGTAATGTACATGGATTTTAGGAAAGTCTAAGGTTTAGTTACTTTAAAATTATCAGCCCGTTTGAATACACAGGTAGTAATAGTTAGAAGATTCAAATTTTTTTTAGTAAGAATCTCTCCATATCATATGTTTGCATCTAACTGGGGTGCAGAGACCAAGGATTCATTCCACACTGAAGCAGTTGAGACCTTGCTGGATGCAGTGAACGATGTCTGAACCGCACTCCTGGAGTTTCATAAACCATTGCTGTTTTAAATAGATGAAAACAAAGACTATTGTAATTTTTTATTTTAAACTGGACTTTTGCTTTTTTCTTTGTTTGCTTTTTAATTACTTTAAAAGTTTTGCAAGCTGAGATAACAATATCCTTTAATTTGAATTAAAGCATGCCACAGGAAGCCTGCTCAGATGTGTAAAGCTGCCTTTTTGCTGTGTGAATATGCCGTGTCACTGCAGGGCTGTCTGCTACATCCACCACTGCATCCCACCAGGCTACTAGTGCTACTGTGGGAGCACCTGGGGACTTGCCTGTTACCTCCAAATTATCTGGATTTATAGTAGAAAGGTGACACTTGTACAAATTATCCTCTCTGTGTCTCACTAGATCCAAAGGGCTCTGTTAAATGAAGCCCCATCAAGCTGTATAATCTTACCTTTTATTTTTCATCAATTAGACTGTGGACTTTTTGTCTGAATAATGCTTAAAATTAGCAGAACTAATAATGATAGTTACAGGATACTTGAATGATAGCTTGTTATGCTTGCAGAATTTGACTGTATTTTTAAAATAATCCTGTAACTTCATGGCATTCTGCTGTAGATTTTGAAAACTGCTATGAGGTAGGGAAGTTAGTGTCAGTTTGGTGGTCTTCAGTGCAACTACCCCTGGCATATTCGAGTTTGATTTGGGTATTGGGCATTGTGCTGTATTTTGTAGCTTACCATTTGTGTTGCATTACTTGTGTGATTTAAAACTCTGCTTGTTTAGTTCACGACTAAAAGTAGCAATTAAATGTGAAAAAACAGATTAATATGGTAAGGTAGATGGACCCTGCTGGTCANTAGCCCTGGCATATTTGAGTTTGATTTGGGTATTGGGCATTATGCTCTATTTTGTAGCTTACCATTTGTGTTGCATTACTTGTGTGATTTAAAACTCTGCTTGTTTAGTTCACGACTAAAAGTAGCAATTAAATGTGAAAAAACAGATTAATATGGTAAGGTAGATGGACCCTGCTGGTCNACCCCTGGCATATTCGAGTTTGATTTGGGTATTGGGCATTGTGCTGTATTTTGTAGCTTACCATTTGTGTTGCATTACTTGTGTGATTTAAAACTCTGCTTGTTTAGTTCACGACTAAAAGTAGCAATTAAATGTGAAAAAACAGATTAATATGGTAAGGTAGATGGACCCTGCTGGTCAGCAGCTACACAGAAGATGTTAAAAGAGGCAGCATATTGAGTCTAAGGAAAAAGCAGTGGGTGTGATGGTTCATGTTCCCCGACCAGTGGCAAGGGAGGCTTCATGCTTTCCTGATGTCTCACACAAAGAACTGGAAAATCACTGATTCTTATGTCGTAGCAAATGTGTAGCATGTACAAAAATTATGCTAAAGGGGTTTTAAATTAAGTTGTAAAAAAGCATTTCGATACTCTAAGAAAGTAGCAAAATAGACCCCAACTGCAAAATTCAGGCATACTGAAGCCTGACAGTTGGGTTTAGGCCCACTCTTAAAAAGAATGGTTTTGAATTTGAAAACAGATAAAACTTTGCCAATGTAGTAGCATACCGAGGGTGCATGTGTGAGCGAGACATTACATTGTATATATCTATCAGTTTCTGACTTTCGCTAAGGAGTTGATACAGCTTTTATAGATATAAGCAGGCACAGCTTGATACGTGTGTTGTTTACTCAGTCATCATGCAGAGTCAAAAGTGGATCCTAGCCAAATTGTCAAGGTACAAGGCAGCAAATGCCCATATTTTCGAGAGCAGGACTGAGACCCAAGGTTGTGAAATAAACAACAAACATATACCCAAGTTGAAACAGAAAAAAAGAGACATTTTGCGTACCCTAGGTACAATCAGGATTTATGGCAGTTGGAAGATGAAGTTGAAAGCAGATATAAGAAATGTTAATACTTTAAATTGGCCATTTAAGTTTTCACGCTCTTTTTATTCCTTTAATTTTTATTTCTCTCTCGACTTGTAAGCCAAGACAAAGCACTTCACTTTTCTCTTTGGACTGCTCTGAAGAGAAAAAAAAAATCTGATTTTTGACCATGGATGCTTCAGTGCAATGTATTGTTCACATACCAGTTATGAGAATTATTAAAAAAGTATTTTCAGAGGACAAGTCTAAATATACACACTGGTGAAAATGTTCTGCCACTGGCTTTGATTTCCAACTGAATGTGGGCATGTTTAATATGGCTTGATCTATGTACTGAATTAGCCATACCTTGAGTGAGTTTGTTGTGCAATGTGGTGCTATCCCTTTAGCTTTATTATGTGAATTGGCTTAGAGTGATTTTTTTTTTTCATAAAGACTCGTATTTTGCAGCTCTTGAGCTCAAGTTTTCACTTAACGTTGTATAAAGTATATCTGTGTTATGCTTACAGTAGTTTAACCTGAATGCCTGACTTTTAGACATCCATTGCTTTGTTAGGAGCTATGAATAGGGCTGCAAAGTCTACACTAAAAATGGCAGAGAAAGGAAACACTCTCCTGGGAGTTAAAATGTGTTAAGTGTCCCTGAAAATATGAAAAGTCTTGATCGGATTTAATTCAAATGCCTATTAGATTGGCTTGGGATAGGGTTTAATCTCTTGTTGCAGTTTTACTGAGTAGAAAATTAAATAGCTGCTGGGTGCTGCAGACAGGTGTTTGCAGAAAGTCTGCTTTTGCACATTATCACATACCAATTAACACTCAGATGTGGTAGCACTTTCCATCCTCTCCGTACTTCCCGGTTTCTAAGCGATCCCCACAAAATTCAGTTATGCAAGCAGGCTCTGTTCTGCCTGTTTTAGAGGCAGAGGATTGAAAGAAACTGAAGGAGATGACTACCTATGAGAAGACATTCTCCAGGCTGAATTAAAATGCAAGCAGGGTGGCCCCTTATAAAGGAAGATCTTTGTACAGAATATGCATTCAACTGCAATTGAAGACATTTCTGCAACTATTTCTTTATGTCACCTTCTCACCTAGTCAGGAAAACATGTAGCAAAACTTGAGAGGTATGTTTTACCCCTTGCCTCTGGCCAAAGGCACGCATACTCTTTGTGGAAGAGTGCAAAGGCCATTTATGCATAGAGATATTCTCAGATGTAAGCCAAAAAGGACTGACTGCTCTTTTTTATTTCAGCCAACTAAAGTGAAATTAGGCTTCCTGTTGGTTTTGTTTGTCTTCTTTGAGTGGAGTTCAGGACTGGAGATGAAATTCCTGCAAGAAATGTGGGTAGACCCCAGGGTCAAGACCCTGTCATTTTTATTTATTAAAGATGAGTGTTTGTAGGATCTTGGAATCATAGTATTTAAGGATTAGATTTAATCTTTAAAATATTTTTGATTAATTAATCCTGAATGTATTTATCAGCAATGAGGTTAATAAATAAATAAACATAGGAATAATATAGGAATACGTATCTACGTCTTCCAAAGATCAGTATCGGTATACCCTGGATTTCTCTGCAATCCACATTTAATGCATCTTCCTTGCACTATTTCCTCTCCCTTCTAATATAATTCTCCATGCAACGTATTTGAAACCCTATGTCTTCAGATTTCTAGCAGGTAGGTGTTTGTGTGTATACTTGTACTCCCAACGCTTCTGTTTTAATTGCAATCCCTTTTCCCCTGCAGTGCTCCATTGCTGACAGCAGGATCAGTTGGTGATGATGGGCAGTGCTATTATGGCAGGACTCCTGACTGTGTAACTCCTGCACAGAGTCTCGTATGCTGACTCTGTCAAACAGGCAGAAATTTTTAAAGCTATACTGATACCCTCCCGAGTTCTACAAAACCATTTGCAGAGGATGTGTGGGGTTATATCTATGGCAAAGCTCACTAGCCAAGGAGGAAATCCAGCAAATCTTGCATGCAGATGTTCTGATGGCCTACTGCCCAATAGTACTATTTGCACCTACGCTGTGTCCTGCGTGCAGAGCACCACATAATGTTTCACAACAAGCATAAATTAAAACTGAAGATAAGGAATGTTTTTAAGGAAGGATTTGTGAAAGGGAGTTGACTCAGAGAGATGAGGGAGGAAGGAAATTACAGTGACAGAGCGGCAGAAATAAAAATGCAACTTCTAACTGCAGAGGAGGTTTTCACCCTTAGCGTGGTGGGGGAGATCTCTGTTCAAGAATAATAAATAAATTGCTTTTAGCAAAAAATGTGATTTAGAAATGTCAGGTGCTCTTATACCGTGCTGCTAATGTGGCATCACGTTTTACACGAAGTACAGACACAAATAGATGTTTCTGTTTATAAATATAATACAGGCACTTGCATACAAAAAAGAGTAGGCTCATAGTCATTAGACATCAGAACACCTCAAAACCATTAATTCATGAATTTATTTACTTAGAAAATAAGTCAGTGTCCCCTGTGGTAAATCAACAGTCCAGACATGCATGTCTTATCTTGAGCTTCCTATCAGGTATTAACCACAACAAAAAAAATTGCTAAGAACTGAAGCAGGCCAGGTAAGATTTTCCAGGCATGTTTATAGTATCACTTTAGGATATGAGATTTATCTTTGTCTTCTGCCTTACCTATACACTTGGAAAATGTTACTTTTGCATGAGGAAGGAAAAGCATTGAAAGATGAGCGCGTGCACGCACACACAAGTGGTTTCTTAAAGATTCTAATCAATCATTCTTGCTGCTTTTGCTCTGCTCCTCCATGGTAATAAGAGCTACCACATCGCTTTCGTCATGCTAGCTCAGTGCATTTAGACATTCAAATGCATCATTCTTTCATAATATGTGAGTAAGCAAAAGTACATCTTAGATAATAGCACTGGAAATGGGGGCAGGAATTCTTCACCTCTTGTGCAGATTTTTTACTGGATGCCATACTGTTGCTTTGCTGACATTGAAGTTTGTTCCACTGTTTCATCCTGCAAGGTTCAGAGCTTGCTCTTGAGCTACCTCTGTTTATGCAAGTCTTGTCTCCTAATCATTCAGATCTTAGATAATTGTTCCCACCACCTCTGTCTGTGGCAGCTTAGAAAATGTGATCTTCTTTCTCTTCTAAATGTGGGGTTTTTTTTGTAAGTTAGAGACCACATGTGACTAAAAGTGAAACTGAAAAATAATTGATTTAATAAGTAAATTATTGATGTTATAAGTAGTGTAAAAGCATAAAGGAAAGACAGTGTCTTTAAACAATCTATATTATAATCCCTAAGAAACGTAGCAGTTGCAGAAGTTGCACAAATGTCAGAATCTCCCACAAGCAGAAAAGAATGGAAACGCCATAAGAATAAATACATTTTTTAACTTTATTGAGAAGGTTGTTTCCAAGTGTCATCAGTTCTGTGAAAGTTCCTGTGTTGGCAGAGCCATGAATGAAAATTCTTTCATTGTCGATTGGACAAGTGCAACAAAATAAACACTGTGAGGTGAGGGAGGGCCTTGGGGTTCTTTTTGTATGTCCAAATCCACCTGAACTTGCAAAGACTGCTGCTTGCCCAGCCTGTTAAAAACCAGTATGTGTGTTCAATGTCGATAAAAATGGAGGATCGCTTAATGTGAATGTTCCAAGTGATGATCCCTCTTGCAATGGTTTACATGGAATAAAGAAAAAGGCAGAGATCAGTAGTAAAGCTCCAAGAGAAATACTTCAGTTCCTTCACTTCACCATCCTAAAAGGGACAGATCTTTCAAGAAGGTTTCTGTAGCCACTGTGTAACTTTGCAAAGATTATTCTGACTGCTGCAAAATCTCTTTTGTTCCCTTTGAACTGGAGCATCTGTATGCAATTGGCAATGTAGAATTACATGTAAAATATCAATTAATATGCGCAAATTTCTAGACTTGATAGAAGAAATGGTAGGTTCTTTAGATACAATATTTGACCATAGTTGGGACTTGTGTAATCTGGTTGCACACAGAATAGTAGATGCTATATAAAAGCATTTCTATCATATATTTTGGACCTGCAAGACACAGTTCAACTCTGATGTCAGCTAGGACTTCAGTGAGATGGTGATCACTTCTACCAGGTCAGAACTTGATTTTATGAAGATGAAAATGTTGTCAGCCAAGAAGCTGGAATTTCTTTAAGAAATTGGGCTGCTGTTGTCGTGTATGGTGAATTTAGAGCTAACAGAAATGTTAATAAGGTTTCTTTGTGATGGCGATTTTTAGCAATGTATGCAGAGACAGAAAACATCAAATTATTTTCCTTGTAGGAAGCCCTTGAGTATGCTGTTAGCATCAAATGCTAACAACATTTAGTCATTAGTGACCTGCTCAGTGCTTGAATCGGTGACCTGAAGAAGAGAGGCCTATTACGAATCCACTGAAATAATCTTTTCTGCACTTACAGTACATTTTCAGCTCTGGTACGTTAAGAAAAATCACTGCTGCATGGCCGTCAAACTCATACTTCCGCTTGCATGATGGTCTACGATGACTGTCTCAGCTTATCAAATGAAGTATTGGTAAGCTCACACCACCTATCGAGAACTGATTTCCTCAGACTGCCTTGCCTGCTTGCATAGCGGTGCACGCATCGATGCCCACCGCGAGACAGACCTGTTCAAATCATCAATTTTGCAATTGTCTCACCCTCTAGTGGCTTGTCTGGGAAACAAGATGTAAATAATGGTTAAGTTTGAGTGTTGGTACTTAAATTCTAGGATGCCGTTCCCTCTGTTTTCATCTGACAACTACAGTGTGGATGTACTTGCAAACTACAGTATAGTGACTAACCAATTTCAGTGTGCCTAAAATTCAGATGCTGTCCACTACCCTGAAGATTTTGATTACGGGGGATGTCAGGTAGAATAGGCTTTTCCAATGTTTTTCACTGTTTATATAAGCTGGCCAGAACAGTGTGTATGGCAGTTTGAAAGGGTGGTGGTTTGATGTTCTTCGTATCTAACGTAAAATCTCTTTCAGTATGTGTCCAAGTCCTGTGTTTTTGAAATTAGGCCATGAATTTTATTCTCAGAGAAGCGTATACACCATGCAGTTAAACAACACAGTGTCAGTGTGAAGCAGTGCACTTAGTTTGTTAGACACTTGCATATCTTCTGTACTTTATTTGAACTCTATCTCTTCATGTTGGTAGAAAAATATTCTCCTTAAAAGCTTTTAAAGTTCTATTTAT
>VZSC01002549.1:688923-701663 GCA_013398225.1 Steatornis caripensis
AAAAATATTCTTCTTAAAAGCTTTTGAAGTTCTATTTATTTATTTATAAGATCTATGTGGACAACTCAATAGTGATGCCTGAACAAAAGAATTAACAAAATCACATGTGTAGACAGGGTATTGGCTCTTCACTGCTGCAGACTGTCTCTTGGCATTCAAAATTATATGCCGGAGGCTTTCGTAGCTAAAATGGACGGAGATGTAACATTTAATACCTGATGGCAGGTGAAAATCAAGTTGTTGATGGAGTTACAGAGATTCGGAAGTATGGATCTATTTTATGCAATAGTTGGTTTTGCCAGAAAAATTGGCTGACAACTTCGCTGAAAATATGTTGCTTATGGTACAAGCAAATTTGAGGCTAGTATAGTATGATATAGTAAATCATTTATGATATATTGTTTGTTTTAGCTTTGTTCCACTACCGCTCTTGCGTTATCTATTTAGGCGGTGTTTTTTCAGGGTATTAGGAGTAGGCCAACTGAACTAATTTCATGAGTTAAACGTCATTGTCCTGCACACAAGAAAATTTCAAATTGTTTAGATTTTGGCAGCAAATCCTTCACTATGAACAGAATGTTATCAGATTTCAGACTGTTGAAATTACTGCAATGCTACTTTCCCCAAAATACTGTAACTGATGTTCTTTATCTGTTTCCATCGCTACTTTTGGTCAGTCTAGGATGTGTTTGATGTTGATTGCTCCTTACCTTTAACAGTACAGGTGTTTAGAAAAGGAAACACATAGACCTGCAAGTCCAGAGACAAAATGTGGCAAGGTCGGGCACTCTTTCCGGATAAAAATCATTGCGAGTGTTTCTAGCTTCTATGCTCTTTCTTCAACTCTTGATCTCCTCACAGATAATGCTGGGATAGTCTTTTGCACTGATCATTGTGAACAAACAAGTGTTTTAACTTTCTGCAGGAGCTGTTCATGAAAGTCAGGGGTTTGTTCTGCTTCTGTCGGGAATTACTGCAAGGAAGCAGTGGAGAAACACTCATTAAAATGGGTAACTACCTGTAGCAAAGTAAAGCATAGACAAGAATTGCTGTGTGTTGCAGAAGGCAATGATGTTTGAAATATTAGCATGTGGCATTCAACGCTTCTGTGTATTGCCATGTCAAAAGTTTGAGCCTTAGTTGTAAGGAGGTCTAATGTGTATGAATCAGCCAGTATGGAATTATTTGCTTTTTTGATTCATTTTACATAGAGATCTCTCTTCTGAAAGGATTTTGGATAGAACTAGCACAAATTAGGTTGTGAAATGAGTTGCCATGTGTTCTCTTATTGCAGATCATGATAGTTGTAAATGAGATGTGAATTTTTGAAACCAGTAAGTGATGCTAGAAATGAGAAGCAGGAGAGGAAATGTATTCATCTGAGAGGATTGCTATTTAGAATAGGGTAACTGGCTTCTGCCTCTGGCATGAGTTTAAGACCATGAGTGCCCTAAAAGTGAGACGTATGTTTAGGGGTTTTTGTTTGTTTATTTCTTAACAATGAGTGTGTGGTAACCAGAGCTTCCCTGAGTGGTTCAGGTGCTTTCCCAAGCGCTGATGATATACTGTGTCTATTTGCACCACAGATTCAAATGCAGTACAAATAGAGTAATTATTCTGTCTCTAAAGAACTTGATTAATCTTCCTGTCTGCACACAGCAAAAGAACTGTTCCATCTCAGCTTTGTTTGTATTACGCCAGAAGATATATGTTGTATTTGGGCATAGGGAAGCCCCATTATTGAAAATGTACAAGTCACTGGAATTGGTGGGTCATAAATTTTGAATGGAAGTCAGTTATTCACAGGTAGAATTCCTTGGAAATGTCTTTTTAAGGCTTTTGGATGAAGATGTTAAAAAGGGTGTTGAGTGACAGACCTCATTCGCTCCAGCCAGTCTTACTAGATCAGTCAGGCAAGAGGAAAAGACAAAAAAACCCCTCAAACGAGTAAGTTGCTGGTAAGGGGAGCTTGGGAAGCAGAACTGCAGTGACAGAGCTGGTCGAGAGGTGACACGAGCATTTGCAGGTTCAGGGGCGGGGAACTTGGATGAGATGGAGAAACCTATGGTAGTTGATACAGATTCCTTGGAGCAAAAGCAGGACCTAAATCAAACAAATCTGCCTGAAAGGGCATGAGGAGACAGGCAGGCAGAGAACGAGTGAATTCAACAGAAAGAAGATGGGGGGGGGCAAAGGATTAAAGGAGACAGAAGAAAGGAAAGAAAGGAGGGAAAAGAAGGATGGAGGGAGAGAAGAAGGAGGGAGGATAGAAAGAGGGAGGAAGAAGGGAGGAAGGAAGGAGTAAGAGAGCTTGGGAGGGAGTGAAAAAATAGCTACAGAAGGAAGAAAACATTTTGCAGCCAATTTGGGAAAAAGGGTATTGTAGGGTAAAGAGAGAGGTCGAAAGACACTTTGTTTCATGACAGAGTAGATTTGGTCAATTTATTTGAGATTTTATTCAATATTCTTTGATTCAACAATGCTGAAAAAACTATCAAATACTTGCAAAACATCTCAAGTATTTTTTATGATTGGCTTCTTAGCACTGATTTCAATACCGTACCGTAGGACCCCGACTCTTTGTGATTAGAAGTTCTGTTATGTCTTATGGCTGTGGAATCTGTTGTATTTTGTAATTTTTTTTCACCTATGTGAAATTTCATAGTTGCAACTTGCTGTTCGCTAACCTTGCAATGTAATAGTCTCATCACGGAACCCTCTGTTTTCTCTTGTGGCACAAACAGGGTAATAACACAAAAACAAGGCCAGATTTTCAGGAGAGCTTGTGACTCAATGACTGTTAGGCATATTCATCAATATGCCCTTTTGAAAATGTAGCATATTATGCCAAATCAGACCTTAAGGCATTAGAAGCTGGAATCTTACTTTCCTTGGTTTTTCAAGAAGGGCATAGAAAATTTGAGTATTGCTTGGAAGTGATTATAACTGTCATTTAAAACTTAATTCTAATTTCAGAAGATGGGAAATGCCACATTTTTGGGTAACACCACTGTAGTAGATTTTGTTACTGTTAATTTAAAGATTTTTCTAAGTAGCTACTAAATTAATGAGACATATTCGGTATTCAGGGAAATGAATTGCTACTGAAAATATTAAAATATACTGATATAAGTTCTTTAATTAATAAGCCAGATTCTGCTTACACTTACAGGGGAGGCTGTAGTTCAGATAGTTTGTTATGTGCTTGATTTTTTCTTTTTTTTTTACATCAGCTGGATTTTTGAAAGAGGGTCAACAATTTCACAGTTCAACACATAACCTGTATTTACTTGCTTGTAAAGTCGGATTGGATGCTATCTATGTAGTAAACCCAAAGTTCAGAGCTTAGTTTCAGCCACATAGAAAATCTAGTTTTGAGTACTTCATACCAAAAAAAGAAGCAAACCTGTACATGATATGAAGTCCACAACTGATACCACTTATTTTACTGGTTCAAGCTTGATCACATAATTTGGAATGGTTAACTTTGTCCAAAATAGACTTTATGCTGAATCAGATCATTCGCATCTAACTTTGTTTGATCAGATTCCGTTCAGTTCTTTGCAGCTGTCAGAAAGTCAGAAAAACAAAATAGCCCATGAAGCCAACACAAACAAAGTACTGTGTGTGTTAGTTAATTAAACCGAAATGCAATTATAAGTTCATATCTGATCTGGAAGCGTTATATTGCTAAGTGATCCAGTATTAAAGACTGCAGTTCCATTTTCTGGGCTAAACAGAGTTGGATTACAAAATGAAATGTCACTTCTGAAAATTGCCCTTGTTATTTAACATGTATTAAGAACTGTAAAATTTCAGCTATTGTATAAAAGATTTAGGGAGAGACTTTTACTCTTTTGTAAGATGGGCACATATTTTACAGAAAAATCTGATATAACAAACTACGTGTAACTTAAAGACCATGAACGGCTGGGGTTTTTTAAAAACTTTTTTTTTTTGTAGCTTCAGTGCCATGTAGAGGTAGAAATCCTTTTGATTGTGGGATACTTGAGAAAAAAAAGTAAGGTTAACGTATTCCTGAACTTCATTTTTTTTTTAAAACTTTAAACTATGCATAAAATTGTCACTCCCTGAAGTTTCAGCTCAGCATATGAAAATTTTCAGTTGCATCTTATAACATGCAGTTAAACCAATCCTGAATTGATTTTAGAATCACGGAATCGTTTTGGTTGGAAAAGACCTTTAAGATCATCAAGCCCAACCATTAACCTAACACTGCCAAGTCCACCGCTAAACCCATGTCCCTGAGCACCATGTCTACACATCTTTTAAATACCTCCAGGGATGGTGACTCCACCACTTCCCTGGGCAGCCTGTTCCAATGCTTGAAAACCCTTTCAGTGAAGACATTTTTCCTAATGTCCAATCTAAACCTCCCCTGGCACAACTTGAGGTCATTTCCTCTTGTCCTATTGCTTGTGACTTGGGAGAAGAGACCGACATCCATCTCGCTACAACCTCCTTTCAGGTGGCTGTAGGGAGCGATAAGGTCTCACTCCCCTCAGCCTCCTTTTCTCCAGGCTAAACAACCCCAGTTCCCTCAGATGCTCCTCACAGGACTTGTGCTCCAGACCCTTCACCAGTTTTGTTGCCCTTCTTTGGACGCACTTCAGTACCTCCCTGTCTTTCTTGTAGTGAGGAGCCCCAAACTGAACACAGTATTTGAGGTGCAGCCTCACCAGTGCCGAGTACAGGGCGACTATCACTCCCCTAGTCTTGCTGGCCACACTATTGCTGATACAAGCCAGGATGCTGTTGGCCTTCTTGGCCACCTGGGCACAGCACTGGCTCATATTCAGCCGGCTGTCAACTAACACCCCCATGTCATTTTCTTCCGGGCAGCTTTCCAGCCACTCTTTCCCAAGCCTGTAGCATTGCATGGGGTTATTGTGACCCAAGTGCAGGACCCAGCACTAAGCCTTGTTGAACCTCATACCATTGAACTTGGCCCATTGATCCAGCCTGTCCAGATTCCTCCGTAGAGCCTGCCTACCCTCAAGCAGATCAACACTTCCACCTGACTTGGTGTCATCTGCAAAGTGACTGAGGGTGCACTCAAACCCCTCGTCCAAATAATTAATAAAGATTTTGCCAGGCACTAAGCAATTGTTGACATAAATATATTAGAGCCAGAAATCTAAGCAGGTGGGTCATTCCATAAAATGACTCCCAAATCATAATAAAATGAAAAGTCTCTCCAAAGATTTGACCCAAACTTTTCATTCTGTATAATTAATATTTAGTACAAATAAGGAAGCAAGTCAATCACAGTTATTCCATGTCCCACACCATATGTATGAGCATGAATTTTTACTATGTATTATCTTCCAGCATCCCAACCAGGCTATTACAATAGGCAAAGCTCGTAAAGGCTGCAGGAATAACAGGCTCCTGCTTTCTTTGGCTCAGACTCATGTGGCAGAAGAACTAGAGTAGAGCACCTAGAAATGCTGGAGTAGTTTTTCAGTCAAAGTTTTGGCAGCTTGTACAAGGTGAACTCTGCAATTTCCATTTTGTATTCTCTTCTCCAATAGAAATCTGTGTATTTGCATACACAACAGGATTAATTTTGACCCAAGTGTAGTTTATCATTATCTCTATGGGGCCAGGTTCAGCAGATCACCCCAGCATTTTCTTCAGACTCACCGGAAGGGAGGCACTCTGTGGCTTGCAATTAGTTACTGGACAAGCCTTAACTAGAGTTAAATTGTTTGCAGTCTCTGAAGATTTTGTTAGGTCTATCCTGGGGCAAAGTTCAGTATTGCTGAATAGAAGAATCTAGAAAAGTTCTCATTTTGAACCTATTCTAGAATTTGTAATGGAACCTATAATATTATATATGCCAAAACAGTTAAAAATCAGAACACTTTTGTCTTTTAGGGGTAATTACTTCCAGATTTAGGAGAATTAAATTTTATTTTCTGAGTGAATCGGTATGTTACATCTTCTGGCATTAAAAAATGTAAAGGAATCTCACAGTAAAAATTGCTGCAGAGCCTGATAACATTGGAAGTTATAAATAGATATATTTAGGGAAGAAAAAGATGGTCATTGTTTTATTGTCACAAAATGCATTATAACAGGAGATGCTTCGGGACAAGTAACTTTCAGCAAAGAAGCAGGGAGTCGAGAAACAACAATACACATTTTTCTAAATGTAATAGGAGCTGCCCCCTACCTAGGAATGAATGGTTTGTGGAGGCTAGATGAATTCTTAAGAGCTGGTCTTGTCAATAACGCTCCTTGAACTTGAGTCATCATAATTTGGTCTCTCCTATTTTTCCCCCAGTCCCTGTTCGTACTGTGCTGGCTAGCTTGCATCCTTTCTCTTATTTGCTCTCGTCCCCTCCTTCCAACCTCCCAGAGTGCCAGCTCTCTGCTTGCTTGGGATTCAGCTGTGCTGTAGACCTTTGCTAATGGGTATGGTAATCAGGGTAGAAAGGAAAATTAAAATCAGCCTTCTTAAGAGACCAACACATGAATGCATTAATGCATAGCTAGAAAGGTATGTACAGTCATGTCTTGTGTAATTTATAGGGCTGCTATTACATCTTGCGTGATTTCTCAGGATATTGCGTATCAATTTGTATTAACCACAGGATGTGTTACGTAAGTGGCGAGAGAGGTTATCTCGTGACAACATCACAAGTAATGCACATCATGACTCTGTGTTTGTGCGATATCACTTCTTACTTTAAGAATGCACGCAGAGGGCTCGTAAGAGATTTACAGAGGAACTTTTTCTCAAGCGCATAGCAATATGCAAATATTTCAGGATCAAAGGTAAGTCAAAGAAAATGGCACTGAGTAGAGTAAGTCAGCTCAGCTATCAGCCTGACTACATGACAGACCCACAGGCAACTTCAGAGCTGTCAGCTTCACTGCCTGTGGAGCCCACCAAGGGGCCAGATGCTGCTGCTGGATGAGTATTTTCAGCAGCTTGGCAGCTGGGCTCCATGATGGCCTGTGTGTCACATTGGAGTGGGATCTTTCACCGTGCTGCTGGGGACGGACACAAAGGAAAACAGATTTGCTGAGGTTAATGGTAATGAAAAATAAATTGTCATGACTATTTTTAAGCCAAGTTCTACCTGCCAGTTATTAAAGAGCAAAAACACCTCAAAAAACAAACCTGAAGCTTTACTTTATTTAAAAGCACCCATTTAAATTATACACACTTCCTGTTTATTTCTAGAATCTGTCAGCATTGCACTGAGTAAAAGTGGGAAGCATATACAAGTATACACGTACATAAAACTCACATCAAATAGGGAGTTACATGAGTGATACTCATTTGTTCAGCCCTGTATCATATTCAGTCTGGGCACAAAATTTACTTTCTCTACCCTGAGGACTGATGATAATGAAACTAATGAAAAAATACTCCTCAGATTTACTTCATCTGGCTAGTGGTTCCCAGCGCATCGCAAGTAGAAGCTACCCTTGTTTATTGAGATAATGTTATGCATGATGCTCTAATGCTGTTCTGGCTAGAAGGACAGTTTTAGCTCTCAGCTCTGTTAATTAGCAAAAATCACTAGAAACAGGGATTTCATTTTTACCCTTCAGGTTTTTTTAACAATGAAAGTACTTTTTTGCATTTCTAACAATTAGAAAAATAGTGATCAAGCATTATTTATGTGAGATGTTGAAGTCTTTAGATGTCCTCTTGACTGTCTGGCCTGAAATTGAAGACACAGTTGAAAGAGAAAACAAAAAGTATTTGACTTACTTTTCTTGGGTGTGGAGGTAAAAAAAAAAAGGACAAATTGTTGAGGGTAGCTTTCTTTTTTTGTTTGTTTTATTTTCTTTTAAACACAATACATCAGCTAGGAGAATAATTATGAACAAACCAAGCCAGTGTCTGGACTTACGAGAGCCCTTGCCATCCGTGTTCTGATGTAGCTTCCTCAGAAGTCACTATAATCCGCAGTCCAGGGAAAGACGCCAGGTTTTTACCCTTTATGAGTATGGTCAACTGCAGGTGCAGGTAAGAACTGCATTGGATGGCTTTGCTTAGGATTGAGCATGTTTCTTTGTGAGCAGTCAGTGGCACTGTTTTGACTGAATGTGTGTTCCACAGACGGATGAAGTTCAACCTTGAGCAGGGGAGTAACACATAACCAGCAAATCACTTGAATGCTGTTTAACCCTAAAATTTGCACATGCGCATGCCATTTGGACAAGAAAGCCTGTAATTTGGGCATGAGAATTTGCTACCTGCAATGGCAAATGACTACTCCTCAAACATAAGGGTCTTATTTTTCAATTTGATTAATCTAATCCAATTTTTTTTTGCTAAATCTGACTTTGTAATTTTTTTTCCTGTGAAAATGAGGTAGGATTATTTTTGTTGACTCCTGAATGGTCAGAGAAGCACTTCACATTTCAGAACGCATTCAGAAACTACTTGAGATGCACAAAACCAAAATACCTATAAAAGCTTTTAAATGCAGGCCAGCTGTTTGCTGTAACCCTGCTCTCCAACCGAACAGCCCTGTGCCCCAGTGAATTATTCTAAAGCACATTGTAGACAGGAGATGTAATGGCCAAAACGGGAGTGTGAGAGACTTTCCAGAATGTTTATGACCACTCCACAGAAACCGCTTTCCACTTTCATACAAGGTTTTTTTAATAGATTTAGTAATAACAGATGAAAACTTAAACCTACCTGAGGTTTAGCCATGCAGAGGTTGTCTAGTGATAGAAAAAACCATGAAAACACACTAACACATTTGATAGGGATTGAGGTGAAGTTAGTGCACTGAAGTAGTTACATTTATTTAGCAGACAATTAAAAAAAACAGCCTGGAAAACTATATTTTGGGTGAAATCTTGGCTCTGCTTGACGGACCTCATCCAGTTTGCAGTCTAGAGTAAGATGTTCTCCTACGTTAGTGTCTGAAATGTTTGATCTGCTATAGTTTGAGTCATCTTTCATGATACCTTTTCTGTAAAGGAAGGTGAATCTAGACTAATGAGCTGACCCTTTTTTCATTTCTGAACAAATGATTTCATTGCTAAATATGTAGTTTGATAGACTTAATCAGTTTTCATAGTGCAGACAGTAAAATAGTATTAAACCCTGTCAAGAGACCTTTTGAAATTCTAAATAATAATAATCACGTAATTAGAGCCAGTTCAGTGTTTTTCCAGTATTAGTGTATGCTTTCCTTCTATTAAATCCAGGCAGAAGTAAATGAAAAGTTTAATAAAACTGGAATAAATTAAGTTACTTCATTCCCTTACTCTGGAATTTGTTGGTTAACTCATTCAAGAAGTCCCAGTTACTTGTATTCCTCAAAATATCCCAACAAACAAAGGTCATATTGTGACAGCTGTGTGTATGACAACTATATTGTCTCTGTATTATCATGAAGTCCTTATTCTGATGGAAAAGTAATTGTTCAGATAATTTTCTAGATATTAAAAGAAAACCAAACCTGAAGAGTTTATTGAAGTAGGCAGACAAAATCTTGATCACAGGCTGGTGAATCTGATGCATGTCTCAGCTTTGTCTGTATGAATGTTAGAAGAATGAAAGGGGAAAACTAGCACTGGAACAAGTCGCCCAGAGAAGCTGTAGATGTCCGTTCTTGAAGGTTTTCAAGACTCAGCTGAACAAAATCCTGAGCAACCTGGTCTGGATTCAGTATTGACCCTGCATAGAGCAGAATGGACTAGAGACCTCAGCCTGAATGACTCCGTGATTTTCTGATTCTGTAAAAAAAGTGAGCTTGTAAAAACAAATAAATACTAAAGGAAAAGTTTGGATTAGAGAATTCCATAAAGACTGAATGACAGCCTGTATCTGCTTTTTTAAAAAAAGAAAAAGATACCAGAGCTTCCCTGTGCCCTGCAGGGAGCCACAATGGTTTTGAGATTGTTCCCAGAGGTTTTACGTGTTGAAGCGCCTACTGTAGGGACTGATGTTACATCAAAGATAACTCTGACACATCATTCCCAGCAGGTAACCCCATCCAAGGTTAGTTGTGTGCTGAATGATGTCATATCACAGTAGGCAAAGAAGTACTAAGTTATTATCTCTGATTTATCCAGAGGAACACTTAATTTATGAAATTAGTAAATAAAGACTTCAGAAGGAGTAAATGAAGAAACACATTTTTTCTAGAATTTGGTCCGTGACTGTGGTCACTCTTGACATAACCTGAAAATGTTTGGTGCATAGGTGATGTTCCCAGCTAAAACATCCACTGCTGTCATTCCAGAGGGTTCACAACTGCTTCAGTTTTCTTCTCTACCACTGTCTTCAGAAGGCTTCTTGGACTAATATCCACTGTCAAAAAGGATGCACATATCTCATTTTTGCATAGATGTTACTTACTGCCACTAAAATGACTTACAAGTAGAACTGCTCTAGAAGCTTATATCTAAATTTTATGACAGAAAAATTACTGTTTATGCTGACCAAGTCAAGGAAAAAATTACTTGTCAAATCAAAGTATTTGCTTAGAATTGGTCAGAGGCTACTCTGCCTCAGCTAGCAAGCTGTTCCATAGAAATTCATAGTTCCGTAGTTTATGGCTTTGTTCTCCATCATATACCAGACTCTTATACCAGTCTTCTTCGCAAGAACACATCTTGTGATATTTGGTGGTACCTCATCTGGCAAGAGCCATCAGATTGTCTCCAGGAAACCCACTGATCATTGTGCATTATGGGAGACATTCCTCTGTCAGTTCTGCTAGTAAGAGTTCCGCAGTTGGATGAAGAACAACAAAGTTAGATGTACCATTATAAAATCAAAGAGAGAATTCCTCCGTGCTCATAATTCCTGTGTACTGAAGAGACACTTGCTTCCTTTCTGTCAAAACAATCTAATTCTATTTTGTGTTCACAAAATTTTGTTCTGTGGGTAAAGAAAACATGTTTCTCTGCTTCCTGCTGATTAGAAGATGTTTGCACTTTTGCCATTTCTTTTTGGATAGAGATTAGACCGGTTGCTTGTGTCATCCTAATAATTTTCTGTTTTTGGGATTATGGTATGAGTAACTGAAAGACTACACTGTACACAGAGAGTAGCACCTTTCTGGTAAGGCCTACTATAGGCACACTTCCTAGTGTCCTGTTGTTTTCTGCTCTGAAAGTTCACTTGTGCTGGCAGTTCCTGACTTTACTGCTGATGTGCAATTTGATCTGTATGTCATCTCCCCAGTCTCCAGTCACGTGCTGTCAAAACTGCCACTGTTTTGGAACAGTACAACTTGACAGAGCCAGGAATCAAACAGGAAAGATCAAGGAAAAAGAAGCTTTCAGAGATGAAGGGCCCAGAAATTCCTAAGTCCATTGGATTTATCCCAAGTTTGACTATTTTAAATATAGATTGTGGGATTTTCCTATTAAAGAAATAATACCATAATCATAATTATGTCAAAACCAAATATTATCTTTTAATTACTTTTTCCAGTCAGACCTTTTTGTACCTTGTAAAGGGTGAGGACTAAAAAATTGAACAATAGTAAGGACGGACTCTGTTCCTAAGTAGTTTATACTGAAAATGCTTTTGTGCTTAGGAGCATGTCACTTCCTATAGGCAAAAAGATACAAGAATGGGTATTCCTGAAAACAGCAATGGCAAAAGAAGATGCCATTTTTCCAGCAGTACAAAGGTGAAAATGTATGTGTGTAGCTGGAATTAATATGAAATGATATGCCTTAGGTTAGCATAATAGCGATTCTACCTCCAATAATGTAAATTGGAACTCTGAGAAACACATTCCCTTCACAAACAAAGCCTCAGACCTGCCTATGTTCTGCTGTTTGTACATAAATGTGAACCTCTATGTTGCACTTTATGAGATGTCATATACTTTTTTTTTCAGTGCAGCTCTGTTTATGCGGATCTCTTGAGTCATGAGAATGATTTAATAAAAAGAAAGATATATGCAACATCAATAGACGATAGTAGCCTATGAAGTAACAGATTTGGAAAGTGGGGAAACTGGCAAATTTTGATTTCCAGACAACACGAGGGAAAATGCTTACTTTATGTCCATATGAAGTTATGGCTAAGTATTCCATTTGCTTTATCTTCCACTATTAAAGGGCACAAATAATGATCTTTGAAGAGTTTCTCAGCCTTTGCAGGTTTTCAAATTCTTCCCTGTTGTCTAGCTGTAAAAGTATGAAAACAAAGATAGCATGAGATGAGAGAAAAGACTGCATAAAAAAGAGCTTACAGTCTTTGTCCTCTGCGACATTACTTAGTCCCACTGAACCTATCAAAGTTTATCTAGTACCACCTGCTGAAAAGGTACATACATCACTGTTTCTTTCTCATGCTGCTCTGCAGTTACTGTTAAGTATTACCAGTTTTTAAATAACTTGAGTATGTTAAATTACTATACACTGTCTTGTGATACTCAAATCAAAGCAAGACCTAAAGTGTTGTCTTGTTTTAAGATGCGATGGGTGCTCCATCCTTAATTTGCAGCATTTAAGAGTGAGAGTAGAGAAAAAGAAGTACATGTATTTTGCTTTACATTTCAGGCTTTTTATAAAGAAAAATCCAAGTCTTGTATGTACTGAAGTAAATAGTAAAGGTTTCATAGAATCATAGAATGGTAGGGGTTGGAAGGGACCTCTAGAGATCATCTAGTCCAACCCCCCTGCTAAAGCAGGTTAGCCTAGAGCAGGTTGCACAGGAATGCGTCCAGGCGGGTTTTGAATATCTCCAGAGAAGGAGACTCCACAACCTC
>VZSC01002549.1:703194-767814 GCA_013398225.1 Steatornis caripensis
GGATGTTGGTGCAGTCCTAACTGTAGGAATACACTGTTGCAATAATTATAAACAACACTTTCACAAAAATTATTTTTAGAACAGCAACTGTCCTCCTCAATGTAAACATATTTTTTTCTGCCATAGTGGCAATTTTGATGTGGGCAAGCAGTATTCCATTTGATTTTTTGTAGGTGGTATCCTCAAATTACATAGAAAAGATTTCCCTTTCCCTTCCCACCCCAAGTACGCCTGGTTATTTCTAAGTTTAAAAATATGTTGATTCATATGAAAGGTTTGGTGCCTTTTTAAGTAAGATTGGGTTTGTTTGTTTTGTTCATTTTTCTTCCTCTATACTGCGTAGCTGGAGAGCTACTTCTGCACTTGCTTTCAAACGGTGGTAATTCAATTTTACCAGGCAGTATTTAGGTAATGTTATTTGAAAGAATCTCTTGTATGTTGGATGTCAGAGATAACTAGTACTGCATTGGCAGAGTTCAGAAGGTAGTGGTTAGGGTCTTGCACTTGTACTGTCAATCTAGCAAGGTTCTTAGGCACATACTTAACTGTAAATATATGAAGAATCCCCCAAATTGCATGGAATATGAATAAATTAATAAGTAAACTTGAGGAAAGCAGTTGTCTCATAATTCTCTCAACATATGTGCAGAGCAGAAGTCTATTACTTCTGAAGAAAATGCTGCTCTTGTTTATTGAGGATAAAGAGGGAGAAAACACAAGCTCTGAAATGGAGACATCTGTAGAGAAAAGAAAGGCAAGTGATAGTAAATATGTGAGAATGTTAGTTACACTATTACATTAATTTTTATGTTGCTCCTTTATTTTCTTACTGTCCTTTCATATTAGTCCCTCAAAACAGGAATATTTCTGAAATCACAGCAATTTGGTGTATGGATGTATTCTGCTCTGCTCTTCATAAGACCTTAAGTTCATTTGAAGAAAAAAAGTGTAGGCTCCAAAACCACTTGACTACATGTGAAAATTTTAGTTTGCTTTCTTAAAGGGTTTACTTTAGAAAAATATTAAGTTATTCCTATAATTAATCTGCATTGTTATGAATATTGTTTGTTTTGAAAGGATGTTCGGAGATTGGTTCCACATAAGGATCTGTCACCAGTATCAATTTTACTTTTTATTTTATTCCTAGAACCTATTCAATTCTGCTGTAAGATATCTGGGTGTCTGAGTGCGCAGAGCACATGACACAACTCTTTTTCCAAACAACAAATGTCTTTTTGCTGAAATGCCTTCTTTTTCTGCCCTTAACAAATCAAGGATTTAAGCTGCTGCAGTCTAACCACATCAAGAACATCAAACTATGCCAGTAAACTTCTGATAGGCCACTGCTACCAGTTCCATTTATCTTTGTCTTTAGGCACCTCAGTGTTCTTCACGTACCTACCAATGCTACCCCTAATCATTGTTTAAATATTTCTATTTTTCACTTTTAGATTTCAGACATAATGCAGCAGTTTTCTGATCTGGATACCCAAGCCTGGATTTTTTAACAATATATGGGAATGAGACTTTTCAGTAATTTTTCAATTTACGCACATACATACGTACGACATATTACGACATAATGCTTTCAGCATATTGTCTATTCTTGATTATTTGCATTAAGGTTCTCTCAACAGAATGCAGGTTTAAAAGTTTCTTCTTTACTTTTTTTGACATTGAGGAACTAATGCATTGTTCTGTTGGTTATTTCTAAATAAGGAAAGACTTAAGAAAGTGTCTTTTGTAGGCATATTTGTGTTACAATAATATATCTTATGATTTAGAACCCTAAATTCAGTTTCAAAGAAGGCGAGCCCTCTTCCTAAATGAAAAAGATGGCCCTTGATGGTCATCAGTTAGGCAGAGTTTTAAAATTCCTTGGAAGGAAAGAGTCATATAAGTACAAATAATAAAAATAGTAGTGAGGAAAATTGAAACTAGTACAGCTTCTATGAGTTTTCTACACTATTTCTATAGCTAGAGTATTTCAGTCGCAAAATGGGAATTATTCATTCAGTTCTTTTGTCTTTAAATGGAAACTGAAAAAAAAAGTTAAAAAATAATTAGGTGTCTAAATATGCAAGTAGAAACAGATAGAGTAAAATTGCCTAACTTCCACTCAAGTTACCTGAATATTTTTCAAATACATGGCCTGCAAGTCTGACTACTTTTTTTTCCCCTTAAAAACAAAAATCTCCATCAATTTTTAGTCTGTTTTTTAAAAAAAAATCTTTTTTTCCCCAGTAAAATATACTGGATCTTTGGCAGTGGATACTATCTTTCTGTTATTTCCTAACTTTCGAGTATTTGCTTTTTGTATGTACTGTATATAATATCTATATATCCCGTGGAAATAAATCCAGCTTATATCCAATGAAAGTGGATGGAAAAATAGAGATGTGACTGTCGCTGTCATATCCCCTCATCTTTTTTGTATTAATGTTTATTTTCTCATGCCATTGATTTCAAATTCTTTAATATCCTGCTGAAGCATGAGCCATTGAAATTTTCAGGATGTGGTGTGTTGCAAGACGAGAAATGTATTTGTGTTGTGTATCTACTGAATGCAGCCGTGGGTAAAGAGCGAGCTACGGACTGTCATTGGTTTAGGTAAAACGCGTAAGTATGCATAACTATGAAAAAGGCATAGTAAAATGTTCATTGACCTAAATGGTTTCCTACCTGCTACACATGTGCCTATTCATCAAAAAGGCAGACCAATGAGCTAAGCACATATTTCTCCAGTCACACAAGACATGCAGAGGCTATGACAGAATATGGATTTAAATAACCAAAAGACAAAACAAGATTTAACACTTATGATGACAGTCATATTTTATCAACAGCCAGTTCCAAATTCAGCCCTTGTTCTAACAGTTCATTCATTATTTGTCATGCTTAAAAGTCTTATATAGGAAATGGTTTACCAAGAGAGGACATTTGGCTTTTAGTTATAATGTGGTACTTATTGA
Organism: Steatornis caripensis; assembly: GCA_013398225.1. NCBI lineage: Eukaryota > Metazoa > Chordata > Aves > Caprimulgiformes > Steatornithidae > Steatornis > Steatornis caripensis. The sequence continues at coordinate 706,167 of VZSC01002549.1, forward strand.
TAATTCAATTGAATCAACATAAATAAATCCTATTGCTCACTAAATGATGATTTCTCATCTGCTGCTCAATATGAAGACAACTAATCTAATGTGAATAGATAATTGTTGGGCAAGGGCTTGTGAATACATGTGCAATTCACCTAACATCTCTATGTTCAAGGTGTAGACATGCAATTAGATATAAGGGGGCAATGAGAACACTCACGGACATGCATACCTGTCTGAAAAACAGAATGCATGACCTAAAGAGAGTCTTTTTGCCGTGTCTTTTGTGAATACTACAATGATCTCAACTAAAGAAACTGTCCTTTGAATTATCAGACCACCCAGATTTGCTATTGAGATAGAAAATATGTTTACAGAAAGGTTTTAGATGTGCTGTTCACTAATTCTTTTACTGTCTAAAAATGTATTTTTAAATGTCCTTGTTTTTTCCTGCCAATCACATAATCAGTTAGTCCCTGTTTCTTTTCTTGTGGGGCTAAGCTGGCTTCCTCATTTTTGCAGTTCATCAATACAAAACTGATTTGAAGCTGAGCTGTATAATAATAAGGCTTTCAGCAGCCAGGCTTGACACTTGCCTTGTAATTAAGGCCTTGATGGTTGTGTTGATGGCAAATGAAAGAAAATGGCTTTGTTCTCAATTCCAGAGGCTTGATTGCTGGTTCTCGTTCTCACCTGAATTCGACCCATTCTGCATTGTGCACATGATTGCTGGAGTGTGAGTAATTGCAGCGCTGGCAGATGACATTTTCATGAAGCACACTCTGCACTGCTCCAGAGGGAATTTACAGAATTTATAGCTGGAGAAGCTCATCAAACATGGATTTAGGAAATGCCTATGTGAAAAGTGGGAGCCCACAACCAAATATCAGAGCTTTTCTTTTGACATTTGCTTTTACATAAAGGACTACGGTCTGCAACCTGTCTTACCTTATGGTAGCAGCCTATTCCTGACTAGATTTTGTGATTAAGTAGTTACATAAGTTCATTAACGCGATTTTTTTTTTTGCATGTTTTCTTCTAATTTTCTGTTTGTTTGAATAGGAGTCTTCAGCAAAGGAAACGGAAATTTGTTTTCTCATTTCCGTTCATATTTTTACATTTCCCTAACCTTTCAGCTGTTTAAAAATTGTCAGCTGTTTCATGATACTTATTGGTGAAAATGCATGCTTGGTTTTTATTTAAATCCTCTTATTTTCTCAACCTTTTTGCATTACAGCATATTTTGTTAATTTTAAATGAAAATGAATGTACATTTAAAATGGTCACAAAGGCTTCTACAATGGAAATATACTTCAGCAATTATCAATGAGAACTTTAGAAAGAAAACATTAATGACTTTTATACTGACAAGTTCACAAATTTCAATGAAGGGTGTTTTGCGTGCTTTAAGTAAGAATTGCATACTGAAATTTTGCCTTATAGGTAACATATGCCATGATACGCATAATCTTTCCTTCCCTCTGCTTTAGTACTTCTGCCTTTTCCTCTCCATCTGACAGTCTTTGTGCCTGTCTCGTATTCACCATGTTCACATCTGAGCCCCTGGTGCTTCTCTTCGCTCTCGTAACAATAGCGCTGGGATGACTACCTGTAGGTTGTTGCTGTGGTTGTATCTTTCCCAGCACCTGAACCAACAGAAACATTTATGGAATCCTGCTGACCTTTTTCAATCAATATCACAACTGTTTAGGCTGTCACTGACTTTGCATGTGAAGATTCATAGCTGCTGTGACTCAGACATATTTTTACACTGCTGTCTGTCTAGCAAGCCAAAATATCTGCACTTAGCTTTTAATATTTCTTGAAGCTTCTTAATCACGGTGAGCCGTTCCTCCTTGTGTTTGGTATTACTGAAAGTCCTGAGCAACTGAATTATTGAAGGTTGTGGGTTTTTTTAATTAGGTTTATTGATTAACCCCTAGGAAAAGTTAGGTGAGAAGTCCTTTGAGTTTCTGCAATAAATACCTGATTCAGAGCCATGCTGATTATTTAAAATACACAGAAAAAAATCTGAGATCTAAGCTGATGATGTTAAACTGCCTGTTGTTTTAGGGTGTAACTTATCCTCATTTCAGTAATAGATCTCTGTATCAATACTAGTAAATGGCAACAAGAGGAGAATCAATCTAATCTAAACTGCTGACAGTTGTTTTAATTTATACTGTAGTCCTCAGGTAACTGGGTAGCACAAGGGGACACTTTCAAAGTGTCTTATCTAAATTTATGGATGTTATGCTGCTGCCATTTACAAAAAGTGGGATTTGTTTGTGGTTGTTGACTTGAATGGGAACAAGATGGAACCTGTTCTAAATACATCTTAATTTTAGTCATACATAGCAGATCTCCTAATATACTCCCAGAACCAGTGTTGAATTCTGCTCCTGAGCTTAAGTGTTCCTTGGGGACTCAACACATTCAAGTTCAGATCTCAAAAGTTCTTAGGCAACTAAAAACTTCTGAGAATTTGGGTCTCAGAGAGTGACTTCTTGTCTTTTGAATCCATGAAAATAATCACGCTCAAGATCTAAGGCTCAAGGATTGGACACAAAAGTCTGTAGTTCTTCATTACATCTCTTAACAGTTATTACTGGAAAGCTGAGGTGCAGTTGGATACCTTTGCACTTGCTGATACTCGTCTTGCAGAAACTTTAGGGACACGTGCATTATGGCAGCCTTTTGAGGTGCGTTGCTGCTCTCAGTGTGTTCCTCTTGCAACAGTCCCTCTCTTAAATTGAGATTTGAGTAGCAACTCAGCCCCAAGAGTGGAACCTGCTGTTATCTTTCACAGTGCCTGTAACAAAACAACACATACCTGTCCAGGACTTGTAGTAGAAAAAGGGCAGGTTGTCATCTGCTGTGTCGTTAGTCAGGATCTTTGACTTGCAAAACTATTTCTTTTGTGGGAATGAGATCTGAATCAAAGGAGAACATGCTGAGGAAACCCTGAAAAATTTTAGCTATTTTGCAAATCTGTCGCAAAACAGTAAACTATGAGGAAAGAGATGAAAGCAACAGCCACCAAAGAACACTGAAATGTGGCAGTGAATAGAAGCTTTTGAAACTTGCTGAGGTGAAGAGAAGAAGCTGCCTGATACCATTACCTTAATTATGGAGATGGTCTGAGACATACTGGGCATGGCAATCAAATATTACATTATGTAGGCCATTTTTGGATAGCATTAGCATCGAACACAGCAGCTGTAATGTTGAGAATCACCTTAATGTTTCATTGTAAAAGTTAAAATATTGCAAACCATGGAAATTGTTCAACTGACATTCCTGTGACCTTCTTGCCACTACCTCTGGTACTTATTTGAAAGCTTCAGCTCACTTTAATAATCCTTCTCTTACCCTATTTATAACCGTCACCTTTTATACACACATCTAATTAACTTTCTCAACAAGAATGTTAATAAGATCTGCTTTCGTTTTTTCTACCACCCATTCATGCTTGCTTTTCTGTCGTCTTTTCCTCAAACTTCTCCCATTTGCCTCAGTGACCCAACACTCAGACATCCTGTTCTCTTCCCTCATCTCTCCCTGTTGCTTGTCTCCTTACTTTGCTTTGTGTCTTTCTCTTGACGATGCAAACATGTGGTCTTCAATATCTTCTCAGTGCTGTCTTTTCTATTCCCTTCTACCCTACACATACAGGCGAAAGAGGATGCCCATCTCGTGCTGTATTTTCAGAATCGTGATCATGAGATGACTTTTTGGCATGTGGTAGGGAGCTGACTGTGTATCACCTGTGGCTCAGAAATATTTTTTTCCTTCTCTCTCTCTTTTTTAAGTCTTGAACAATTTTACAGTAAAGGGAAGAGTGCCTTACCTGACTCTGCTTCTTCTGTGCCCATTGTAAAGGCCATTACATTCTCTGGCACCACACAGCATATTATGTTGTCTTTTCCTGTATTATTATGATTTTCCAGCCAGTGCAGTCAGTCATCAACAATTACTTGTTCCCACTGAGAAACCCAAAGTTCTTTGACACTGCGATGAGTGTATGTGAGTAGCTCTTTTATTATTCAAGGGAGGTGATGAAAGGGCAGAAGTTTCCTCCTTTCATTTATAAATGAGAGTATTCCTGTGATTTTTCTTACACCTTCTTGTAAGCCAGCACCTCTGTTATGGCCCTATTTCAAATCTTTTTGAGTCTAGATAGAATGTAAGCTTTTCTTCCTTTCAAGTATCTGTCAATCCATAAGTTATTTATTCAACACCTGTTCTACCTGCTAGTCAAGCATTTTTACTTTCTCTTTTGATACAAATTAAGCAGCACAGGGGTGAAGCATGCTGTAGTGTATTAGGTAACGGATTCTAAACATATCTCATTTTATTAATGATTTTTTTTTATACCTTTGGGGACAAGTTGTACACCTGTCTGTGTATCTGCATCTGCAGATTATTCTTCCATTCAAGAATGCTCTAGATTTTCTCTACAGATCTGCCAGTACAGCTCTTTGATATGTAGCTCACATTGTAGCTGATACATCAGCCTGCCTTAGTTTTCTAGTTTTGACGGTATTAGAAAGCAATCTGTTGTAGGAACTTGCCCTACAAATATCCCGTGACCCATCTGAAGTCTCCTATACCTGCATCAGAGGACACCAAGGCTTTGTCCTCCTAACAAGTGTGTTCATAAGCATATTTTGCTTTCCTATTCATTTGCTATTAGAGGTTTTGTGTTGGGTTATTTTGTAGCAGTTGTCTTGCCTGTCTCCAGCTAACTGTGGCATACCCCAGCTTTGCAGTTGAGGCATTGCTTTAAGTAGTGATGCTAGTTTTGTTCTCTTACCTGACAGTAATAGTGAAATATTGGGAGGAAAGAAGAGTGGGTTTCTGAGTTAATGTCACCTGAGAAATAGTCTGAAACTGTGAAATGCTTTAACATAAGAGAGTAACAGCCATGACTACATTTTTAATATAAATGCAATTTGGTATTAATTTAGTGCTCTAATCTGGATGCCAGGTGCCCACCAAAGCCACTCTGTCACTCCCCTAGTCAGCTGGATAGGGAAGAGAAAATGTAACAAAAGGCTCATGGGTTGAGAGATCACTCACCAATTGCCATCATGGGCAAAAGCAGACTCGACTTGGGGAAAATTTAATTTATTGCCAATCAAATCAGGGTAGGGTAATGAGAAAATAAAACTAAATCTTAAAACACCTTCCCCCCATCTCTCCTTTCTTCCTGAGTTCACTCCCAAGTTCTCTACCTTCTCCCCCTGAGCAGCACACGGCGATGGGGAATGGGGGTTGCAGTCAATTCCACACACACTGTACCCTGTCTCTGTCTCTCCTTCCTCCTCAGGGGGAAGGCTCCTCACACTTTTCCTGTGCTCCAGCATGGGGTCCCTTCCACAACAGACAGTCCCTCATGAACTCCTCCGACGTGAGCCCTTCCCATGGGTTGCAGTTTTTAATGAACTGCTCCAGCGTGGGTCCCTTCCATGGGGTGCAGTCCTTCAGGAACAGACCGCTTCAGCGTGGGTCCCCAACAGGACCACTGGCCCTGCCAGGAGCCTGCTCCAGCATGGGCTTCCCACAGGGCAACAGCCTCCTTCGGGCATCTGCCTGCTCTGGCGTTGGGTCCTCCACAGGCTGCAGGTGGAGATCTGCCCCACCATGGACATCCATGGTTTGCAGGGGGACAGCCTGCCTCATCATGATCTTCACCATGGAAGGCAGGAGAATCTCTATTTTGGTGGCTGGAACACATCCTGCCCCTCCTTCTTCACTGACCCTTGTGTCTGCAGAGTTGTTGCTCTCACATATTCTCAATCCTCTCTTCGGTTGTCACTGCTGTTGTGTGGGTTTTTTTCCCCCTTCTTAAATACGTTATCACAGAGTTGCTACCACCATGTCTGATGGGCTCAGCCTTGGCCACCAGTGGATCCATCTTGGAGCTGGCTGGCATTGGCCCTGTTGAACACAGGAGATGCTTCCAGCAGCTTCTCACAGAAGCCACCCCTGTAGTCACCCTGCCACCAGAACCTTGCCGTGCAAACCAAATACATTCATAAATCTTTTGCAAAGAAATACCATTGGTAGGACCATATTCATTTTTCTCAAGTATTTTCCAATTGTTCATGCAGACAAATGTCAGCTGTGGAGGAGAGTTACCATTTCTGTTTACACCTATACTCAGTGTGTGAATGATCATGTATTGTTTCAGTTTTTGATTTGGCTGTCTTTGAAATGACAAAATAATTGAGGGGCAATGAATAACTAGTATTAAATACTAGTTTTCATTTCGGGATCTATCTTCATCTATATATAACTGTAAATTTAGACCAGTTTGTAAACATTATTAACACCTTTTCGTCAAGTGTCACGGAAAGATCTATTATTTGTATTTCAGAAAAATCTGTGAGAGTACTGTACAAATCAACAGTTTCATTCACAGCAATACTTTTTGTGATGTAAATCATTGCAGTTGAGTATACAGAATGGTAATTTTCAGGTCCAGAATAGTATTTTAGCATTAGCTTGTATAATGTACTATAAACATGCTGAAAAGAATATTGCTTATATATTTGCTACTAATACACTTACTTGCAGTATGACTTACCACAATACAAACTCAACGCTTTAATTTCCACATTCAGTTTTTTGAAATCAGTATTGCACTAAGACTTTCTGTTGCATTTAATTCAGTTACACATAGTTTATCTGTTGGTTCTGAGAATCTTAATGTTAAGTATCTTCATATAAACTGCTATTTTAAAGAGGAATCGATTGGAATATATCTATTTATCTTGTTCAAGGGACAGAAGAACTTGCAGCTTCAGAGAGACAGCTGTTGGGATGACAGGGTATGACAATGAAAGAGGATCTCCCCATCTCTTTTCTGTTCTGACAGCAGTAAAGCAGATTTCAGCAGAGTAATGTAAGAAAAACATCATTGTTCAATCAAGCTTGTTTGCACATGGCAAAATAGTAGCAAGGCTCCTGTGTGCCCTTCCTTCTTTCCCATTTATAGGTAGATAGGTGGATAAAAGATACAGATCAATAAGTATCTACCTATCTGTCTCTCTCTAATGTATGTGCAGCTTTGCTCATTAGGCTTTAAAAATGTCTTTTTTTTTAAACATGACTCAGGTACATCATAGGACCTTTTAAGTCACCATCAAACTCAAACACAGGAAATGCATCTGATGTGTGAGTAGCGTGTTTCCTGGACCAGGCTCTATGGCTTTCTTTTTGTTGTACTTAGAAGGCTACTTGTATGTTTCCTTATGTTATAGTATGCTGGGTATTGCACTTTTATTTTGTTCAAAAGTTGATCTTGCTGTTAAATAACTTCAATTAAGGACTAAAGGAGAGATAATAGAAAATCTAACTTGTGACAACAGATGGTGAAGTTGGCCCTTGGTCTGCAGAAGAGTCAGCCAGGTGCTCGGCACTTTCACCTGTACTCATTAGGTAGTTCTGACCTTGGTTCACGATAGACTGTGTAAACGGGTCTGCCCAAAATCTGGCATGGTAGGCACATCAGTAACACATGCCGCTTCACCACATTCACTTACAATAAAATTACTCTCCAATAGTTGTCAGTGTAGGAGGGTAAACCTAAACCTGCTACTAAGTCTTGCTGTATATAGTTTGCAGTCTGCAGTGTACAGTGTACAGGTCTATAATCTGAAGGTTAATGCTGTTTATTTTACACTCCAATTTGTGTAGTTATTTGTATTTCTTAAGATGCCATCACTACCTCTGGTTTGCTTCAGAGAACAGCAGAAAAGATCCAGAAAGGCAAATCAGTTCTCTGCCCTACACTTAGTTTAATCATTGGCAAGTGGCTTTGATTACCTGCCTGATCTACTGCTGCTCTGGCTCTCTGGGTAACGCTGTATTGAGGAGGTGAATCTGAACACAAAAAGGTATTTGCTGACTTTTGAAATGCCTCCAAATCAACAGCTTTTAATGTAACAGCCTTTCTCCTAACATAATTTGCTTTGTAGTAGGGTTTTAAGATGTGGGATAAAGGACAACATTACTGACCCGTGCAGTACTGTTGTAGGGTGCCATCCTCCTACTGAAGGCAATTCTCAGATTCCATATTGTCCTGGCACTGGACACATTGCTGACTTTGGAAGAGCCACAGGTAATACTGCAAAGACTTTCCTTGTGTTTTCACCATCCTCATTGCCTTCTGCAATCAGGGAAGTCCACAGGTTTTTCCTTCAGGTGTTAGTGCACCATCTCCCACTTTCTCCAGGGTGCCTCACAGTCAGGAGGTAACTCTTTATCCACCGTTTGAGGAATGCATGCAGCATTTCCGAAGACTCCCCTCAGTGCCGGTTGTGTATTTTCCTCATTAGTTTTCCATCCTTGTTTGGCAGCGAGTGATTCTTTGAACCATTAATCCTACCTAAGCTACATTTGACATTAGAAGACACGGCATCCAGTATTAACAAGGATGCTCATGGGCTGTCTGCTTTCAATGCGGATGTTCTTAAATTTTCCAAGAGCACTAAATGTCAACTTTGGATATCTTCTTCCTCTGATGAAGGGCATTCACTTTGCTATATCTTTGTATTTCAGACTACTTAATCATCCTTTTTTATTTATAGATAACAGTGTTTTGTAAGTCTAGAAAACATCTTGAAGCAAAATTGGCACTGTCTACTGGTGGATTTACATAAAAGTTCATGTAAAGGCTCACAAATGTTTTCACTTCTTTGTAGTTTTAAATGTGTTGTTGATGGAAGAAAGTAATACACCAAAAATGTAATGATAGAGAAAACAGTTTTTCACCGTAAGTTCTTTGTTTTCACAAAGGATTCAGAATTTCATATTCTGATTGAAAAAATACTTTATTTGTTATTCAGCTTATGTTTTTTAACTTAATTTTTTAACTTTATATTTCTTGACCTTTGACAATGTTTGTTTCTAGAGGTTGGGTTTACGATACTGTTTCCATTGAAAAGCATGACAAAAGTCTGTGTAAAGTTAGCAGAGGCAGGAAAAGTCCTACCGTATTTTTATTTATACATTATTCTGAATGAACAGAAGCATGACTTTAGTGTCTGTAAATTTAGGTAAACTGTCATCTGCTAAAATCTGTCCATAACCGCAAATATATCATAAATATTAATATTAAATAAATTCTTTAAATCAGTTTTTAAAACCCATCCAACCATTGGAAATAGTTGTAATTATTTCATCTTTCCCTGAAAAAACAGTAAAGCAAATTAAATTACTGCAAATGACTCAAGTGACCACTACTGTTGAAATACTGTTAGACTAGAGGAAGTATACAACTTCTTGAAGGCACGCAGTGTTTACATGAGAGTGAGGTAAAGCTGGACATTTCCTTGTGTTTTTATTCTATTGGTTCAGTTTTTCTTCTGTACCTTCAGGGGTAATAAGAACTGGGAGCTCTTTGTGACCTTTGTGGGAATTGCCCGTTCTCAGCATCAGTCAGAATTTAACCTATTTTAATGGGAATTTTCTTGGCTTATACTAAAATAGCTACTGTTCATAAGGATAAAGTATCCATTCCAGGTGTTTTTGCCGTTCTCATATTAAGTGCATTGCTTAGGGCATCTCAGAGGCCATGCCATTTAATCTGTCTTATAAATATGTGTTTCTTAGGTGCTAAGCAGTAAGGAGAGTCTCTACATTAGTCTCTTACAAGTACCCTATATTTCTACTTCTGCGGGAGTCATGGAATTTTGTGTTTGCGTTCCTGAAACAAAGCATTTTTATCATTTGCAGAATGTTAATGGAAAACTGTGAGGATTTTGTTTTCCCAGTATTCTCAGGGGCGAGCAAGTTGCCTATGGCTTCCTGTGTGTTTGCCAAGCTGATGTTGAGGCAGATCTCTGAATAGGTACTGTGCATGCAGAGACTTGATTTGTATGTGCAAAACAGCATTCCCCATAAAGGCGAGAGTGCTGTTGGGTGTCAGACTTTGGACTTGAAATGGAGGGTCAAGAGCGTGTAGTGGAAGCCGGCATCGCCAGCCCCTTAGCTCTCTCTTCACGTATTGTAACAACCGATTCATTTTCAGATCTGTTAACGCTCACTGTTTATAATAACCAAAAATCGTACGTAGACCTCGACATGATGTCATTGGGAGAAAAAAGGGAAAAAACCTTTATTTCCGTTTTAAACATATTTTAAACTCTGCAGGAAATTAGGCTGTACAGAGCACATGCCTTTACTTGCACTAGCTACAGAAATGCAATGTTTTCATTTTGAAAACCGAAGGTTTATGGTTATTGGAAAGAGTTTATGGTTACTTTAGAGTGTCGCTGAGCGCGCGCTGCCCCGGCTGCCGGCGGCGGCGAGTGACGTCGGCGGCGTGCCCGCAGCGGCCGTCACCGTCGCTAGCCTTGGTGCTGAAGCCCAGGCTCCGCCGGCACGGAAACACGTTCTGCAAGGCTACCCGCAACTTCTAAATGATGAATCTCAGTATGCCGCTTAAACAAAAATGGAAAAATAAACTATATAAGTATTTCACAGTTTTGGTTCTTCCTTTATTGTGTAAGTAATTATTTCTTACCTGCAACTGAGTTTACAATTGAAGTTACAGTGTGTTATGACTGTTCTCCCTTAGCAATAAATCCATCTATCCTCACATGGGAAAAGTTTTTTTCTAAGATCAAAGAGACAAGGCGCATAAAGTTCACAACGAAAGTGCATGCGGAATTGTGTATTAGATATTTCTTTTTAAGCAGCAAATTATTGGAATTAATGGTTTATGTATATTTCCTAAAATTGTTTTACTCCCTCAAAATACCATCTTAGAATAAAAAATGTAAAACAAACTAGAAAGCAGGAACTTTGGACTTTTGTGAAAAGTTATTTGGTCTATGTGTAATTATGTTTTAGCCGGTTGAACTATGTATGTGAGAAATTGCTATCAAAACCAGATCTTTACATTCTAGAATAATTTTATGAAAGAAATCATTATTCTTTTGTTAAAAGACTCTGTTCCTGTGTACAATTTCAGAAATTTTCACTTAGATTTAGACATTATCTTGAAGATGAAAAGACCCTCTCTTTGTTTTTATAAAATGCAAAAAAGTAATAGTAGACTGCTGCGTAGTGTGTTTACGTGCAAACAGTTTAATAGAAAATAGTTTTTAATCTTATTTTTGTTCCCATTTTCTAATCTCATAGAATATTTCCTTGCCTGAAAAGTAGCATATAAGAAATTGAGTACAGTATCTTTTAGAGGATTTATGGTAATGCTACTGAATTTAGCTGAGCATAAACAGCATGGTGAGCCCCTCAGGGTCTCTTCATTTTCCTGACACACTCCACTGCTGCCCCATTAACACTTCGTCTGTTATTGCCATCTACTCAGTTTAATGAGTAGCTTTGAATCTGAAGTTCTACGCAAGAAACAATAGCTAAAATAGCTGATGCACCTACTGCAGCTTTCAGTAGAGTATCTTATTCCCTTCGTAATTTTTTTTTAAATAAAAAGAACATTGCTGTTATTCAGCAGTGTAGTTACATCATGACATTTTCTTTAATTATGGTAGACACTAATCACAAGCACTGAGTAATGACTACAAATATGATGCTGTATCTGTCTGTGTAGAAGGTAAACACATGCTGAATAGCTGCTAGAGGAGGCTTTTCCTTACTTTAAAATTCATCCTATTAATACTAACTCTTTAATGTGAAGAAGGAATAGTAATGTTGGAGACTTTGTGCTATCAAAGCAGAATATTATATTTCTTCTAAGAAATCGTAAGACAGAAGGACTATGTGCTGTTTTCTGATACCTGTATAAATCCAACTAACTGCTGTAAAGGGTCGGTATATGGCTCATTAGATTGGATTCCTAAAACTGAATTTATCACAATCATCTGAATATAAGCATAAAACATCTTAAATTATTAAACAATAAGCTGTATTGTCAGACAAGGACTCAACCTGAATTAAAGCCTGAATTAAAGCCGGATGCATCCTGTGCTGGGACACATCATAGGATTTAAGAACAATTCTAATTTTGCCTTGATTGTTAACTCATCAGCAAAAGCAAAAGATCACCCTAAATCACCTTAGATATTTAACAGATATGGAAAGTTTTTGCAGGGCCAAATAAAAAGTCTGAATTATTGAATAAATTTCTGTTCTAGAAAACCGAGGAAATCAGTTGGATACTGGAACAATTTTTTGTATTAAATGCATTGAATGTATTGAAAGCCTGTTTTTAAAAGCTAAAATAACATGTGAGTGATTTTCTCTGTTCCTGGTAAGCTTGCTATCCTTTAGTAAAGTTTTTTTCTTGTTGTTTTTTTCTTTCAGAAAATGAATCTGGAAGAAAATTGGTGAATCCAATCTAGTGGACCTACAAGCACTCTGACAGGCTCAGAGAGCAGAGTCTGGACCAAAGAGCAATTACCCCACCAAACGATTTCAGGTACAATTGACCTAAATATAGCACTCTCTTGAGATTATTGACAAGAGTTCATTTCCTGTAGTGCTTTTCCCATTTGCTGCTCCTGGTAACCACTGTGATCTTATCTGCCTGGTGCTGCATGACTTCTGGGATGCAGCTAAGAGTTCTGTTGTGCATTATCTTTAAACAGACGATTCATGCTAAAAGAGTCATTTGCAGTTAAATTAGATGGTGCATATATTATTCTTGCTGCTGAAGTTACATAGAGCAGGAATGAGTGCCTGAATCCTTATGGATCTGGATACACTGGAATCCTTTTTCCTGTGAAATCAGAAAGGTAGTACTAGTTAATTGTAAATAAATAGGAGATTGTATTTCATTTAAACTGTAACGACAGAGGCAGCTGTGCAGGATGCCTAGGTCGGAAAACTTGCTGTTTCTTTGTTTGTGTATGTATTTGTCCATAAAGTATGGTTTCCCCTAGTTTCATCCTACCTCCTGGCAATCACTGTAGTTATCATATGCTGGCATGAAAACAAATGAGGGTATGACCTGAGTGTGTAAGTGTACAAAATGTGGATGAACTGAATTCAGAGGCTGGTAATGACAAAACACATTTAAGTTTTGAAGAATGCATTTTTCTTAAGCGCCGCTTGCAACTTATGCAAAATGCTGGATACATTTGCATTCCGTGTATGTGGAATATAGAGGAAACAGATGATGTTCCTGTGGTGTTCACCACAGAGATTTTTTTTTTCATCCTATTTATTTTATTTAATTCTTATTTAGAAAACCTATGCATTGCCCAGAAATGCAAAAGGCTAGTATCAGATTCCATGCTGAGTGATTGTTGGGGAGTCATTTTTTACAGACCTTTATTGACTCATATAGTAGGAGACAGTTGTGCTATTATTTTCCTGCATATCCCCTGTGTTTTCCCAAAGGAACATCAGACTGTGTATTTTATTTGGGGAATAAACTTTGCTAATAGTTATAGGTCCCGCTCTGCAATGGAACCTCAGGACAAAGTTCAGTTGAAAGCCGAGTGGTTTATAAGATGGAGACATGTATACAATATATTGGTCCACAGACTTGGTTCCTTTGATGATGATGGACAGCAATTGTAAATTTAGTTAGACTTGGGAATTCTATTCTAAAATAAGATGAAACATGAATCAGTTAATTCCATTACATAGTAATTAAGTTATTGTTGGGAAAAATTAAATAAAATATAGAAGAAAATTTACCTCAGATTTTTTTTTTTTTGTCAGTCTGCTGTGGTGAATCAATGAGACACAGCATATCACAGTGGAAAGCAATAGTAATTTGAAATGCAAGTATAAGAAGAAAGTGGTAAAATAATCTTTGAAGGTGGGATGAGAATATACAAGGCATGATTAAATGGATTCTCAGCTGCACAAGTTGAGGTCGTCTTGTGCTGTGCTTTAGGATCCTGAGAAATCTGTGTAGTCCTTTCTGATGGGAGAAATAAAACAATTTTAAAGTTTGAGAAGTGACGGAATGTACAAGAGAAAATTAAATGGATTAATGAGAGGATTTTTCTGTTGTAGAGTCTTCTACAGAACAAGACAATTAAAGAACCACTGGCCTAGAGGGAAAAAATATAAAATCAATCCTGCTCCAACAGAAAGAGAGAGAGAGAACTCATAAGTAGTTACCAATAGCTCCAGAGTCTGAACTGTAATATTTATCTTCTGTACATTCGATATTTTACAAATAGAACTTCACATAGTCTTATTGACTCTTGCAGTTCTGCAAGGGCATAACCTTGCAGACAAAACCCTGCTGGTGTGATTTCTGCCCACATATAATATATCTAAAACTTGATCTTACATCCTCAGAGGAATATCAGATACACACATCTTGTTAATTATTATCTTTACATTCCAGATACGTGATGTGGCTGACATATAAACAATTGTACATGCTATACATGAGTGAATCAGTTTGAAATTTAGCAACTAACCCCTGAAAGCCTCCTGTAAGCTCCCTTGTCTATGTGAATGCTCTTTCTGAGGATTGTTCACTTCAGCTGATGACAGATAGAAACATCATTCTGGGCCTTATATTAAGCTCCATCTTGTAATATATTATGGACCCAATGAAAGATACAGCACCTTTAGCATTTTAAAATAAAGTTTGACACCCTCAGGGGATGCTCTGATCCCTTACAGGATGCAGACCCGTAGAGAACGATATCATATGTTAGGGATTTTAAGGCACTTTATTCCTGCTGCTTTATTTAGTTTGTCTGCCACCATGGTGAAAAGACATAGTAAAGCAACTCTAATTAGGCAGTGTAGGAATCTCCGGTATGCAACATTCTTCTTAGGCAGCTTGATATTCTTCCTGCTTGTTCTACAGTGCCTGAGGGAATGAGAAAAGTGTGGTCCGTTAATTAGAGAGTTAGCTTAGAGTTCGGAAAGATCAGTTCAGGTTTTGTCTATGCCACAAATTTCTTGCAATACACTTAGCTAAGTATTGAGCAAAATTCAGCAAGACCTAAGGATCAGGGATTCTGACTGTATTTTCTCTGCTTTTGAAGAAGAATCAGGTGTCCTTCCATGTTTCTGGTATCTTAGTTACCTCATTTAAATAACTGAGTAGCCAGAAATCTTAGCTTCCCTCATTAACAGAAAAGAATTCTCCATACTTCTCTATCATAGTGTTGGATAGAGATGTAAGGGTATTGGTGGAATGGCAGGGATGCAGAAAGCAAAATAATGTCTTATCTTAGTTCAAACAGAGTATTACAAATATACTGTCATGATGACAAGTTCATGTTGGCTCTTGGCAGTGTAAGTCTTCCTAATATGACCTTCTAAAAAAAGCAAAGATCATAATCAAAATGTCCCATGTTGCTAAATTTACAGTTTACAAATTACTACTGTAATTTTAAGTAGTAGAAATCATCACATAAAATTGTGCTGCTTTCTCTTTGTCTCTCTCCAGACTTACGTGGGTTCAAAAAAGAGGCAGTAGGCTCTTTAAATTGCAGTTTCTAGGCAGCATCTCCACTCCTGTGAACAGGCATGGTTGTTTACATTGCATGGGCCAGCCAACTGTGATTGATCACAGGCTGCTGCTGATGTTAGCACGCTAAAGAGAACAGTTATGTTAAAGCTAAAAACGTCAGAGCAGGGTCATATCACCAATATGAAATAGAAAAAAAAGAAAAGATTCTCATGTTTTATTGGATATATAGCTCAGTCTGCCAGAATACCTAATCCTTAAATTATCCTGAAAATCTTTTAGGATGNAAAGCTAAAAACGTCACAGCAGGGTCATATCACCAATATGAAATAGAAAAAAAAGAAAAGATTCTCATGTTTTATTGGATATATAGCTCAGTCTGCCAGAATACCTAATCCTTAAATTATCCTGAAAATCTTTTAGGATGTAAAATTAAATTAAACCCGCTATCAAAGGGCATGCTCTCTTCTCACTGCACTAGCAGCTGTATGTATATATCCTGATCCTGTATCAAGGGGAATACACAACATAAGTAAACGTATTTTTAAAGAGAAATCTGATGATTATAGAGCTGATAATTTTTGTAGCAAACACCTAGGTAGTGGTGAAGTAAGAAGTGAAATAGAAGAGGTAAAAAATAATTTTGCTAGATCATTACAGCTTCTTAAGGCTGAATCCCTTCTTTTTTGCTACTCTAGCTTTTTATGAAGAAGAATTATAATGTAGCTTTATTTTGACCAGTTTCCAGTTTTTAACTTTATGTGGTCTTAAATGATTCTTTTGTCTTTATGAATATAGGGTTGTAAATTTTGGTGGGCAAAAAAATCTTAGCACACGTGCACTTTTTGCTTTTTTCCACTTCAGATGAATGACTATATCTAACTGAAGTATTTCTTCTGAAGTCAAGGAAGACACAGAAGACTAATTTGAAAGCCAAGTGGAGTTAAGACAAAGACTTCATTGATCAAATAGGGTTTGGATCAGAGTTGCGTTAGGTCAGAACTATGCTTTTTATACAGTAGAAACAAAGCTTTTATTAAAAAGCCTACATATAAAAAAAGGACTTTCGTACATTGAGACAAAACGGGTATAGAAGTACATTTCTACAGCAACACATTCATCTTCAGTGCACTGAAGAATGCCAAGGAAAGGAATATGCTTGATAAAAACGATAAAGAATCTTATCCAGCAAGTAGCTAAAGTCAACAGAAGGTACATGTTTTCCAGTCAATCAAAGCTATAAAGAGGAATTGTTTTAAAAAAGGTTTTTAAAAGCATGGC
The DNA here is from genome assembly GCA_013398225.1 of Steatornis caripensis. NCBI lineage: Eukaryota > Metazoa > Chordata > Aves > Caprimulgiformes > Steatornithidae > Steatornis > Steatornis caripensis. The sequence goes on from VZSC01002549.1 coordinate 722,815, forward strand.
AGGAGGACAAAGCATGTGCAGATTCTTATAAGCTCATCAGTCCTTTCTGTATACAAATACAGTTTATGACTTTAGTATGTCCTTATTAATGTTATTGCTAACAAAATTTAAAGAAAGAAGCATACTCTGAAAGTTTCCTCTCTTCTTCCAACCACATTTTTGGTAAGATGCAGAGGGAGTAGACACTACCATTTCACTACCCTTGCGCATTTCAAGAAGGAGTTGCTCTACTGTGGTTTGGGAGAGAGCAGGGCATTGCTGCTCAGCAGCTCTCAGTAGTATTGTCCCCAGATGACCATGTGGATGGATTTCTATTTCAAAATCGTGCGGAAGTTAAATATCGCGGAAAATAGCATTCACTCTTGTTGTGCCCCCTTTCATGGCTTCTAGGGAGAAATTTATCTGTCCTCATGTAGATGTCTTCTATATCTATATTACAGTCAATGGAGACAAACTTCTAGGACATGATTCATGTCTTCCAAAGGTAGATGTCTAAATAGGTCAGATGAGTCATACTGTAGAATAGCCTATTCCTTACTAGTGAGAATAAAGGAAACCCAGGGATCAGCTTAGATGTTGATGCTAATATTGCAGATATCTAAAGTGAAATGAAGTCTATAGGAACAAAGAGCTCAAAGTCAGAGGAAAATACCCTACTCTTCAGGAAGCATCTTTGCCTTCAGAGATCCTAGTTTCACTGCACTGGGGGGCATGTACATAGTCATAGTCATGAGGTGATAAATTTTTTAAAAAATTACACCCTCGCCTTCTCCCACTTAGTATTTTAAGATGTGAAAACTGAGTAGACTTTATTGTGTGAATAGGTAATTTATATACATCTATCATCAGTTATTCCACTGGTTCCACAGTGACATCATCTTTTTACTAATCTGTGCTAATAATCCGTATGTACAGGATCTCACTGTGGTTTTGATTGGTCCTTGTAAACTGTTTCAGAACCAGATATTTTTTTCTCAATCTGAAATCTCTGCAAGTAGGCAGAGAAGCGAAGATATGTAATCAATTCAGGCTAGTAGACTAATTTAAATTGTTTCCCCATCATAATCATTATTGTTAGTGACAGAGTTTCACTGAACTCCCCAGTAGATGAGGTGGTTTGTGCAATATTCCTGGAAGTCCCCATGATTAATATTTTCAAGAGCTAACAAACGAGTTTTGCAGAAAGAGTCTGCTTTATTTTGATTGTGTTTAAGTACCATCCATAAGCATTAAAATGGAACATACAGAAATGCACAAAATTATTTATTATATATTTAAAATACAAAATCAACAAATAAAGACCTGTCCAAAACACTTGAACACCAATGCAGCTTTTTCAGATTCTGCCCTTCTCCTATTGTTTGCAAAACTCCAGATCCCAGAAAACCTGCAAGCCTTTTGTCAGATGCATACCCAGGAGTAGCACAGGGATGACAGCCTGGAGTAAGCAGATTGCTAGTGAGGCTAGCAGGTGCCCAAACATGCTGTTCCATGACCCAGTGTAAAGACGCCAGAAATAATCTCAAATGTACTTCAGTAAATAAATGCAAAAAACCCTCAGGCTTCAGAAATNGTAACCAGATTGCTAGTGAGGCTAGCAGGTGCCCAAACATGCTGTTCCATGACCCAGTGTAAAGACGCCAGAAATAATCTCAAATGTACTTCAGTAAATAAATGCAAAAAACCCTCAGGCTTCAGAAATAAGGTCTGTAGAACTGTCTGAGATTAAGCAAGAAGCTTAAAGTTAGAAAACCAGTGTAATAATTTCTACTATGCAACAGATTAGCTGTGTTCAGGTAGTGATGCCTCTCGGCCAAAATCTGTGTTTTGCCACTTAGATAGATGGCACGTTTTTCAAAAGCATCTGAGAGCAGAACTACGATGGGTTCAACGGATGAAAACATGAAATTAAGTTGCATCACATACAAATGTTGACTGAACATCTCTACTTCATTTTCCCTGTCTGTCCGAGTTTCAGTATTATAGCTGTCATCGTTTGTAGTTGTTTCAAATGTGTAAACAGCACTAAAAATTGCTTTCTAAGTGCAAGTGTTGTAAAATCAGTTTATCTTACTATTAAAGGTAAAAGTAGATTCGTAGCTACAGAACATGTTTCTTTGATCAGCCTGAAAACAATTTGCTATAGATGAAGTAAAATCCAAATGTCTGTGTTAAGCAATTGCGTTTAACTTTAAATACAGCACTATCAGGACTGTGATAAGTGAACTTGAACTTGCAGAATGCACTGTGAAATTGTCAGAATCATTGGCATAGTCAGTACTGTGTGTTTAGTATGTAAAATAAGATCAATGCAATAAAATGCATGGCTGAAATTGAAAGGGGTGAAAAGGAGTTAAAAAAGCAGGTGTGAAATTTTACTTGCATTTTAAATATTATATTTAAAGTTGAAATCCTTCTGCCACTGTAGCCCTTTGCAAATCTGCTTCTGAATGTATAGTGTGTAAGATATCTAAAAGTTGCTAAGAAATAAGGGAGAGTATTTGTGACAGAGGAATGATGATTACTATAGTTTTTAAACACCAAAAGAAATGCCCACGTGATAAAATTTTCTGGATGAACAAGTATTTCCATGGTAAAAAGCACTTTATCTTAAAATTTTATTATAAATGTAAAGCGAAGGCATCCAAAGTTCAGAAGGTAGCTTACAATAGATGATGCAGGAGAGACAGGAACTTAGCCTTCCAAAGATCATGAACATGCATATACAGTGCATGTTCTGAAGTACCCGCTGAGCTGGCTCTGTGCAAAATGTCAGTGTTCTTTATATAAGAGATTAGAAAAGCAAAATCTTGTATGTAGTATTCATTAGCAAGGCACATAATTCCTTTGAGCCATGGTAAGCCAGGCAGTGCANAGTGCATGTTCTGAAGTACCCACTGAGCTGGCTCTGTGCAAAATGTCAGTGTTCTTTATATAAGAGATTAGAAAAGCAAAATCTTGTATGTAGTATTCATTAGCAAGGCACATAATTCCTTTGAGCCATGGTAAGCCAGGCAGTGCACACTGAAAAGGAAAGCATCTTTTAAAACGGAGATTTTACCTTAAATATGTAGCCATATATTACAAATGTGATGGGTCATATATTTGAGCGCAAATGAAAGCAAGGAATGAACTCATAGAACAAGATACAATCTCTGAATCAATATTGATATAAGAGACAGACTCATTCTTACAAGACAGAATATTTCAAATGGAAGCCACTTAATTAATCAGATGTACATATATATCTACCCATATGTACACAAGGAGCCTGTGGTTTTCACAAACACAATATGAAAAAGAGGAAGCGAAGGTTTGATTTGGCTTAGTCTTGTACGTATTTGAACAGGGCTGATAAAAATATACATGTTTAGGCTCCACATCTCTTAGGGTCCTACTAACTACTTGTCTCAGCACCTTTTTCCCAGTAGTCTGTAACCAAACCTAAAAGTGATGGCTTGGTTTCAAAATTTGGTGTAGTACTTTCTTCAAGGTTTTAAGTTGCCAAAATACTGATGTCTACCTGAAGGTGTCTTGCTCCCTTCTTAGTCGATGGAGTTGGAACAGTAGGCGACTGGTCTGCTGAATCTCTTTCTAGGCTACATTGACTTTACTGAGTAGATACTCACTGACTGCATTGGAAGTTTTCACAATGGTAGCATGTACATGCCTAAATTTAATCTTCACCTTTCCTTCTTGTAATATGGCCCTTTTGCAATCCCTTAATTGTCTGGAGTGGTGTACACGATGTATACAGCAAAGTAATGCAACAAATCTGTCCTGTCCTATACAATTTTTTCATATTTTATTAATAGTTTCTTTTGTTAGAGAGGGCTTCTAGATTCTGTAGAATACTGAACTTCAAAAATATTTAAACTAAAGTTCAGATATTAGAAAGTGTTAAGTAGTGGTGGACAGCTAAGGGTATGCACAGAAGTTGCCGTGGTAATTACGTGTCCAACCTGTCTGAAAATTGAAATGGGTTAAGTAAATAATTTGTTGAAGTATTTAACAAAATCTCTTAAATGTGAGCTTGCATTTCTGGGCATTTCATTCTACATCTATGAATATTTATAAATAGCCTAATGTTTGAATCCATTTTTCTAAGTTCAAAGAAGTTTTGTTTTCTTAAAGAGTAATTGATGAGTGGCAAAAAAGTCAATGGTTAATTCTTGCTGGAAAACCCTTCAGAGTCAACTGAAGTCTGCATGATTTTCTTAAATTCTTTTATGGAGATTAATTAACTGATTCTTTTTGAGGAATATTAACGTATAGAGCTTACGCTCAATGTAAACAAGAAAGTTGTATAATAAGGGAATGGCCACCAGAAAGGGTCTGCATATACTTTCAAACAACAAGAACAACAAAATACTTGCTTGTTTAATGGGACAGTGTTTTTCTCCTGTTCTTACTTACAGTCTTACAAAGCTGCAGACAGTCTGTTTAGTGAGCCCAGTAACAAGCACAATAATAAAGACCTGTGGAGTAGCCTTTGGTGAGAAGACTTGGAGAATTTGTAGAAAGGAAGAAACGTCTTACTTTTAGGATGATTTCTTGTGTCCTGTACAGACCTCATCAAGTCTGTTACGCTGTGATGATGGGTGTTCACTGAAGCTGACCCTTCTTCACCTCCTTTTTATACATTTATTACCAGTCTGACTTTCCAGGCTCCTGAGAAACACATTGAAGTTAATGGAAGCTGGATATACTCTTTACTTGTGAGAATCAGTCATAAATTTCTTGGTGAACACATGTAGTTTAATTAATTCAAAAGACAATGGTAGGCAGCAGGAACTACTATGCTGTAGCATATTACATAGACGATGGTCTCTATTCTTTAACCTGCATCTTTTGCTGTTTATGATGCTAAAGGAAAGTTTTGGCTAAAATCTGGATGCAAAATTTTTGTAGAAGATAAGAATAATTGGTAATGCAATAGTCATTCCAATATTCCAGTTGTTACAACTCATTCTATGTGTATGCATTGTGAAGACTTCTTTATTTACATGATCACATATTATTTTTCTTGCAAGACCTTTTCTTCATTCAGTTCACATCATATATGATAGTCGCTTAATGAGCAGCTGTTGAATATTATGTTTTCTTGACATTGTTCAGTGTGTGGCCCCATACCTTGTTTACTACAGAGTATTTAAGCCCTGCTCTGAAGACAGAATTATTCATTATTATTAATTTCCTTTTGGGATTTTCCTAGTGATGATTACTATAGCATCTAAGTGATGAACAAACATTAAATTAGCTTTACTGCAGGGCCCTGAGATCAGAAAACAACGTGATTTCCGTTTTATGTCTGGGGAACCATGGCCCAGAGAAACTGTGTTCAAAAGGTGCCACTAATCTACAAGACCAGCCTGAGGTGCTTAGATCCGAAAGCATCGACTCCTTACTGTTACACAGAACTTTTCCAGCTCAGGTCTTCCTGTTTCCAGATGTGTTCCTGAGCTTTCATCACTTCTGCAAATTCAAATGCCTCATTTCAGTAAGTCACGTGGAAATTAAGAATATACTCTTAGGGACCACCTGTAATAAACCTAGTTTGAATGACTACCATGGGAACTTTATGGCAAGAAAAGATAGAATCCTACTTTCTAGGCCGACATCCAGTTACCGTAACCATTCTTTCCCATCTTGCAATGCTGGCCCATTTTTAGTGCATTTCTTCAAAATTCTTCTCCAAATGAACCTTCTTCAGTACACAGTTCTGATTCATCCTTAGAGCAAGGCCATCTTGTGCACTGTATGAGGCAGGTGTATTCTGGGAAAAACGGTGTATGAGTCCTGCCATTAGCCTCCATCATGATGCCCATTTACAAGACGAGGACAAATTAGGTTATATAGGTAACCTGGCATTTCTGACCTCTTTGTCCTTGGTTTGGTCATGCTAAAAAAGTTACTTAAAAAATGTCTGTGAGAGAGGAAGAGAGAGAGACAGAGGGCAAGATAAAGAGTACACGCTTACCATTTAAAAATTAGAAACCCATAAGAATATCTTAACTCCCATCTGAATGATGAGATGCTTGGAACCTTAAAATCCCCCAAACCATGTTGTACCATTCATCTGTTAAAGAAGATTCATGGAATAATCTTTTGTGAAAACTACTTCTGGAGGAATAAGACACAAGATACTTTTTTTCATTACCATCAGACACCATAGATATTTACTGACAGCACAGGAATCATGAGAAACTGGAATTTGTTTCCCAGAAGTCCCCAAAGGGTTTTTTAGTCATTATTGATTCCCTGCTCAATTCTCAATGACCTTTTCTACCCCTTTTCTCTCTGTCTGTTATAACTCTGAGTATAACCCAGTCCTGTGTCCTTAGCAGAACAGTTCTAGTTCTCACTGCCCCATTGGCTTCTTGTCTTGTGTTGTTCTTGTTTTTAACCCTGAGCATAGCGCAAGTACTGGCTCTTTACCTCCTTGTCTTCAGTGCCTTTCTACAGTCAGTGTCTGTATGTCTTCATCCCTCATTCCCCCAGGGCTGGATTCCCAGGCTTTTGTATGTCCTTCTCATTCCCACTGGCTCTCCAGCCAGAATTCCGTCATCAAGCTCTTTTTTCAGTTTCTGTGCCTCCAAGTATCCATCGCTTGTCTCTTTGCACGCCTGTTCCAAGTACTACCATTAAATGTTGGCACTTCCTCTGTCTTTTCTCTCCATTGCTTCATTTTTGCTTGGACAGTAAGGAACTGATCAGAACTCTCTTCATGTAAATGTCACTGTAAATTTGAGAGCAGACACTCTGTTTACTCTAGGACAATGTTGCATGAGTTTTATTTTCTTTCCTCAAAATTTGGACTTAAATCTAAATATAGGAAACAGAAGTGATGCACCCATGACTAGTACTCAAGACCTGACCCTGTTCCAGGCAAACTTGTGTAGTCCTGCTAGATACATACCATGTCTGCTCCTACACAGGCATTTCTGCTTTTCCTCTCCGTTCCTGATCACACTTTATCTGATCATCAGTCTTGAATCCAGACAGGTTCTACTTGACAGAACCAGACTTTTGGGATGTTGCATGGATGCAACCTCAGAATTCAGCAGTGAAATGAGACATACTGGTTATTTGAGTTACAGATGCACCTCTTTACAGATCCCACTAACAGCTTGGCAGGTTAATCTCTTCCTCTCTCAACAGACTGTTAAAGTAATGTAATAGCTTAAACAGATCCTATGCAGAAAAACGCTGCAGTACCAATCTATAGAAATTGTACAGTGCCATATACTCTTAGTTCAGTTTCCTTGTTGCACAGTTGTTTAAGTTTTGAATCCAGAAAGGATCACTGGTTTACCTAGTATCATATCTTGCTTAACACAGGCTGGATAATTTTGTCTGCATACTCTTGTATTGTTCTGTAGCTGAAGATAGCCTAATCATTATTTGATCTTGAATTTAAAGTTCCAGAAGGTGGTGGATGAGATTCCATCCTCCCTAACTTGTAAACCTTTCCATCACTTCTAAAACATTTCTAGAAATCGTAGCCAGTCCAAGAGGAACTGAGCTAACATCTTGTGAAAGTGGTGTTCCGTGTGAAAGGAGACAAGGTAGTACTGGCAAATACTCATTTTGCATTGATTAATTATTGTATTTAATTTCCATGCTTTCAAAATGCACAATTTCTTGGAAGCCTCACAATACTGCTCTCTTCTTCTACTGCTTCTGGCTCTTTCACTCAATTGTACTTTGCTTTGTTGTCTTGGTGCCTCATTCTTTTCCTGCAAGGGATTTGGAAGAGCCCATGATCAATAAAAGATTTGGGAAAAAGATGCCAGGACCGTCTAAGCTTTATAATAGAGTCTGTAGGGAATATTTTAAATGAGGGCAAGAGTATTGGATTTGGAGCAAGACAATAAAGATGGTTAGATTGATTAGAATAAATATGGGAGATGTGTGCTTAGTTCCCTTGCTCACATCTTCTTTCTGCTCTTGTCTTTCTTTGACACAGTTGCTTATTGATAAAATGGGAATAACACTGTCTCACACATATTAAAATAGTGACCTCACAGATACCATAGAAAGAAGAAAGACACTGATTGCACTCAACTGATGTAGTATTACAGCTTGTATGAGTACTGTCATTGATGGTCTGTCTTGTATGAGTGCTATCGTTGGTGGATTGGGAAGTTTTAAACCTAAGACAACTGAACTTTTCCAAACCTTCATTTGACTTGCACAGTTCTGACAATTGTTTTATTATCCCCACCTCCCCTCAAGTGATACTCATGCTTTCATGGTTTGTATTACCTTTGAGCTTCTTACAGCTACTCGCTACTGCTCATATTTCACCACTAATCCTCTTTGTCCAGAATTCCCTCTGTCTTGCCCTTTTACTTGAAATCTCGTCACCTGCAGCCCATTACTCTGTCCACAGCAACTTCCTTCTCCTTTGACTTATGTGCCCGCAGTCAGTGTAGAAGGACTTTTGGTCTGCATGAAGGTGGTGAGGCATTGAGAACACATATACCAGTGAGGATATGAATGGAAATAACAGTCAAATGTAGTATAAATATATAACTGCTCTGTGGAGAAGAAGGTATATACATCTGTTTTCACAGCAGTAGCTTCTGAGTTGTGTGAAGTAGCTCTTTGATCTGAATGACATGTTCTTAACTCAGGAGGAATTATTTGTGGAGTTAAGAACAGTCTAATTGTAAGAGAGAGGAACTGAGCTGTGTACTGATGATGCCTGTACTCGTTATGCTTACGGTGTCCTGTTTGTTTTCGTAGTTGGGGTAGCCCACAGCGGATGTGAGCTCTGTTGATTCTGCTGTGTCCTCACTGCTTCGTCACTCAGGTGTGTGTATTAGGGACATATTCCATAGTTGTTTATACTGAGATGTTCTAAAATTATTTCCAAGTAGTTGGGAAGACCTATCTGCCTTCTGGGTATGAATTGTTCAAACAGCAGAATTCAACCACTGTGGGAGCGAGTTGAGTCTTTTGTTTTGCTGGAAGATCTGCATAAAAGCATGGCCAGATTCTGTCTCACACAAAGGATAGTGGCTTAGGTTTATGTGCTGTCAAAGGTCACAGATTTTCCTATGAAGGGTTAAAACTAAAAGTGTGTAACGCCCAGATGAGTTACAGCCTCCACAGCTGTCATCACCTCACTCAGCTTTGAGCACATTGTGCAGTTCCCAGTTCACACTGGTCTTAAATATTGACTAACATGGCACGATTAATAGCTCAGAGCATTTTGTAGACGTAGTTCAGAACAGTTTTGTAGAGCTAAGAATCTATCCATGCTGTCACATTGGACAACAAGAAAAACAGCATCGATCCCTTCCTTCTGAGGTCAGAATTTTGTAGATCCCAGCTGAGTGAGCTGGTGGTCAAGAAAATGGGCCCTCAAAAAATAGCAACCAAGACTGAACTGTTTTCTTTAAACAAAGTAGACACAGGCATGGCTAGTCTCATGCTGGCTGTATTTATTGCCAAATTATAGCTGAAAATGTAGATGTGAACGAGGAATTACAATCGGCACAGAAATTTAACAAATTTTCATGGAGCTAGTAAATGCTGTCCTCCCACTAGATTTGTACAAACCTGTGTATTAAATGCAGAGGCAAAAAAGGACCTTTTGTGGCTGCAGGATCTCACACATGGCACAATGATGACATTGTCTGACTAGAGAAAGAGATTTTATTGGATCCAAAGAGAAATATCGCTTTACAGAATCTCTTTTTTCTCCTGACAGACATGTTCTAGTTCATAATTTTTAAATTTTTAATAAAAAACATACCAAATTTTCTGCTCATTTGGTCTGAGTCTGGAAAGCAATGTTTTTAAATAAAGAATGATGGACTTAATTCTACAACCTTATTTATGTGAGTAGTCCCACAGTGACTACTCTATTTATCAGTGCCAAGGATATCTAAGATCAGAAAGCTCTTTCCTTTCATTTCCTGAAATCTAAAAGACAGAAATCTATTTCCAATTCTCAGAGAAGCTTTAGGATGCTTGGGGCTTTGTCCACCGTAACTGAGTTTACACGCCCTAATGATGTGTAACATTCTTATCTGTTTTGTTTCTGTTTGAGTGATGAATAATGAGCACTCGAGCACAAACCAAGCTAAAATTGGGGGAAGTAAAATTAAATACACATTGATACAAAGGGGGTATTATCTTCAGTGGGAAGCCCTGTGTTCTACTGAAAAGTATTTTTCATGCAGTACTTGCCTCTCTCCTTTCCCTTCCATGTACTTACGTAAACCTTTGCAAAGCAAATATTTTTTTTATTAGCATGATTTGGTGAAAAGTTCCTTGTACGAATAGAATCGTGCACTGATTCTTGAATTGTTAAAGCAGAAGATGTTAACATCAGATAATCAGCCTTTTGTTACCTAAATAAGCAGCTTTGATTGTTGTGTTTTTCATACAGAATGTGTAAGAGAGCATTTTACAACTCCTATGTGTGCCATTTGTTGAAGATCATGTGCCGCTTAGTTTTCATTGTATTATTATTACTCAGAGACCTTTTTATGTTATGAGATACCTCTGAAGAGTATACATTTTTGAATATTCAGCAGTAAAACTTGCTGACACTCTACCTGTAGTTGCTAAGCATTACAAATGGTGGTTTTATTTTGATTTTTTAAAATGTTTCGAAAGACTTGGAATTTTCAGTTTTCAAAAAGACCAGATTATATTCCAGCCAGATATCCATTGGAATGCAAAAAGTCACTTTCAATCACCATTTTTCCTGCATTTACTTGGTGTTAGTAATCAGTAGGGAATGTACTCATTATTGTATGACCAAGTAACAAGAGTCCTGTGGCAGCTGTGAGCAGCTGGAAGAGATTAGAGCAACGCCTAAAATGCTCTTAGCTGTATGAATGCTGCTGCAGGAAAGATCCTGCGCTGAAGATGTGATCCTTACTCTCTTCCTCTGCATAGTCGAGAATCTGGGTCTCTGTTATACTTTTAGCCATTTGACATTGAAACATCAGAACGTGTATTTTGGTTGGGAGCACAGATATGTAAGGTATAATTTACCAGCAAAAATGCTTTTAGAAATTCAGGTCTTCTCCTGCATCTGTTCTCTCCTTGGAAGAAGAATAGTGTCAACTAACCTGGAAATCTAATGTTCTGTTATAGCACACTCCTGGCACCAATGTCACAGTTCCTTTTTCATAATCTTCCAAAATCCTGATAGAGTCTGGGATTCTGATCTACTGACATGGCCCATTGTACATCTCTCTGATGTCAAATATTAAGTGAATCTAATCTGATGAAGGATTTGTCTAGCTCTCATATTGTTAGCCTATTTATTCTTTTTTCAGAGAGGCAAAAGACTCTGAAATTTTGGTGTGGTCATTAACATAATAATGTTTCATGTTCATAAAAAAAAATCTATTATACTTTAAAGAGTACAGACTTCCAGAAATATATTCCTTACAACTATGGTAAAAGGATTCCAAGCTATTTATACTTCTCTTAATAATTATTAACTGTTGAAACATGAATAGGGTAAATTTTGATATGAAATATGACAATTACATTGCTATTTATGTTTCGTTTTCCCTTCAGTTTCCTTTAGTTTTCAGTTTGTATCCACTTACCTTGATATCTTGAGGTCAGATTTCAAAGGTGATTCACATTCTTTAAGACATGTACAGTACTGACTGGGATTTTGTGAAGGGCCCAGACTGCTAAGCTTCTTATATAGGAAATCTCATCTCCATTGCTGGGACTTAAGATATAAGCACTCCTGGAAATACTGCTAGATCCTTACTGTACTTTCGCATATGAAAGTACCTTTGAAAATCTGTTCCTAAGGGCCCAGGTTATACACTAAGCTATATTAAAATCCTGATGATTTCTTCACACACACACAAACTGATAAACTGTGAAATCGCTATTCCATCTCTCCAGTTTATCGCCTCCTCTTCTGTCCTTCTTACACAGAATCACACAGTAATTCAGGTTGGAACAGATCTCTGAAGGCCATCTAGTCCACCGGCTTGCTCAAAGCAGACCCAGCTTCAAAGGTAGATCAGGTTGCTTGGAGCCTAGTGCTGCTTGGAATGTCTCCAAGGATGGAGGCTTCAGATTGCACAAGGTGCCGTCTTTCTGTGTACTCTATTCCACCCTCATTGTGATTTTTTATTTTTTAATCCAGCTAGCTAGATATGCTACTGTTCTGCTGGTCTTTTGATGCACATGTAGATGCTGCTCATCTGTTCCTCTTCTCTAACTCTTCTCTTTTCCCCAGTGATCCCTTTTTACCCTATTTTCTGGGCTCTCTTACACTTGCTGTCACTTTCTCCTGATTTTCTCTTGACTACGTCACTCTGGCTCCTTCCGTTCATAATTCAAGAGTGTATTAGTCTTTATCAGTGTTCCCAATCCTTAGAAAACCATGCTGACTCTATTTGCCTTTCCATTACTTCCCACTGTTACTCCAAGATCACTCCATGTGCTATTTATGCATTCACATTCTGTTGTGTTAAAAGCATCTGATCTTCAGTAGTGTTATAAACCCCTTCAAATGGCTTCTGTCTTTCTTGTTAGCTGAAACCACTCTTACCAGATTACCTAATGATTCCCTCTTCGCCAGGTCTTCTCCTCTCACACTGTTAGTTTTGTTCTTATTGAATCTCATCATACCTTGTATCTTTGGCTCCTTTCTTTCTTTTTCTTCTAAATCTTTAACGATTCCTTTCCTCCATCCTTTGAGTTGTCTTGATCTGACTTCTGCCAAAATCCTTATGAGTTCTAGTTTTGATCCGTCTCTCCTCTCCTTTTACACATCACCTCTACAGTTCTATCCACAAATAAATAGAATTGACATCTCTGTGCTGCTGACTCAGATTTATATCTGTACTTCAGATATTATAATAGCAGCGCAAGATGGGCATGATTAAAAAGAGCTTCCCTCTTAAACCCTCCTTACTGCTTGCTTTCGCAGTCACTATCTTGTCTGTCAGGCCAATAATACAGATGTTGCCTTTGACAGGCCTCTTCAGAAACTCCTATCAAGGCTATGTCTAAATATTTCAGATTCCTTTCTTCATAATGTATCTAAGCTGTGGTTCTTAATCCCGTACCAGTAAATCTGTTGAAGTTCTCTTATGGTGTATCTACACAGGGTATTACAGCATATGTTCTAAGGACCTGACATGATGTCCACGCAGTTTTTAGCTAGAAACCTTTGGCAATATAATAAAAATATTTCATATAGGAAAATAACATTTATGAGTGGGTAAATTGTGCATTGCTTAAGTACGTGGGAATGTTGTGCAACTTACATAGTGTTTGGGGTAAAAGGTGGAAAAGTTGCAGTAGGCAAACAAATCTCAGGAAATCCACTTTATAATAAGTCTTAAATTTCGCTGTCGAGTACAGTTTTATTTTTTAACTTCATCCTTGCCTTTCTGCTGCAGTCAGCATGTAAAATGTACATTACTGCTATATTGTTTATCCACCATTTCTGATATCTCTGGATTTAGCTTGGCGTTACCATATGTAGTTGCACAACAGGATGGTTCCTTTGCTTTGGGTTTCTGTATTTTGGCAGATAACAATCAGTGCTGTAACTCTGGATTTGTGTTGTCACATTAAATCTGCTGTAAAAATTCACTCTTCCTGTAAGGCAAACAGGATCCTGAAGATTTGCATGCTGTTCACCTGGTGTGCTTGCTCTTCATCACAAGATTAAATATGCTTTGGAGGTTGAAAAATAAGCTTGGCAAAATCAACATTTATGTCAATAGTAGAAAATGTAAAATGTTTCCAACCTCAGAAGTCAACGAAGCTACTGAAACATAAGTAAATACTCAGAAAAAATTTTAATTGTATCATGGTCTGAGCATAGGTGTATTGCTTCCTGGGGCAGACAGTTGGCTGCATAAAAGACAGAAGAGAGTAAGGGTAAAGAGGAGGGCCATGAATTCAGTTTCCAAACTGTTTCTTTTGAAAAAAAAATTCATTTCAGAAAACATCTAAGCATTTGAGATACAATGAGATTAGAGGGGCTGCATATGAATTAAATTCCCCTAATGTAATTTTAAAATCTTTTACAGTTTTTTTTCCCCTCAAAAATGCCCGAAACCATATAAGCAATGAGAAGGGCAGTATGGGTTGAGTGATAAAACTATCACAAATTAAACCAAGAACGTTAAATAAATGGACATTTCTTTTCCTTTAAGTTTTATAAGCCTCCAAGTTACATTTTTTTATATTTTACTTTTATCCACTGACCTTAATTAAGACTCATCAGAGGTATTTGCGTTTTTATGGGATTTTTTCTTTTAGCTGTACTGGATGTGACCTTTAGTAGCCTTTTTTCTTTAAATATGTTCTCAAGGTCTTCCTCTGATTTGAGTGCTGTTGGCTCATCTGGCATTGAGATTTTGCAGCTTTATCTGTTTCAGAGTAAAGGTGATCAGATGCGGCTATGGTGATCTGCAGATTAGCTGGTATGGTATTGCAAAGTACTGGATCCGCAATCCCGTTGCACTCTTAACAGAGACAGAAGTTGAAACTTTCCATGAATAAGGTCTGTTTTCAAGACCTTAAATAGTCTTGAGAAACTACTTCAAAACTCTGTAGTAGAATCTATTATAATCATACTAGTGATGTACTGATATACATTACTACAACAAAGATAGGAAAATGCCCTGGCTTTGTATATACGGTTTTAAAACTGCTTGCTGATATATTTCGTCTAAGCATAGGGTTGTGTTTTGAAACTGTAGTGCTGCGAAGAGTGGTATGCTGAAAGCCTTCATTCAATGTAGCGCGACCGGGGCAGAGTATTGCAGTTAAGCATAAATATAATCCATAGAGTCTATTCTGTTCCTCTGTCCTTTCTCATATGCATATTATCTATCTTTTTGAAGAGGGAGGAATCTCTTTTTGTATGCTCGTAGCTCGTACTGAGGGAGTCATCTCTTTTTGTATGCTCAAAGCAGTGAAGTTCCACTGTTGCTAATGCAATATAAATTGCTGTTCACTAATAATAACTTTAAATGCCCTAAGCTTATAGTATTTACTGCTTGCAGAGAAGGTAGACTGTTAAGATGCTATTCCCATGGCTTTTTTTTCACCCTCTTTGTAAAAGAGTCACCCTAAAAAACAGGCAGGTGGAAGAGTTGTGATTTGACTGCTAGTCCGGAGGGAGCTGGTCGGAGACCATTGTGTTCATTTCACATAGGCCACTGAACAGCTCTCAGTCCTTAACAACTTTTATCCATTACTTTAGCTAGGTTGGGTTTGAACTAGTAACATAAAGGTGAAAGGCCCTGTGGACCATTATCAATCCCTAGTCACATAGACCTCTTTTGCTTGTCTTCTTAATTTTGTGCTTCATCAACGAATGGGATTGTAGCACAAAGCATCCAGAGCTTTTGGTATGGACTGTACAGATATTGTAAAGCACCTGGGGACACAAGGGGAGTTTCTATTAATAATTCAGGCTCACTGTAATGCACTACATGAACTAAACTTTTTATACATTTAATCCTTAAAAGTCCCATCAGTTTCCCCCTTATCCTCCCACCTCTCTTTCTTTACTTTGCAATAATATTTTTTTGCACTGATGTGAAATTTTACCAGATTTTCTTTAGAATTTTTATTTCTAATTTGTCTCACTTTTTTCCCTGACAAAGTATGATATGGTGAAAAACAATGGGAAGAAAAATGAAATTTTTTCCAGCGTGCCTCTTTCATTCACATTATTCCTGGGGTGCATTAAGAAGAGTGTGGCCAGCAGGTCGAGGGAGGTGATCCTCCCCCTCTACTCTGCCCTGGTGAGGCCGCATCTGGAGTACTGTGTCCAGTTCTGGGCTCCCCAGTTCAAGAGAGACAGGGAACTACTGGAGAGAGTCCAGCGGAGGGCCACAAAGTTGATTAGGGGAGTGGAGCATCTGTCTTATGAGGAAAGGCTGAGAGAGCTGGGTCTGTTCAGCCTGGAAAAGAGAAGGCTGAGAGGAGATCTGATCAATGCTCACAAATATCTAAAGGGTGGATGTCAAGAGGACGGGGTCAGACTCTTCTCAGTGGTGCCCAGCGACAGGACAAGGGGCAATGGGCACAAACTGGAACACAGGAAGTTCCACCTGAACATGAGGAGGAACTTCTTTACTGTGAGGGTGACAGAGCCCTGGCACAGGCTGCCCAGAGAGGTTGTGGAGTCTCCTTCTCTGGAGATATTCAAAACCCGCCTAGATGCATTCCTGTGCAACCTGCTCTAGGCTAACCTGCTTTAGGAGGGGGGTTGGACTAGATGATCTCTAGAGGTCCCTTCCAACCCCTACCATTCTATGATTCTATGATTCTATGATCTCTGCTTGTGTGTTTAAGTGCGTGCTTGTGTGTGTGTGTGTCCACATCCTTATTATCTCTGCTTGGAATAAAGTTCTGGGATGTATTACAAACTCTATACGGAAGTACTGAAAGGAAGGACTAACCTTGCTTTAGTATGACTTTTAAGTAACAACGTAGGACCATGTGCATACTCAGTACATAATTGCCAGTATCATGTTGTGTAACCACACTGGTACTGTGATACAGTAACTGTCATAAAACCCAAATAACATCTTTTGAAATCTGCATATTACCCTTTAAATACTTGTTGAATATAAATTATGGAAAACCAATTAGTTATTTCTATCTTTCTAAGCCCCAGACAATAGTTACTATTCGAAATCTCTGCAATAACAACAAACAAAACCCTGACTGAAAAAAAATTTCAAAATTCTAAGTATTATTACTAAACTGGGAATAAGGAGGTTTCAAGCTTACAGATCAATATCTATTCCTATTTCTTAGCAGGGAGGGTGTATTCTTTCCACATTTATGAGCATAATTAAGTGTTTAATTCAATTAAAGGATAGTTTGTAGCTCTGCAGCATGGAAAGCCATGTAAAACCCTGGAAGCTGTGAAAATTGGCTCCACACTCGGTTAGCTCATGCAGCAAAGAATTAGCTGAAATGGGAAGGCAATTACCAGCAAAACTCTTATGCAGCACTAAGCTGTAGGCATCGAGTTAGCCAACCAGGAGTTGTACAGGCTACACAAATGAACCCTTTCTCTGCTGACACACACCAGTTTCAGGAAGCCTTGTAAATCTAGCTGCTGTTCCCGGCTTGCTACTTAAAAGTCACATGTAACAGTGCAAAACCCAGCCTCTTTTCAGAAGAGAGCTGTCTCTGTAGCTCTCCATAAGGATAAAAAATGGGCCCGAAGTTCAGGTGGTTATTAATCATTAGATTGTGGTGATCATTATTAGCAAATATCCACCCTCAGAGCAGCATTCACATACTGGGTTCTATGCTCAGATCTGTCACTGTCAGCACTATGTTTTCTTTTAACATCTGTGATTCTGTTTTTTAAATCTACATAATGAGTATATCATTTCTATGCAGTACTTAGACGGTGAATGACATCTTGCATGTCGAGCGCAGGTACCAGCCTGCATTGTCAGGCTCGTTCTGCTTGCTGTCCAGGCTGACTGGATGTCAGCCGGGTCTGGCCCATCACTCTTACGACTGTGTTAGCACAATCTTCTGCCTGAGCTAATGAATCCCTGACCGACCCTACTTTGTGTCTGGCCAGGTTGGAGCATGGGCAGAAGAGCTGGCGTCTGTTACAGTCCTGGATGTGCATAGACAAGCCCAGAAGGAGGGCTGGGTGGCAAAACGAATCATTTTCATAAAAACAGGTTGGCGGCTCTTAGTCCACCAATCCAAAATTGCATGAACTCCCACAGCTTCTGTTTTATTGGCAAGGGTTTCTGTTTTCCACCTCATTGTGCAGGGTCACGCCGAGCGCCTCACTCCACAGATTAGTGCCCTCTTTACTCTGCGTGTTAGGAGATGTTCAGCTGGGGAGGCTCTCTAACTACTGCAGAGAGAACAAGATGTGTCCCTGGATGTTTATAACGCTCTTTTGAATTCCTCAGATGAAACGTGGAATATGCATGCAAAGTGTTATTATTGCAGGGACATTCAGAGGGAATACTGAGTGCCTGCAGGAAAATGAATTTAAACTGCAATCCTGTCGGATTCCTTCTCAACACAGTCAGGGTACAGGATCCAGACCATAATGAGAATCTATATTTGAACAAGGAGTCTAAAAGCAGCTTTTTAAAAGATCTGAAAATGTGTTTCTTCATCCCCCTGATCTGAATTTGGCAGCAGTGTAGTCCCTGGGGGCTGCCATTTCAATGATAGTTCCGACAGGAGACCCAGCCTAATGACCTGTATCAAAGCGAGAGCAGTGCTGCAGCCAGACGTACAGGAAGCTGCTGCTGCCAGGAGACACTGAGGACTGGGGATGATTTCTGGAGCCGCTCAGATGTGGGATTTGCCGTCAGCTCCGAGTCGTGTTCTGAGCAGGATGTTTTGTATTATTTGAATACAAGAAACAAGAAAAAAAGCACAAGAAAATTTCTAGAACTTGCAGAGAGCTGTGAAAAGTATGGTGCTGCTGCTTAATGTCTTTTGGCTGCAACTTTGATTTCCTTGATCTACCTTTTGATTTTCATATTCTATGTTAAAATATGTTAGTTGTAGGTCATTTAAAAAGAAGTAATTGTCAGAGACTTAGCGTTTGGTTTTTAAAAAATAAAGTGAGTTTCATTCCTAAAGTGATTAGGGCAACATATTTGATGTTCAGCTATCTGGATTTTTTGCTTTCTAAGGTCTAAGACATTTTGGACTTTCCTCTTAAAAGTGCTTTCCTGGATGACCAATGCCATATATGTGTCTTAGCTGTAAGCCGCAGAGGAGAGAGGCAAATCCCTGTTGTTTATATTAGTCTTGAATGAGATCAGAAACTGATTCATCTGGCAGTCAGGGAAGTCACCTAGGGAATTCCCTGAGCGTGGCACTCAGTCTGAGTAGAGTTACAGATATCTGTTGTACTAACCTGGAGTACATTTACTTTCCACTTAATGTGTTACGCATAGTTCATAAAGTCTGATACGTCACCAGTTCTCTAATGGCATTGATTAGTCTCAGGCAAGGCATACGTGGCTATGGCCTTGTGATCATAGCAGTGGAGAACAGGAGGTATTTATATAATTGTAATGCTTGTTAAAATATGTAATTTCTGTTGTTAGACATGTCTTGTTATTTTTATAGAACATTTGCCATGCCTGTGTTGTTACAGTCGATTCAAAAAGAGCAGAATTTTTTTTCATTTTTTAGTTTTCTAATTATCATTTTAGTACAATGCATTGTTTTGTCTAATACAAATCTGCCATACAGTAGTTACAATTTTATTCCGAAGTACCAAGGAGAACTGCCACATGAAATTTGACCAGTTCAAGCACAAGATTTTCATTACTTTTCTTTCTACTTTGGTAGCCTGTGAGGTGTTTGTTTTAGACAAACAAAGATTAATATTTTTTTATTTCTTTAAATGTTGCTTTCCCCATTAGAAGACCACCACAACAAGTAGATACATGGCTACACATGAAGAAACTGTACCAAACTATACAGAAAAACATGTTGTTTCCATTTTTCATTAGTGGTTTGAGAACAGCTTGCAATCTGCAGTGCTCTAAAATGTGGTCTGAAGTAGGTCTCTGGATCACACTGGGCTCTTTATGCAAAGGACTACTGCTAAGTTTTGCCCCACTTCCCTCCCAGCAATGTCTGTAGGACAAAATCACAGCCTTTTGTCCATCCATGTGATGTGACATTCCAGATGTGGTGCTGCTGCATGGCTTGTGCACACGGATCACTGCTATGTATTAAAAAAAAAGTTAGGAATTAGGTTTTCCTGGTATGGTCTCAAAGAAGAGATTCATCCATTAGGTCAGACAGCAAGTGATTTAATATTGATCAGCTTATTCTTAGTTTTGTGTTTCATGTTTCTTAAACATTTTGAACTTCAGTCCCTTCCTTGGCTGTAGTGAAAAATATTAGAAACTGGTCAGTTCGCTTCTGCATGCTCATGCCTTCTCTGGTCTTAAATCCCCATCAGATTCACAGTATGCATTTCAGATAAGCAGCTTAAATGAAATATTAACTTGGCTGTAATGTGTTAGAGGGCATTCCCAGGATTCTTTCCCACCACGCTGTTTGGCACTGGATGTAAACCACTTGGTACAAAGGCTAATGAGTCTTCATAAGTGGATGTGTCGTTACAGGGGAACGGGTTAATAACTGTTCCAGGATCCATATCAAAATGGCTGTAGGTATGTTAGTTGAAAACTCTTTCACTGCTTTCTACCCAGGCTTCTCCACTCCTCTGTTATATACAGATTAATGGAAGTAGACCGACGAAGAGAAGGGGGAATCACCAACTGGGCTTGTGTTTGCTGTTTCATTGTTCAAGCTACTTGCATTTAAAATAAAATTTAAGCCTGTAAAGTGGTCCTATCTACTGAGACTACTATTAAGGAAACCAAAATACCTTTTTTTATGCTGATTACTTAATATACCACCTGCAGGAACTCAGGATATTAGAGTTATTGAAAACAAATTCCCTTATTCTATGCATAAGCGGTTTGTTTAGAACTGATGAAAAATTGTACAGTGTTTTATTGTATGCAACGATCAAAGTACTGTTGGTGTGAAAGAGGATTACAAATAGAAAAGAAGATTTAATGAGTCCTATTGGAAGATGGAGATGGTATAGAATAAATAAAGCACCACTTTTAACATCTGCCAGACACAGGGGTGGGATTTGCCGATTCCCTGGTCTTGTATAAAACTTTGTTTTGTCTTTGCAAAACAATCTCCAACTTGTAGGAGTCATTATAAATGTCCAGAGTAATGTGCAAACTACTCTGACAACCACTCTCAGACACTGGCCTCTTACCATTCAGTCTTAGGGAATAATGTGTTTACATGCCTAAAAAAAGCCTGGGTTTCTTTAGTAAATCAAACTATCTCCATCATACTTCTATCCTGCAACAGTTTTTAATTATTAAAAAATAACACAGGGACAACTGTTACTGCTAGTTACTATCACTTAACATGACCTTTTTCATTCTCACATTAAACTATAGTCTCTTTTACGTGTTAAAATCCCTTCATCTAGCTGCAGCAAACTGCAGAGGTTAAGTGGGGGAGTATAAGCCATGTATAGGCTTGACATGCAAAATGAAAGGCTGAGGGCTCTGCCGCAGGGTCGTTACTTCTGCCCTGGCACTGCCTGTGCCTGGCAGCCTGCCTGGGAGGCCGTTTACCTTGGGGATGCTGGGACCCAGGTGGTGCCCCCTAAACCAATGCCATCCGTAAACTTGCCATGGGGAGGGCTGAGAAGAGGCAGAGACTGCCGGCAGTAGAAGCAGCTGCAAAGCGGCCAAAGCAGTGACCTTCACGTAGCTGTCGCTGGGCGTTCGCTGCCTGGAGCTGAATGACTCTCACGGCCATTCCCTCTTTCCCTCCTGCATGGACTCTTTGCTTCAGCTTTGCTCCATGCCTGTGCTTATTTTTTTTCTGCCCTGCCTGGTCCTCCTTTCATCTCTTTCAGTGTCCGATCTTTCTACCCTTTCTCCCACTTAGTTCATTCGGCCGTACCAAGCCACCCCTACATGGACTCAGATGGTAATCCCACTTAGTCTGCATGTACGCTCCCTCCCTTGGCTGCTTTTTGTCTGCTCTCTCTCTCTCCAGACTCTCAGTTTTCCTGGCAAGTGCTTTCTGATGCTCTCCACTTGTGTAGTGTGTGCACAATAATGCCGCCGTCTTGACTGCTCCACTGGTCTATGCTAATTAATGAGGCAATTACAGGTATATTATTTTCAAAGTTTCTATTAATTCATTGTAAAACTATTTCAACGTTATGGAATATACTCTTGTCCTTGAACTGAGTGCGAAGATATACAAATGTTTTTTAATTTATTGCCATTGTTCACTACATTTAATAATGTCCCCCTCACAGTCTGTCTTTTCCATCTCCTCTCTGAAATGAATGCACCTATTACTCCCACAATCTAATGGGAATATTAACAGGCTTCTCATAAAATATTGCCCTTTCTGGGGCTATGTGTTTCTCCACTGTACTCTTCTTTAGATGAGAAGGGCAAAATTAAGCACAGTGTTCAATTATGCAGTCCACATCAATTAGCATTACATACTTGCAATCTATTTTTAATGTTGTTCAATATCCTGTTTGAATTTCTCTTTGCTTTACTGTGCAGAGGGCAGGTGTTTCTCTAAGAACACATGGTTCACATGAATTCCATTTAAGCTGGAGCAGGATGAATATTTGAGCCAATAACTCCTAAAATATGAAAGGAATTGGTAAAATACACCTGGGTGCTGGGAAGAAGCACAAGAAATGGAAGAATTCTAAGAACGACTAAAGAATTCTGAGCAGATTCTTGCCAGCAAGTGGGAATACACAGGCAGAACGGCTTTAGAAAGTAAGCAAATACTGTAAAGTATGTAAAGAAGCATATTTGTTTCTGAAGAAAGGGAATATTGAGATAGGTGCTGAAAAAAAGAAAATGACAGACTCAAGAGAAACCGAAAAAGACAGGTGTGTTTGGCCTAGTAGCCTTTTCTTCGTACTAAAACGTCTGTTGTTCTTATGTTCACAACTTCTGCAATTCCCAGTGTCACACCAACCCTGCTTCCAAGAAGGCCGGTCGTCCCTAAGGCTTTAATGAACTCTGTATCAGGAGTGACAGAAAGTGCTGCAGTCAGCAAGCAACCCGTTGTTCCCTTTGCTCCTGAGACTGTAGGCCTGACTTCCATAATGCTTCTGGTTTCATAGCTGTAAAGCTGCCAACATCAACACGGTTGTGACAACGGCCTTTAAAATATGTGACCAAGAAGCTAAATGGAGGAGCAAACAAGAATGAATTGCAAGGGAAATGTTAGACTGAATGTTTTCTGGGTCTGAAGCTCATATGAAATATTTTCTCTGCCTAGCCTTTTTCATGTCATTTATTTATCATCATTATTAGAGGAAAGGCCTATGTGAGGCAGAAGTAAATTTATATCTGAAAAGTATTTGTCTTATATGCACCAAATATTTTCTTTATCCAGTATGCCAAACCTTCCTTTTACCCCTTAATTCCATCTCAACTGACAGCCCTTTTAAGTCATTTTTTCTAATGTATGTCTCTCATTTTTCCTGAGCTCCTTATTCTCTCAGATTTCTTTAGTAGTTTAATACCTATTTATTTGTTTTTATACCTGCAAACAATTGAATATTGTTGTAATTCTCATGTGACTTGCTTTCTCTCAGTTTTAGTTGAATACATTTGTCATTCCTCCTCTAACCTGTGAATTCTGAGTTCTTTGGAGCAGGTATTTTTTTCACTGAATATATGACATATGCTTAAGACTTCTAGTAATCCATAACATTATATATGCTTAGAGCAGGGGGATTCTCATCCCTAATAAAATTCATAGATGTTGCAACAACAGCAGCAGTAATACAATAAATAAGACCTAGGAAGAGTAGTATTCTTTTCTTTCTTTTTCCTGTTCATGAAATACAGCTGTGAAATCTGGCAAACTTTGTCACAGGCATTTGTCTTCTGAGCTAAATGGCTGGCTCCCTAGGGCAGGTCTTTGTATAGTTGCAGCAGTGAGAACATTCCAAACACATGGTTGATTTTGGCTATTTTTAGTATTATTCTGTATTATTTATTCAGCATTAACACAAGATATGATTATCAGGAAACAATTCTTTCATCAGGCAGTTTACAACCTAAACATCTGGAGCAAGGAAGACTTACCCTCAAGTGGAGAAGGGAGTTGGGGAGCACATAAACAAACTGGACATATGTAAGTCCATGGGGCCTGACAGGATGCAGCCAGGAGTCCTCAGGGAGCTGGCTGCTGTCATTGTGGAGCCACTCTCAATGGCTGAGTCACAGTGACTGGGACAGGTTCCTGAAGGCTGGAAGAAAGTCAGTGTCTCTCTTCTCTTCAAGAAGAGCAAGAAGGAAGATCCAGGGAACTACAGCTCTTACAGTCTTCCACTGAAGACAAAATTATTAATTTTCTTATTATTTTCTCTCCCTTGCTTACTCCTGTTATGCCTGAGCACTTGCAGTAGCTGGGTTAGATAAAATGTGCTACCTTTCTGACGGAAAACCAAGGCACAAAAAGAATAGTCACTAATTTTGGCTAGTTAGTTTATAATCCCGGATTTTTCAGAACACTTAGTATTATGTGGAATTTGTTACGTTCAAAACAGAGTTTCTGTTGCTTTTAGTATGAGTGTCTGATCCTGTTGTTTCTGGCAATCAGGCTGTGTGGTGCCAGGCTTGGAACCAAAGGTAAGGAACACAGCTAGCGTCACCTGCTCAATGTCTGGTTGAAATGACCCAACTGCCATGACATGGGATCTCTGTAGCAGAGGCAGACAGCTGCGGAGTCTTCAGGCAGGATTCGACTGTCTTAACCTTTCTGTTCTGCCTCATTCTGCTCTAGTTCTGATATACCTAGAGGACGATAACCTACTGCTGCCATCAGTTGCTTCATATGCTTGCATGGTAGTAATTAGTGCAGTGGAACACATGATTCCAGTTTGGCAGATAACCAGTCTTGGCAATGTGAGGCCATATGATCAAATTCTAGGGATTTTTATTTGCTCAGAAAACTAGAAAATATTTAACTGCAAAAAAAAGCTTTTGAAAGAACTATCTTGGGTCTGTCATTTCCCAGTCTTTGTGCGTTTGAGTTTTTAAACTTAGTGGAAACTTAGTTTTTCCATTCTGATCATGGAAATACAAATCTACCTCTTCAGAAAGTAATGATGGTAATCCAAAAACCTCCATTCTTTAGAAACTGTAACTGTATTTTTTATTTACGTATTCTTTGTAAACCTTACTGTAATACATTGGACTGTAAGCGTACCAATGTTTTCCCTATTCCTTTTTTTATGATTCCTCTTCAAACAAAAGTGATTTCATCATTATGTTTAATTTCGTGATAAATTATGCCATATGGAGAAAGTCTCAAAATGGCATACCAAAACCAACACAAAATCACAAATTGCTTACCACATCCACTGGAAACTTACTCATTTATATCAAAGAAAGATCAGACCTTATTCAACTTCAACTTAAAACCTTTTTTCCTGAGATTAAAAAGTTTTACCTTGTTTAAATTATTCGTTGCTCACGAATTAGTCTAATGTTTTTACATTATTATGCCATCCAACTTTTTCAGAGTTTTGTATGTTGGTCATATTGCTGACCAGAGTAAAACCAAACAGCACAGAATCACAAAAGCAGATTAGTTCCTGAGTATTTCTACTCCTGTTTGTTCCAGTATTTGTGCAGCACAATTAAAGTGGAGTTTGAGTGTTATGTGTATATATATATTTAAATCTCAGAAGGTGGGGAAAATTGTTCGGTGTGACTTGGTGTTTTTTAGATCCAAGTCTGTTACTACATTTTTCTGACTTTCCATTTTTCTCTCCCCCTTTCCTGTCTTTCATTTTTATTCATCCAGTATCAATGGTGAAAAACAAGCAAAGGGTGCCCTTCAGTGAACGACAGTCACTGGGGAACGGGGAGGTGAAGAAATAGGTTAGATGGGTGGGAGCTCCTTCTGCCTTTAAATATCTGCTGGATCTGGGAGAAGCACAGGATGGGCATGGTGAGTCAGTATGGGATAGTCCTGGAGAGTCTGTATAGTGCTCTGTGAAGACATATTGTGTTCATGCAGGTTGTGCTGGGAGGAGCCAAGACAGGCAGAGACAGGAAGTAATTATCCTCCGAGATTTCACATAAAAATTTGTCTTTGACCAAAGGAACTGTTGGGAACAAGTGGGGGCTGTGGAGTAGCACCGGAAGAGAGTAACACAAAGCAGCCTGAAAACTGGGTACTTGCTGGAATCAGCAAAGAGAAACTGATAAGACAGTAGAATTTCTTTGTGCTCGAAAGGCCAAATTATTTAGTTGGTTGAGTTTATTTAAGCAGCCTGAAGCGTGAGCATTTATGTACATGTGCCTGTGAGGGGAGTGAAAGACCAGAAATTTTGGGATGGGATTTTGTATGAGGAAGAGAGTATATAATTCCTAGCTCTATTATGTTTATTTTGGGCATTGTAAACTTGCTGTATCATGTTACCAGCAGGACTTCTGAGTCTGAAAAGGAGCCAGGTAGTTCAAACCACATAAATGGAAAGCCAAATAAGCCATCAAAGCGTAAAAATGTGTAAATCGGAATGAGAACATCACAGCTACATACCAATAGCATTGAGAAGAAGATCTCAGGAAGAATAAATGAGCGACATGTAAGGCATGTGCATGTAAACAGAGGGAGAGATTCTTTACATAGAAAGTATTTATTTTATTTTTACTGGATTAGGAAAATAGCAATACATGACACACTAGCAGCAGTAAAGGTATAAAGCTAATTCTTGTTCCACTGAATCTTGTCAGTTTTGATTGTGTCTTAACATTAGATTTTTTAATTTTTAATTTTGTTTTCTATTTTTCTTAGCTTGAAGTGTAGTTTTGCTAACCAATGGAGGTACCCCTGTGTGTTGGTATAATAGAGTGGGGAACTGTCCCTCATGGCAACAGATTTTTTTTCCAGAGAGGAAGCATCAAATTTACTCAAAAGCTCAGGTTCAACATAAGGCTGCCCACTGGGCATCCTGGGGCTGTGAGGTGTTTGCTTTCTGCTGTACGTGTGGGAATGCCAAACAAACAGGTACTGCTGTCTCTTACATGATCTGAGCAGAATATATGACAGGCAAAGGGATGATACCCCAGTTCGTTGCCCATAAGGCAAGCAGGCAGTTGGGTGCACCTTTGTCCATAAATAGACTGTAATACTGGATTGCATCAGGCTGCTAATGACCAAAGCTAGCAGATATGCATGAAATTGGTACAAAAAAACTCGATATCCTGAAGCAGCAAGTTAAAAGGAAGGGCAGCTCTATGCTTCAGATTACCTATTTTGTGACGTTAGTTAAACAATCAAAATCACAGTCCTAAGACTGAATCTTTACATTTTAAACTCCATCAGTGTACCTAGAGGTGTTGAAGAAAGAAAAGACAAGAAATCAGAATATAGCAGATGCTGTATTAGTGGGCAAATGTAAAGTGGATCTAGCCCTGTTTTTGTGGAGGCACCCACAAAATTGTCAAGGCAGGCACTTAAAATGAGATTTATTCTAACCAAAATTCCTTAGCATTCTGACACACAATAGTACACCACAAGTTTGGAAGTCAGGTGGGAATAATACTACATAGCCAATTAAGATTTCCCAAGTTTTCGCAAGCAATCCTTTAGGATGATGGTGCAAAATGCATGATCACTCACCTGTAAGATGAGGGCTCTCAATCCCAGGGAAGTTACCTTGGACAGCATCCTGACCCAAGGGGAGAGTCACTGACTACAGACCTGCTGCTCCGAGGAGGACCAACTCAACTCGCCCTCTGGCAGGGCTCTGTTTATACCCTCAGCAAATCTGACCTGGGGTCAGTCCTGGTTAGTTGGGGGCTCATCCTCCAGGGACCGCGCGCCTGGCAACAGCCACCGTAAGCAGGAGAAAAAGCAAAGTTAACAGGTTTCAACAGCTGGAAAGCCCTGGTCTTTGTGAGGTGTTTTGGGAAGCTCTGGTCTTTGTCAGGGTGGGTGCATCTGCCGCACCTGTTTAAGTTACTTTTAAAAGAAGGTAATTGCCACATCTCCTGTATGCCTTCTCACTCCCCGAAATACACACCAAACAGGTATGGTGATTCTCTGACTTCTACACATCTGCTATAAATCTTTCGCTTCAATAGACTGAGTCATAATGATGTCAGAAGAAAATTGGTCTCAATGTCTACGTCTATACAAAGTAAATAAAAGGCGCCCTGGCTCCCTCTCTGGCCCTGAGGGCAAATGGTAGAGCATGGCTGACGTCCATATGGCTAAACTTTCTTCTTCACTAAAACGTATCAGCCTTGTCTGTATTGCATACTGGGAACCATCCCAGGCTCACCTTACCCTCCAAACGGTGCTCAGGTGTTGCCTGGAAGAGTGCTAGTTCCCATGAGTCAAATCTATGCCAAGGAGCGTACTAGCAATTCAACAATATGGACAATCGCATGCCATAGTGCCCTGGCCCTATTTAGTTTACTAGCATAGTAGTTTACTAGACGATGTCTCCAAAGGAAGCTGGTGGCACAATAAAACCAACAAGAGCTGTAAGAGTTAAACTGTTTGGATACCAATTAGCTGGATCTTTACAGGACCAACCGTAGAGTGAAGGGAATTGAGGGTAATCTTTTCAGTGTGAATATAATAATAATAATAATAGTGTTCTGGAATAAATACTATACCTCAAATACTGTAGTATTCAACTATGCTATATCCCCATACTGCATTAGAAAAGTACACATTCAATGGCAATTTCATATCTTTATTATTCTCACTTCCTCACTTCCTATGTACAGTTCTCTTCCACAGAATTGCAACTACTGTTTATTAATCAATATTTTCCATAGATGTATGCAATAAGTTTAACCAGTTTCTCTAGAAAAAAAAACCAATGACTGTTCAGTAGCTCCTTTTTATTCTTTTAGTCCTCCCTTGCTTCCAGGATAGATGTCTCTGGGTTTGCATTGCAAACATGCATAAGAAGGACTTTTCAAATACTTTTATCCTTCTTCAAAAACTATGAGACACTTGACAGCTCTAGCTAAGTAGAAGCTTTCCACTTCAGCAGGCCGTTCAGTCAACTGAAGCTGTAATGACCAAATGATTCAAATATATTCCTCATCAGAAAAAAAAAAAAAATTAGAATCTGAGGCCTCATGGTTCAGAAAAAAGTTTTTCAGCCTGAATATTCAATACCTTTAGTTAGCCTCTGTGGTGGGCTGACCCTGGCTGGACACTGGGTGCCCACTGAAGATGCTCTATCACTCCCCTCCTCAGCTGGATAGGGGAGAAAAAATACAACGCAAGTCTCGTGAGTTGAGCTAAGAACAGGGAGAGATCAATCAGCAATTATCATTGCAGGCAAAAGAGACTCAACTTGGGGAAATTAACTTATTACCAATCAAATCAGAGTAGGCTAATCAGAAATAAAACCAAATCTTAAAATACCTTCCCCCTACTCCTCCCTCCTTCCCAGGCTCAACTTTACTCCCGATGTCTCTCCCTCCTCCCCCTCAGTGGCGCAGGGGGACAGGGAATGGGGGATGCAGTCAGTTCACCAGAGATTGTCCCTGCCGCTCCTTCCTCCTCAGGCGGGGAGGGCTCCTCACACACCGCCCCTGCTCCAGCGCAGGGTCCCTCCCATGGCAGACCATTCCTCATGAACCCCTCCGATGTGAGTCCTTCCCACAGGCTGTCGTTCTTCATGAACTGCTCCAGCATGTGTCCCCCATAGGTTCACAAGCCCTGCCAACAAACCTGCTCCGGTGTGGGCTCCTCTCTCCCCACGGTTCCACTGGCCCTGCAGGAGCCTGCTCCAGTGCGGGCTTCCCATGGGGTCACAGCCTCCTTCAGGCATCCACCTGCTCCAGTGTGGAGTCCTCCACAGGCTGCAG
This sequence comes from Steatornis caripensis, assembly GCA_013398225.1. Lineage (NCBI taxonomy): Eukaryota > Metazoa > Chordata > Aves > Caprimulgiformes > Steatornithidae > Steatornis > Steatornis caripensis. The sequence continues at coordinate 752,259 of VZSC01002549.1, forward strand.
GAGGAGATCTGCTCCACCATGGACATCCATGGGCTTCAGGGGGACAGCCTGCCTCATCACGACCTGCACCATGGGCTGCAGGGGAATCTCTATTTTGGCGCCTGAAGCACCTCCTGCCCCTCCTTCTTCACTGACCCTTGTGTCTGCAGAGTTGCTGCTCTCACACATTCTCACTCCTCTCTATGGCTGCAGGTTGTTGCGCAGCAACTTTTTCCCCTTCTTAACTATGCTGTCCCAGAGGTGCTACCACTGTGGCTGATGGGCTCGGTCTCAGCCAGTGGTGGGTCTGTCTTGGAGCCGGTTGGCATTGGCATTATGTGACCTAGGGGAAGCTTCTAGCAGCATCTCACAGAAGCCACCTCTGTAGTCCCCCCTGCTACCAAAACCTTGCCATGCAAACACAATACAGCCTCTGAGAATGGGTATATTTTAGTATAGTGAAGCATACTTATATTCAGTCTACACCACTGCAACAGTCACATGTAGAGGACGTGCAGGTGCGAGATTAAATAAGAGCCTATGGGGCACTTGTGCTGCTTTAAAATTTTATGCCAGAAAACAAAGGTCTGGCCAAAGCAGAAGCTGGAAGACAACATGCTTATGTATTCTGCTTTTTGTTTTGGAAGCTAAATGGATTTTACTTTGGGATGCATTGAAGTAGAGACAGGGAGAGAATACAACCTGATTATTACATCTTCTCTTCTTTTTTGAAATTCTTGATAAGCAAGCTAATTACTTATGCTGATTCTGTATTCACAGAGGTGAGGACAAATTTATCTGTCTTTGTGTGTCATATATAAGGACACGGACACTTTGATACCCCATAGATACAGAGTAAGATAACATTGTGTTGCTATTCTTTTCACTACATGATTTTTAATAGTTAAGTTTTGAAAATGAAGTTGTTTGATACTCATTTGTCTGTAAAATGGTCATCCTTGCAGCATCTTAGCTTGACCTGTATGGGATCAAACCTCGGTGACTTAGTAAGAGGAAAATGAGATGAATTGCTGATCCTAAATAATAAGCACGAAGTCTCTAGGGCCCTGTGTTCCCTCTGGATATCTATCGTAAGCACGCTCACTAGAAATACGTTAGTGATTAGGAACTGACCATCTATTTAGAACAACACTTTAAAACTTGCCACATTAGTTTTGGGCTTGAAATTCTTAAAATAGAAAGATTTCTGAAGTAATGTGTTCTCAGATCAAACACCGGCCTTTTATAGGACAGAAGGAGCTTTGCTAAAAATTGAAAGATACAAGACGGACTCTTAATTAATACTATAATATTTCTTCTGATAGTGGAAACTGGTCCCTGAACACTTTTATAAAGGAATAAGAAATAATGGATGATTTTGCTACAAACACCTTTGTATTAATGGCAGTAATAGATAGATTTCAATAAAATCTGTTTTAGTTCTAAATCTAATTCTGGTAATGTTTGGTTAATATCAACAAAATGGATTTGTTCTGTTCTTCCTTTTTCTAAGGAAGTTATTTTAAAGTTTAAATGAAGGTGGTTACACTGTTCATGTTCATGTTCCATTTGAAAATCTGTTGGATATTTGGCCATTTGCATGACTCCGTCAAAAAATTAGGGACTGCCCTTTGAGACTGCATTGTCTGAGGTGAGTGTAGATCCGCATTTTACATAGCAATTTTATTTATTTTGGTCTTCAGGCAGATTATCTCCGTGAAAAAGCTGTAAGCTTTCCAATTGCACCACCAAAAAATATTAAAATACTAAAACCAAAAAAAACCCTTTACATTGTCTGTCAGTTAGTTAAGTTTTTTACAGTTGCTCATTTTTAAGAGACATGCACAATGTACGTGTCCATTAAAATTATAAATCAAATATCTCCCAAGGTTTGATCGTTCTTAAATTGTGCCGGTCCTGTGAAGTGGTTACTGAATGATCTGGTCTGGAGGGAGTGAAGGAAAAAAGGTCACATCAAATGCCAGAAATGCATTGATCCTCGCTGCTTGGCAAGCCATCCTGTTCAGATAACAGGTTGGTCTGTCTTAGAAGACCGTATCTGTGCAAGAGTTAGAAACAAACACTCTTTACTGCTAGTTTCCAAGATGATGGGGAGGTGAAGAGTTCTTGCATGGAAGCACTCCCTTTCATGTAGACTGGTCTCCAGTCTTGTAAAAAAATGTCTGTCTGTGTGACTACTTGCAGAAATATTTTTAAAATAAATTCTCTGTCACATTTGATGGCAGAAGATGAGTGGGAAAGAGAGAAGCCACAAAATCTTAGTTTTAAATAAGAAATGCAGATGAAAATAATTGAGAGAGAAGTGTTGCTCACCTCTCTTGTCTTTAGTTCTTTGTTTTTCTGTACATGTTGATTCTTTGCCTTTATTGATAATTTCTTCTAGCTTTCTGTTACTTATGATAACCATTACCCTCTCTTCGTCTCCCAGTAGCAACTAACAGTAAGAGCAAGAAGCCAGGAATACACTTGCATTAACAGCTGAAGAACTCCACAGCAAACAATAATGATGGCTATTTTAAAATTCTCTACAACTCATTGTAACCTCATGTCACGTGGAGAGAATTTATCCCCATGGGAAAAGCATTATACCCCAGGCTTTTTCTCATAATTTTCGGCCAGTTTTTAAAAGGTGCTGAGCAGCTGCAACTCTCATCATCTTTGACTGATTTAAAAAGCCTGCAACTGTAGCTGGCGGCTTTTGACCTCTTCATGTACTTATTAGGTGGGAGCTAAGCTCTCTTGAAAACCTGGCATCAAGATTATAATAAGAGTTTGTAAAAAATAATCTTCATGTTACAATTGCTTAAGGATCTCTGGTTCGTGACTTCAAGGGTTATCTGTTAGTGTTTGGGACTGACTTCTGTATCAAAGGACAGGAAGCTGAGAACAGCCCTATATGAAGAGGAATTTCTGCTGAATAAATCAAAACTAGTACGACTTGAAAGAGTAACATGTAAAATTGTTGTTTTACCTTTTCCTGTCACAAGAACAGCATTTCCCCCCAAATGCATTTCTTTTAAACAGGACTTCACTTCACTCACTGCCCCCCCCCAAAAAAAATCTTTGATGTGTTTCCAAAAAAAGCAGGTGTACAAATTACTCTTGCTAAAGGCTTCATACCATCAGCTTTCAGCATGTAAACTGTGTTCTCTCAATGAGACTAATCACATGATACCGGGCATAATAGTCATACTGGGACCCACTCAGACTGGCAAAACTGAATAGAAATCAGACAGATCACTTGATTGGGACCTGTTCCAATTTAATTTTGGATTAAAATCAACTTTCTCTGAACAGTTCCCATCCCTTCTCTATCTATCCCCTCCAATCCTCTTCCTCCTGAAAAAAGAGAGTAATAATTGAATCGCATATTTAATTACACTTTTAGGCATCCAAAAGAGATTGTTTGTAACCTACTTTTTTTTTTTCTTTTGGAGTACCTTGATGGTGATACTTCTAATGAAAATGCTGGTTTGTCTCCATGCAGGACTGATTACTGTCATCTGTTTTTTAAAAGGAAACTAAGTTTTTAAGCTTCAGGACTTTTGATGTTGTCTTAAAATTAAGTTATTCTGCTCTGTGTAGACTCCAGGATACTATGCCGGTGGCTTAAGTCTGGGAGTTGGCCATACTGTTCCTAAGCCCTAAAGTTTCTCTCCCTTCTACTGTTGCCCACTTTGTCGGCTCTAGAGATGGCTGAATCTGTGTACTGTGGTATGCATGTAATTGGAAGCATTCAGCGATCTGGCAGGATGAAAGCTGCAATATAAATGTAAATTATTATTATTCAGCATATTAACCCAATATTAAAATACAGGGAGTTGCATTTTCAAAATATAATATGGGAGAGAGATTTATAAAACCCATTTCCAGTCCATGTCATTCGTTAATGGGATTGTATATTTAGACATAACAGATGACTTTAACAATCTTCTCACAATATCTGTGCACTCTGCAAGTATAAAATATGGCATGAAAGTGACTTACGATATATGAAGCCTAGTGAGCTTGGAAAAGAGGTATCCATGGACTTACTTTCCCACTCCCCACCCCAAATCCTGCTTTTTTGACATTTTCTGCTGTCATGAAAATAATCCAAGAATAAGAGCACATCAAGGGTTGAAAGAGGCTGATAACTCAGACCCACAACAAAGTCTGCAGTGGGGAACAGAGGTGCAAACTTTATCTGTTTGTGTGACAAAAGTTGTGGGCAGCAAGGAAGAAAGGAGCAAAACACGCTTGTTCTTGTGACAGCCTGAAGATGTTATTCATGGCACTTCTTGGATGCCATAATGCTGGTAACAGCAGCTTATGATGTGGAAAACAATTTTTCATCCTCATGCTTTCTGACTTCTCTCTGTAGCAATTTGCCATTAGCAGATCCTAAATAGGGAGTAAACAAATTCAGCTGTCAACAAATATCAGGTTCTGATCACCAGTATCTTCAGGAGATTTTGACCATTTTGAATTATCAGAGGAAAAGAAGCTTTGCTTTATGAACTGATAAAAACCTGTTTGTATAAGCTTACTCTTTGATGAAGAGTACTACTAAGCGCTCATCCAGGCCCCTGCCAGCCCTGTGTGGCCTCCCACTGGGCCTCCCCCACCCTGCCCATGGGCCCAGCACCATGGAGCCTGGCCCTCAGGCACTGTAGAACCTTGCCTCCATGGTGCGTGGTATGGGACGTGCCCTTTCCACGGCACCGGACCTTGCGCCAGGAGCCCTTCACACTCCAGGGCTGCACGACCTTCAAGCCCTGCACGACACTACAGCCAACCTCCAGAGGGGAGTCATAGTCGTGCAGGATTCTCTAATACCCTTGCACCCACACCAGCCTCTGCGCCCTGAACCGTTCAGAGGTGACTGAGTAGGGTATGGGGGCCTTTTAGTCAGATGTGGTTAATCTTTGCTGCCTACATCTTAGCCGCTCATGTTTCTTGTTGCTAGCTGTAGAGTGGCTCATCCCTGAAAAGGGTGACCCTGGCCTCCAGAACACTGTTAGCACTGTGTTGAAGCATGGACTATATGAGGACTAGCTTCTAATCAATTCTTAAATAAAGTAGGAAAATGCAAATGAAAGACATCATCCAAAAGCACTGCTATAGCAATGGTGGCTGTACATATTTACATATAACAATATTATGCTGGTTGTGTGTTTTAAGTCACCAGATAAGGTCTGAGTCTAGTAAGAGTCAAGTATGAGTGACAGATACTGTGTTCCAAAGAGGTGCAAAACCTCGAGACTAACCTTTCTCTTTCGGGGCTCGCTTACATGCCTTAGCACCTCACTGCACTGGAGTTCTGGTTCTGGGATTAAGCAGTGTGGATCATGGTTGGGGTGGAAAGCCTCACTGTTCTCCGTGTGCTTCAGCCTTTCGTGGACATGCAGTGGTAATGGACACTTTGCACTGCCTCTGTTCACGTTCTGTGCAGATCCAGGTGTGTAGCTAAGCATGAATGTTTTTTAGCACATGACAAAAAGAAGTGTGCTTGATAGGGATTGATTCCCTACCCCTACCTGATAGCTGGTGTAGGAGGGATAAAGCCATAACACACGGACTGCAGTAATTGTTAGCTTCTCACTGTTCATGCAGGAGGGAAGGTTTCTTCCTTGTTTATGGTCAGTTTTATATGGGCCTAAAATAGTATGACATGTAAGTGGGCAAATCAGTGCCTCACACTACAGAATGACCCAAACTGGCCTGGAGCTACCAGAATCATGAGGCAAGGCATAAGACTTGTTTCAGCATGAGTGAGTACTGGAAGTAGAAGTGATGTGACTGGCGCAACACTCCAGTTAGTAAGTCTTGCTGAGCGGACATCCCAGCACAATGATCAAGCTTCCGGATCGCACCTGATATATTTGGATGGTGCTGTGCACCTTTTCTGTACCAGGTGTAGACAATGCTAGCCGGAGGATGTGCCAAGCTCAGTGTACAAGAGAGTACCAGTAGAAATGCTGTAATAGCTGGGATGGGATTAATTTTCTTAATAGCAGCTTGTATGGGGCTGTGTTTTGGATTTGTGACCAAAACAGTGTTGATAACACACTGATGTATTAACTATTGCTGTGCACTGCTTGCACAGCATCACGGCCTTTTCTGTTTCTCACCCCACCCCGCCAGTGAGTAGGCAGGGGGTGCACAAGGGGTTGGGAGGGGACATGGCTGGGACAGCTGACCCCAACTGACCAAAGAAATATCCCATACCATAGGGCGTTGTGCTCAGCAATAACATTTGAAAGGGAAGTTTGCCAGGGCTGCTGTTGCTTGGGGAACCAGCTGGTTATCGGTCAGCTGGTAGTGAGCAACTGGGGTTTTTTGCATCACCTGTTTTTCTTGGGTTTGTTTTTTGTTGTTTCTTTTTTACTTATTTATTAAACTGTCTTTATCTCAACCTACAAGTTTGTCAACTTCTGCTCTTCCAATTCTCTCCCCCATTCCATTGGTGAGAAAAGTGAGTGAGTGGCTGTGTGGGGCTTAGCTGCCTACTAGGGTTAAACCACAACAGATGCCCTGTCTATTCTGTACAGCATTATATTTTTGAACAGGAAGACGTCACTACACAAATTTCTAAAGCATATTTCTATATGTGCTCTTCTTAAGAAAAAAACTTACTCTCTAGGGAGATAGCCAATCTTTACATATGTAACTGCAAACATTGTACTCAGAACACTGTGACTAAGGATTGTTATAGCCATATATATTAATACATAATTAACCCATGCTGCCAGGTTGTTAATTTTTCATGGTTGGGAAGAGATTTTTTGGACCAGCATGACTTTATAGTTGTGGATATTTGAATTGTGTCTTAATTTTTACCACAGAAATACTTTTTTTATAAAAAAAAGCTCTCTTTTCCTGTAATGGCAAGAGGAGTAATGGTGCCCATATGGTGAGAACAATTTTTGTGCAATAGTTGTACGTTTTTTGAGGGAGTAAAATATGAATAGTTAATAAGATAGGAATACAGGTATAACTGCTTATAAGTTTGTTGTGTGTTTTCATTTGAATCTAGAAGCATCATTACTTGTATTCTTTAGAGTAAGTTGAAAGATTCCAAAATGTTCATTTAAATTTCTGATAAAAAAAATTAAACCTTGGTTTTCAATATCTGCTCTATTACTTACCTACATACTCTGAAAACTCTGTTACTAACTCTGAAGCACTCCTGTGTTATAAAGCAACAAGAAATTTCCCAGATTTCTGCAGTTAGAGACTCCTCAGAGTTCAAGCTGAAAGAAGCCTAGTCAGGTCATCCAGCACGTCCCTGAAGCTGCCAGGAGAGGGAAAAGAAGGCTGAAGTTATACTGCAATTGATCTGGGGCTGCAGCCAGCCTGATACAGTTTTGAATAGCTTTGAGGCTGCTTTAAACGACATCTGAGACCAAGCTATGCTCCCATTTCAGGGAGACATAAATAACTTCCTGCTTTCTCAGCTGAATATCGAGGATTTTTATTAAAGAGGAAAAAGTACAGCTTTAAAGTATAATTACTACTCTTCAAAATATAGAGAATATATATTCAGCTCTTTATTAGATGTACAGTATTAACACATCTATGCCCTAACTGAGATGGGTATCCCATTGTGCTATACAGACCCAGAGTGACAAATGGTACCTGCACAAATAAATTGATAATATGAAGAGACAACATAGGAGGAAAACCAGGGTGAAGGAAGTATATTATTCCCTTGCTACAAAGGCAGCTGCAATGTGGAGTCCTGTGTCATGCTGAAAGTTTGTGTATAGCCTGAGGGTGGCACCTGGGGGTCCTGGGTCTGCCAGGACCTCACCACCACGCACCTCCGACTCTGCTGGGGGACAGTGAGTGGGGGCTCTGGCTCTCTGCCTCTGTCACCTTTCCTTGGCACACGATGTGAGCCCTGTCACATAACAGGCACAGTAATTTTGAACAGATGTAAAACATGGTCCGCAATAGGAAGTAGTAAGGTCTTCTATGTCATACTTTATATTTTATGTATTTCCAGTGCACCCATTACTTCAGCTTGATGACCACTGTTGAGCAATAAAAGGAATTTAAGCATTTGTTGTTGAATATGGTTAACTTTTCCTGGAGTGTGAAATTGTTAAATGAAGATTGAGCTGGTAAAAGAGGTTGTACTGGCGCTGTGTATTCTCATCTATAAGATCCAACCATGGGTAGTGGAAACTAAATTTTCTCTTCCAAAAGTGCTTACAAAGGTAACTTTCAACTATTAACCAGGTGTGACTGAAACGGTACTGGCTGAATTTTGGAAGGGAGATAACAACAATAGCCCAGTAAGTGGATTCTATTGTATTCACCTCAGTTCAAATACGCATAATTTACGTTTCAGTACTGTTAGCTATTTTGAGGCAGATTAATGTTCATTAGAAAAATGTGCCATGCTATGGAGATCGTGGTAGTCTGTAGTGTGAGACCTGTAAGGTCCAAGGAGGCAAGTTAAATCTAGTTCAAGAGCCTTGTCAGAAGTTGGAGTGACGTGGAGGAGGAGCCTTTCCTGGGCAGGGAAAATGTGAATATCATTTAAATATCTGTATAATTTTCGATAAATTTCACTGTTGTTACTCCAAGATAGCTGAGGTCTTAGCCTTTTCTGGTGTCGCCAAACGTGTTGAGACAGTCTTATCCTCTCTGCTCTCATTTCATAACAACCTATTTTGCATTGAACTAATACATTAATCTACTATATATCACAATTACTGAACAACCAGAATATTAATCAAAAGCCAGATGAGAACTGCAACGGCTGCCTGTTTGGCACTGCCTGCCCTTGGTGTGCCAGCCCCCTGTTCCCAGCTAAGCCTAACAGCCCAATGTCATCGGGTCTAAGTGGTGATCAGGGGACGCTTCCAAACCCACCAGAGCCATCTTGTGGCATTTTGAGTAGAAACGGCTTACAGATGGAGCTGAGATGTTCTGCTGCTCCTCTTCAAAACATAGCACGTTTTGTGCTGTTTTTTGTAAATTTAATATGAAGACCTCTCTTCTGAGTTTTTAAATATTCAAATATTTTTTTTTCTAGAAAACCAGATAAGGTCAGGGTTAAAACTAATTCAGGTTGTTTATTTGGAATAGGAAGCTTACATGAAATGGTAGATAAGACAATGAAAGATCACATATGCACTGACATAATTTCAATATTTGACTGCCCATATTTCTTTGCCCTTGACAAGGATTGAGGTTGGTTTGAAGCCTGAATTACTTTCTCAAATCAATAGGACATTCTTCAAGAACTTAGCACACTGCTGACATAATTTTGGAAAGATTTCCTAATGTTGTCTACACAAATCTGTCTGAACAAACCTGGGTTCGTTCTCTAGTGTTATCCACTTGGTACCTCAAAACCCTGGTGTCCAGGATGAAAGCTGGAAATCCTTTTTGTCACTAGTTGTGAAAAAACAGGTTTTACACTGATGCAAGCAAGGTGACTAAGAAGTTTCTGAGTTCGGGTCTGAATAGCATTTTGCCAAATTGTAGGCACAAAGTACTAGAAAAAAACAGAGAATGGTGGATTGGTATGTTGACTCTGTACCTGAAGTAATTTAGACCATGGTAAGCAATCATTTGAACCAAAAGAACCTTGTCACTGGCAAAAATGTACAAGTTAAATTTTGAAGGCACAGGAATAAAACTAAGGCCTTGTTACGCTTAGGAGCATTTCCTTTGTTCTCTCGCATTGCTGACACTTCAACCTCTGGCACAGTGATCTGACATACCTGCAATTGTTCCCTGGGAAAGCAAAGTTTATGTTAGCCTCTGCTCTCACCTGCTAGGGGCCACATCTTGTCTGCAAGCATCTTCCTTCATGTTTCTCACTTTTGCACTACTGGTAGGATTATCCAGCTGTGCACTCAAGTATTTATCTCCAAGAAAATTGTATTGTGTCTACAATGTGCTCAGATTTGTTTGGATATGAGATAAACCCCTGAATTTGTGACATAAGAGATCAATATAATGACATATCAGGTCAGCATTGTAAGTGCTTCACTTTCTGTATTCTTCAGGTTAATAGAACTTACTCAAAGTGAAGATTTTTTACATGCATTAGGGAAGTGTTAACACCTAAGCACATTACTATGTTATGCAACGTATTTAATTTATGTTTGTTTTGTTTAAATAAAGGGAAGACAAACCCAAGGAATGTAGTGTAGCAGCTGTCCTGAACTCTGTCAAATGATTAAATTTAGAGAAGACAGAATTTTAAGCACTTTAATGTAAGAATCTTCTGGACCAGAATTCATTTTGGAATTGTATCTTGGCTGTGCTTGCACGTTGAGGTGACATGAAAAGCCTCAGCACTGTAAAAAGTGGAATTTGCCTTAGCATTCCTTCGAGACAGGTGCTAAAAGACATGCAGGTTGATTTGCCTGTTCTGCAATTTACATACCTACATTTGAGCTCAGTGCCTTAGGCCTCCTTTATAGTCAGCAGCATTTAGAGTTATGTGCTTAGATAGAGTGTTCTGTATTACAGAGATCTTCATTTAGTTAATGAATGCTAGCAGTCCCAAAAAACTGGAAGGTGAAATGTTTGGTGTAGTAGGCTGTTGAACACTTGGCCTTATGTTGCAGCAGTACAGTCTGTAAAACATTTTCTTCAACCTTTTTGAAGCCCTTGCTACGTTTTTATACTTAGAGGAACCATTTTCATGAAACATCAGTGGCTATAATGGGCATTGCTTTTGACAATACCAGGAAAAAGACAGAGAACTGAAAGCAGTGGCAATATAATTTAGAGGTTTTATCATTCAAAGTTAAGTGAAAAAGCATTTTTTGACATGGTCTTTGCTTTATGTGTTCTGTGGATAGAGACTAGTGGATTGATTACTTGCTACCTTACCATTTTTGTGTATATTTACCCTCATTAAAAGGCTAAACATCACAGCCATCTTTATTTAGGTGTTCTAATCACATAGATGTAGGTGTTTGGACCACTCTCTGATGCACATACATAAATGTGCAAAGAGTACCTTTAATTACAACATGACAAAGAAAAGCTGGGTTCCAGTGGCATCTCTACATCAATTAGAAAGCAAAAGCTTCTGCTGATAATTGTTTCTATTAAGATCCATACATTTTTCTCATTTAGGGCAGCAAGAACTACTCGGTGAAGGAAGCATGCCTTTTAAATAGTTTGTAAACTGCTTGTTCTGTTGCTGAAATTGACTTCTAACGCTATTAGTTTATGAAGACATGGGGTTTAGTTTTTTTGCTTGTTTTGGTTCTCAAAGAACATTTAAAGCTTGGTTAAGATTTCTGTAGTAAGCAAATTATATTTTGTGCCATGTAAACAAGGTTGTAAAGAGCCGTGCATTACACATAGATCTGGTGGTAGCAACATAAAGCTAGTATCAGCAAATGAGAGAATCGGAAACCAGTTGCCTCCTCTTTCTAGTGTGCAATCAGTGTAAGAGTCTCTATGATGGGCAATTACCTTAACTGCCTGCCTGAAGCAGCATCGAGTTGCATGATCAGTCCACTGCACAAGATTACACACTCCCCACTACTTGATGAAGAAATTCAGTCTGCACTGATAGCTATCATATAATTCCAGTGTACTGCTTTTAAACTTGTTAAGAAGCAAAAAAGATACTAAGATAACCCAGTTAGAAAGCAATGGAAAAAAAAATATTTAAATCATCATAGAACTGCTCAGGCTGGAAGGGACCTCAAAAGATCATCTAGTCCAACCTTTTGTGGGAAAGGAAGCCTTGATGAGATTATATAGCACCCAATCGAACTGCATCTTGAAAACAAGTATCAAGAACTCAAATACCAAATTCCTATTGCAGTTAATGTAGCAAAGAGTGATATAGTGATTGCTCAGAATCAGACTGTTAAAGCCTTCTCTTTCTGCTGAAAAATCCCAGACATTATTTCCATTAATTTCGTTTAAATGATTTGGCTTTGTTCTATTTGAAATAGGTAGAAAATGTGAAATGTCATAGTTAAAATAATTTATAATGCAGGATATCCCCTTCTGGTTGTGGTATTTCTAGCAAAATGAAATCACGAGCATTCCTAATCCTTTGTTTCAGTCTGTGCTGTTTAGTAATCTGCAAGGGAAGAAAGCCAAATAAACAGCTGGCATGTTTTAGCGGTTACTACTAGCTTCTCTCTTGGCTGTCTCTGTCGAATAGGAGGGATTGCCTGGAGAATTTAAATGCAGGGCTGAGTGCCACACATTCTCATCTTACACTTCGACTCTGCTGTTACATTGAGCGGTTTTGGCACAACCACAAGCGATGTGGTTGCTCGTTGATAGGAGAGAGAGAGCCTTCTCCAGGGCTAACCACAAACTGTGAAGTGAACTCCTGGTGAAGACTGTCACAAACCTTTGCAATTCTGTTTCAAGTGTAGAGCCCATTTCCCTAGCCATATTCACTGAAATAAATACACACCGACATATATACATAAACCGAAGAGAAGTAACATCCCTCTGTATTTCAGAAAGGCAAAGACGGTGTGCACTTTTTGGGTGATGATGAAATAAGTAAGGATGTTGCTGGTAGTGGGGATGCAATGTGAGATGGGGTAGTGAAGAAGTTTGTTTCGCTTCTGAGGGTGACTTTCCCCAGAAAAAAAAATGAAGACTTAGTTAATATGCGTGAATTAGTATGCATTGTAATTGCAGTCAACAGAGCATTTTTTTGTGTATTATAGCAATATGCAGACTGTTATTGATTATTTTCATTCTATCTTCCATAATTTCTATTTTAATGTTACCAGTTTTGGTCTGTAGAAATTAGAAGATCAATATTACTTTATTGTGTCAGTGTGGTTTTAAAAAATATCAGCAATATTGAATAAATTAACACCAATGAGTTGCACATCATTCATTTTCATAATCCTATTCCTATCTGAGAGTATTTTATGTCCCTTTATCTCTCTTCTTCTGTCATAGTATCTCAACTTGTTGCATCTTCACTTCACTCAAGGAGTAGCTACTGTTGAGTTATACAATGCTGTGAAATCAACAGTACCATTTGAGAAGCAAAACGCTACTCTGAATTTGTAATGATTAGTATTTAGTAGTGCATACAAATTTACGTGAATCAACTAACTTCAGTAAAAAGTAGGCTTGTTCAGTGTATGCTTACAGGTTTGTATCATGGTTAGCATGAGGAGGTTCCACATCTCGCTGTGGCTTCTAGTTGGTAGTGTAAGATACAGACATTGAGCTATGAGATTTAACAAAGCCCGAGTGTGACCTTTGGAGTGTTTAGTTCTATTTGGCTGTGTGTCTGTTCTTAATTTATTTTATGGCAAACTTTTTCAAGTACCATTTCATAGTTCTAGAAATTTGTTTTTATTTATAAAATCCTGGTTGGAATGCAGCGCGTAATGCTGTGGTCCCTAATCTCAATTTTTTTCTTCCTGGTCCTTGTGTCATTAATGATCTCTCTTTAGGTAACTGCATGTTTTTTTGTAACTTGTTTAGATATCAAAATAGTGACTTAAGTTTGTAGCTGATTATGTCCATCTACCGTAAAATTCTCAGCCCAGTCCTCCTGTCTTTACTAATTTAAGACACACATTTAAATATGGTGTTTTCTGTATTTCTTTGGCAGGTCCCAAGTCTGGTATAACTGTCCATACCTTTATACGTGTCCTGTCTTCAGTGTGTGCTGTGTGAATCCTGAATTATAAATTTACTAGTACATTAACTTAATTGCACTTACACATCAGGATAATACAAAATGATGCATACATATTTATGCATACAATACTTTTCTGTGTAAAGATTTTAAAGACCTAGTTTATAATTTTTAAATTTGATCAGTTATCTAAAACCTCTCTTAAATTATTCACGTGCCTATGTACATAAACTTTTAATCTACAGAGTTTTTCTGTCATTTAGATATGCAGCGTGAAAATACTGGCTTCGGCAGCCAGTGCTCAGAGTCTGTCTTATTTCAGAGCTGCCTGTTCTTTGGACCCTAATCCATACCGTTCTAAGGTTTTTACCCTGAAATCTGTCTTTAATCATCCCTCAATCCCTAATGAACTCTAGTAAGTGTGGTAAGTCAGTCACCTGCCTTTGCTATTGATGGAAATAAATTTATTTCCCAAGTTAGTTAAAATGTATAAATACAGTATCTTTCTGAATGCTGGTATATAGGCCGTCCAATACTAGAATTGTACATTTCTTTTCACTGACTGATTCCTTTTTACTTATTCTGGTGTCACTCTTCATTTCATTAATTTTTCATTTTATGCCTCCAGGAAACTTCTCTCTGATTCTGGCATGTTTCCCTCTTCCTCCCTAGTGAACATACTTGAGACAAAGAAATCTTTTAGCTTTGCAGCTCTCTGTGCCTCATCTGTCATCAACTCGCCTCCATCCATCACACCGAGAGACTACAGTCTCCCTCGAAATCCTCCTGATCCTTATCTATTTGTAAAACCTTTTGTTTGTCCTTCTACCACTGACAATAATTCTTTTAAGATTTTCCTTTCTACTGTGCCGCTTTTTGTTTTTACTGTTTTAACAGGTACACATGTCTCAATTATAGTGATAATAGTATTTGACGACTGTAAGCACAATCTTGGGAGGAAGAAGAAAACATATAGTTAACAGCTGCAAAATGCTTTAAGACTATATCCTCCTGTAGATTTTTCCAGAAAACATTCACTGACTTTTCTGCAGTAGCAGAAGACTTGTCTTTTTTTAAACAAAGAAGCTGGAGTTATACGTAATGCACAGTTCACTCTGATGTCAGGGACAGAAGCTCAACCGCTCCGAATTGCCTTAGCTACACTAAAGATCACAGTTTAAACAGTTTCCACTGGTTTGCATCAGGTGAACTTATTGTTTGCCACGATCTTTTATGCAACTAGTGAAACCGAACATGTTAAGTGACCAGAGAGCTGAATGAGGCTCAGATTCCCAACTGTGAATGATAACAAAAGAAAGAGATGGCTTGAATGTATCCTGACTGTGAATAGTGGCCAGTTATTTTAAATTGCCTGCTTCTGCAAAAGTGTCCAATACTCTCTTGAACATCAGTGATTTTTAAATTTCAAGTTAAGAGGTAAGATACACCAATGGATTTCATGCTTGTTCAAAAACTTATTTAATATCAACCAGCTCGGTTCTGCTACTACAGTCTGATGTAGTGTGTACCAAACAGCGCCTGGATGTGTGGGGCAGGGCAGGTGCTGATGTACTTTGTGTAATGGATGAGCAGTTTAGGATTAATGTGTAAATTGTCAGTATGAAACTAAAAGTGTAGCCTTTATTTTCAATAGATACTCATGAGGCACATGAAAGGGCTTCAGAAGCCCTTATAGAATCATAGAATCATAGAATGGTAGGGGTTGGAAGGGACCTCTAGAGATCATCTAGTCCAACCCCCCTGCTAAAGCAGGTTAGCCTAGAGCAGGTTGCACAGGAATGCGTCCAGGCTCCACAACCTCCCTGGGCAGCCTGTGCCAGTGCTCTGTTACGCTCACAGGAAAGAAGTTCCTCCTCATGTTCAGGTGGAACTGCCTGTGTTCCAGTTTGTGCCCATTGCCCCTTGTCCTGTCGCTGGGCACCACTGAGAAGA